>OX155903.1:53122790-53605574 GCA_944588485.1 Phosphuga atrata
GTCTGTCTAGTCTTGTCTGTCTAGTCTTGTCTGTCTAGTCTTGTCTGTCTAGCCTTGTCCTGTCTAGTCTTGTCTGTCTAGTCTTGTCTGTCTTGTCTTGTCTGTCTAGTCTTGTCTGTCTAGTCTTGTCTGTCTAGTCTTGTCTGTCTAGTCTTGTCTGTCTAGTCTTGTCTCAGTTGTCTGTAGTCTTGTCTGTCTAGTCTTGTCTGTCTAGTCTTGTCTGTCTAGTCTTGTCTGTCTAGTCTTGTCTGTCTAGTCTT
This sequence comes from Phosphuga atrata, assembly GCA_944588485.1. NCBI lineage: Eukaryota > Metazoa > Arthropoda > Insecta > Coleoptera > Silphidae > Phosphuga > Phosphuga atrata. The sequence goes on from OX155903.1 coordinate 53,123,051, forward strand.
GTCTGTCTAGTCTTGTCTGTCTAGTCTTGTCTGTCTAGTCTTGTCTGTCTAGTCTTGTCTGTCTAGTCTTGTCTGTCTAGTCTTGTCTGTCTAGTCTTGTCTGTCTAGTCTTGTCTGTCTAGTCTTGTCTGTCTAGTCTTGTCTGTCTAGTCTTGTCTGTCTAGTCTTGTCTGTCTAGTCTTGTCTGTCTAGTCTTGTCTGTCTAGTCTTGTCTGTCTAGTCTTGTCTGTCTAGTCTTGTCTGTCTAGTCTTGTCTGTCTAGTCTTGTCTGTCTAGTCTTGTCTGTCTAGTCTTGTCTGTCTAGTCTTGTCTGTCTAGTCTTGTCTGTCTAGTCTTGTCTGTCTAGTCTTGTCTGTCTAGTCTTGTCTGTCTAGTCTTGTCTGTCTAGTCTTGTCTGTCTAGTCTTGTCTGTCTAGTCTTGTCTGTCTAGTCTTGTCTGTCTAGTCTTGTCTGTCTAGTCTTGTCTGTCTAGTCTTGTCTGTCTAGTCTTGTCTGTCTAGTCTTGTCTGTCTAGTCTTGTCTGTCTAGTCTTGTCTGTCTAGTCTTGTCTGTCTAGTCTTGTCTGTCTAGTCTTGTCTGTCTAGTCTTGTCTGTCTAGTCTTGTCTGTCTAGTCTTGTCTGTCTAGTCTTGTCTGTCTAGTCTTGTCTGTCTAGTCTTGTCTGTCTAGTCTTGTCTGTCTAGTCTTGTCTGTCTAGTCTTGTCTGTCTAGTCTTGTCTGTCTAGTCTTGTCTGTCTAGTCTTGTCTGTCTAGTCTTGTCTGTCTAGTCTTGTCTGTCTAGTCTTGTCTGTCTAGTCTTGTCTGTCTAGTCTTGTCTGTCTAGTCTTGTCTGTCTAGTCTTGTCTGTCTAGTCTTGTCTGTCTAGTCTTGTCTGTCTAGTCTTGTCTGTCTAGTCTTGTCTGTCTAGTCTTGTCTGTCTAGTCTTGTCTGTCTAGTCTTGTCTGTCTAGTCTTGTCTGTCTAGTCTTGTCTGTCTAGTCTTGTCTGTCTAGTCTTGTCTGTCTAGTCTTGTCTGTCTAGTCTTGTCTGTCTAGTCTTGTCTGTCTAGTCTTGTCTGTCTAGTCTTGTCTGTCTAGTCTTGTCTGTCTAGTCTTGTCTGTCTAGTCTTGTCTGTCTAGTCTTGTCTGTCTAGTCTTGTCTGTCTAGTCTTGTCTGTCTAGTCTTGTCTGTCTAGTCTTGTCTGTCTAGTCTTGTCTGTCTAGTCTTGTCTGTCTAGTCTTGTCTGTCTAGTCTTGTCTGTCTAGTCTTGTCTGTCTAGTCTTGTCTGTCTAGTCTGTCTGTCTAGTCTTGTCTGTCTAGTCTTGTCTGTCTAGTCTTGTCTGTCTAGTCTTGTCTGTCTAGTCTTGTCTGTCTAGTCTTGTCTGTCTAGTCTTGTCTGTCTAGTCTTGTCTGTCTAGTCTTGTCTGTCTAGTCTTGTCTGTCTAGTCTTGTCTGTCTAGTCTTGTCTGTCTAGTCTTGTCTGTCTAGTCTTGTCTGTCTAGTCTTGTCTGTCTAGTCTTGTCTGTCTAGTCTTGTCTGTCTAGTCTTGTCTGTCTAGTCTTGTCTGTCTAGTCTTGTCTGTCTAGTCTTGTCTGTCTAGTCTTGTCTGTCTAGTCTTGTCTGTCTAGTCTTGTCTGTCTAGTCTTGTCTGTCTAGTCTTGTCTGTCTAGTCTTGTCTGTCTAGTCTTGTCTGTCTAGTCTTGTCTGTCTAGTCTTGTCTGTCTAGTCTTGTCTGTCTAGTCTTGTCTGTCTAGTCTCGTCTGTCTAGTCTTGTCTGTCTAGTCTTGTCTGTCTAGTCTTGTCTGTCTAGTCTTGTCTGTCTAGTCTTGTCTGTCTAGTCTTGTCTGTCTAGTCTTGTCTGTCTAGTCTTGTCTGTCTAGTCTTGTCTGTCTAGTCTTGTCTTAGTCTTGTCTGTCTAGTCTTGTCTGTCTAGTCTTGTCTGTCTAGTCTTGTCTGTCTAGTCTTGTCTGTCTAGTCTTGTCTGTCTAGTCTTGTCTGTCTAGTCTTGTCTGTCTAGTCTTGTCTGTCTAGTCTTGTCTGTCTAGTCTTGTCTGTCTAGTCTTGTCTGTCTAGTCTTGTCTGTCTAGTCTTGTCTGTCTAGTCTTGTCTGTCTAGTCTTGTCTGTCTAGTCTTGTCTGTCTAGTCTTGTCTGTCTAGTCTTGTCTGTCTAGTCTTGTCTGTCTAGTCTTGTCTGTCTAGTCTTGTCTGTCTAGTCTTGTCTGTCTAGTCTTGTCTGTCTAGTCTTGTCTGTCTAGTCTTGTCTGTCTAGTCTTGTCTGTCTAGTCTTGTCTGTCTAGTCTTGTCTGTCTAGTCTTGTCTGTCTAGTCTTGTCTGTCTAGTCTTGTCTGTCTAGTCTTGTCTGTCTAGTCTTGTCTGTCTTGTCTGTCTAGTCTTGTCTGTCTAGTCTTGTCTGTCTAGTCTTGTCTGTCTAGTCTTGTCTGTCTAGTCTGTCTGTCTAGTCTTGTCTGTCTAGTCTTGTCTGTCTAGTCTTGTCTGTCTAGTCTCGTCTGTCTAGTCTCGTCTGTCTAGTCTAGTATTACGATTGCAGTTCATTCAAGAACATTTGAAACACTTTCAACACAACAATTAAGTGTGAGGTAAGTGTAGGTTCGATTGTTTGTAGCTAGTGATGACTATAATTTGGTGATCGGTATGTGCAGTCTCACTCCCTTTGAGTGATGTAATTGCGCGCGAGAGAGCTCTCTAATTTCCCCAGCGCCAGCGCACTATTACAGCTATTATCACTAACTCCGACCCGACACTTAACGCCCAAAACTAAATATTTAACTTGGCCGCGTCGTAATGACACGCATTAGTGGCGCTAATGTTCTAGTATTAAGCAATTTTCGGATAATCTTAGTCTAATTCCCGCTTTCACTCGAATTATATGATAATGTCTACGTGCTCTGCATAACAAACTTAAGTCGCGAATTAACAAATTGAGGATTTAAATTGTAACCTTAGTCCGGATTAAATTCAAGTATTAGCAAGAACTAACAATGATTCAATATTTCATGGATGTTTTTGAGTTAGCTTTTGGGAAATAGCGAGAGAATAGTATATTTTGCAACTAGGGCGGTAAGTTGTCAATTGGTCACGGCAGCCAAATAGACCTTGCTACGGTTAGTTAAGCGCATGCGCATCCGCCAAGTTTGAAAGGCGGGAATATGAAAGTTTCGGGCACATATTCAATTACACCTCAAAAAGTTCGGGCACTTTGACGTATAACATGGCGGAAATTGACACATGCGCACAAAAAAATTTGCTCTATGAAAAGGTCTAAAACGATGTTAGTGCGCACATTCGCTTCTACATTAACATTCGCGCATTCGTTCGAGAGTGAAGATAGTACTTTAAATGTGCGCCAAGATGGTACTTTTAACGCATCCAGGTGGATTAGTTCAGAAACTATGAAGCGTAGTTAGTTGAAGACGCAATAAGTGACTAAGTACTCATAGCTGACATGTAGAAAAAAAATATTGGCATGCGAGAGAATAGTATATTTTACAATTAGGGCGGTAAGTTATCAATTGGTCACGAGAGCGAAATGACTAGTATTAGCAAGAACTAACAATGATTCAATATTTCATGGAAGTTTGGAAATTAGTTTAGTGGATTTCCAGGTGGATTAGTCCACAAACTATTAAACGTAATTAGTTGGAGACGTAATAAGTGACTAAGTAAATGACTAAATGCTAAATCAAACGCCGCTGCGAGCTAAAACATGGAATCATCGGTGAGTTTATGCGTTTAATGTCAAATTTAATTCAGAATTTAAGATTGGATGACTAAACATTGATCTAAACATGTATACATACTAACATATCACATATAACTTGTCTAAAACGATTTAGTTCAATAGACCTTTTCATAGCTTAAGTTTTTTTGTGCGCATATGTCAATTTTCGCCTTGTTTTCGGGCACTTTTTGACCTATATCCAATGAAAATAACAAAATGTGCCCGAAACTTTCATATTCCCGCCCTTTAAACATGACGGCCGCGCATGAACTTAACTAACTGTAAATAGACCATTGAGTTAATTTGTCATCGAATCCACTAATATATTAATCTATTATTACCTTCATTTAGTCCTGTGGCACGCGTGTCACAGCTGACACGTAGAAAAAAGTTATCGGCATGCGAGAGAATAGTATATTTTACAACTAGGACAATAAGTTATCAGTTGGTCATGAAAGCAAAATTGGACGCAACATGCTATGGCACGCGTGTCACAGCTGACAGGTAGAAAAAAATTATTGGCATGCGAGAATATGATAGTTTGCAACTAGAGCGGTAAGTTGTCAATTGGTCACGAGAGCGAAATTGGACGCAACATGCTATGGCACGCGTGTCACAGCTGACAGGTAGAAAAAAAATTATTGGCATGCGAGAATATGATGGTTTGCAACTAGGGGCGGTAAGTTGTCAATTGGTCACGAGAGCGAAATTGGGCGCAACATGCTATGGCACGCGTGTCACAGCTGACACATAGAAAAAAATTATCCGCATACGCGAGAATAGTATATTTTGCAACTAGGGCGGAAAGTTATCAACTGGTCACGAGAGCTAAATTGGGAGCAATATACTATGGCACGCGTGTCACAGCTGACACGTAGAAAAAAATTATTGGCAGGCGAGAGAATAGTATATTTTACAACTAGGGCGGTAAGTTGTCAATTGGTCGCGAGAGCGAAATTGGGCGCAACTTGCTATGGCACGCGTGTCACAGATGACACGTAGAAAAAAATTATCGGCATGCGAGAGAAAAGAATATTTTGCAACTAGGGCGGTAAGTTGTGAATTAGTCACGAGAGCAAAATTGGACACAACATGCTATAGCATGCAACTGACACGTAGAAAAAAAATATTGGCATGCGAGAAAATAGTATATTTTACAACTAGGGCGGTAAGTTGTGAATCGGTCACGAGAGCAAAATTGGACACAACATGCTATGGCATGCAACTGACACGTAGACAAAAAATATTGGAATGCGAGAGAATAGTATATTTTACAACTAGGGCGGTAAGTTGTCAATTGGTCACGAGAGCGAAATTGGACACAACATGCTATGGCATGCCACTGACACGTAGTAAAGATAATCGACGCTTTCAATAAAGGGTTAGCCACGGGAGCCGTCTTTCTGGACGTCTCTAAGGCTTTCGACAAGGTATGGCACCTATGTTTAATATACAAAGTGCACCAATTTAAAATGCCAACAGCAATGATCCGACTAGTGACGTCCTTTATCTGTAACAGAACGTTCCAAGTCAAAATAAACGACAGCATCTCCTCAACTCAGACAATGACAGCCGGTGTTCCACAGAGATTTGTCCTGGGCCCCCTTCTTGAAAGCATCTACACCGCAGACATCCCAAAACTAAACGACACAAAAATTGCGATATATGCAGATGACACGGCAATTTTCATTAGGATATTAGGATATAGATGGGATAGATAGGATTCAGAGGATACTAGCCATAACAAAACGGCTCCAAAATCACCTGGAAAGGAGTAACGACTGGTGTAACACCTAGAGGATTAAACTAAACGCAGAAAAAACACAGGCAATTATCTTCACGAAGAAAAAATTTAAGCACGAACCCAGTAGCTGCTTGAAAATTAACAACACGGATACATAGAACATATTGGCATGCGAGAGAATAGTATATTTTACAACTAGGGCGGAAAGTTGTCAATTGGTCACGAAAGCGAAATAGACCTATTTACGGTTAGTCAAGTTTGAAAGGCGGGAAGATGAAAGTTTTGGGCAAATTCACAGGTTATACGTCAAAAAGTTCGTGCACTTTGACGTATAACATGGCGGAAATTGACAGATGCGCACAAAAAAAATTCAACTATGGAAAGGTCTATTGAGCGCAACGACGAACGCACATTCGCACGTTCTACATTCACATTCGCACATTCGTTCGAGAGCGAAGATAGTACTTTAAACGTGCGCCAAGATTGTACTTTTAACGCATGAGTAGTAAAAATATTAATTTTTGTTAAAAAATTCTCTTGTGATGCGCACAAAAAAATTTCAACAATGAAAAGGTCTATTGAGCGCAACAACGAAGTGAGTGCGCACATTCGCTTCTACATTAACATTCGCACATTCGTTCGAGAGCGAAGATAGTACTTTAAACGTGCGCCAAGATAGTACTTTTAACGTATGAATAGTAAAAATAGTAATTTTTGTTCAAAAAATTCTCAGTCTTGTTTTATACGACATCAAATGTAGAAAATATGAGACGACGGTTTGATTGTTTTTTTTTTTAATTCACATTTGGAAGTTTTTCTTCTTGGCAGATTACTCTAACGGCCTTGCCAGAGCCATGCGCAGGAGGACGGTAGCTTATTTTCAAACTCGTGCCCTCAGGATTTGAATATGACCACCGCCTCAATATAAAATGGATTATTAGATTAAGTAGTCAAGGTGGAAATTTTGATTAGTTCATGCTAATACGGTGACTACGGATTTTCTCAATAAAAAATGTTTTGTTTTGGCACCTGTCACGTTGGCAAACTGTACGGCACGCGTGTCACAGCTGCAACGGGCGTTTTGCAACTAGGGCGGTAAGTTGTCAATTGGTCACGAGAGCGAAATTGGGCACAACAACGAAGTGAGTGCGCACATTCGCTTTTAAATTCAAATTTGCACATTCGTTCCAGATGTAAGGTAGTGCTTTAAACGTGCGCCAAGATAGTACTTTTAACGCATGTTAATAAAAATAGTAATTTTTGTTAAAAAATTCTCAGTCTTGTTTTACGCGATATGGAAAATATGAGACGGCACATGTTCAGGCTAATACGATGTCTGATTTTCTCAATAAAAAATGTTTTCTTTTGCCACCTGGCACGTTGGCAAACTGTATGGCACGCGTGTCACAGCTGCGAATAGGGCGTTTTGCAATTAGGGCGGTAAGTTGTCAATTGGTCACGAGAGCGAAATTGGGCGCAACCTCGAAGTGAGTGCGCTAATTCGCTTCTACATCCACTTTCTTTCAAGAGCGAAAATAGTACTTTAAACGTGCGCCAAGATAGTACTTTTAAGGCATTAGTACTAAAAATAGTAATTTTTGTTAAAAAATTCTCACTCTTGTTTTATGCGACATGGAAAATATGAAAGGGCGCATGTCCAGGCTAATACTTAGCCTGATATTCTGAATAAAAAATGATTTGTTTTGCCACCTGACACGTTAGCAAAACATTTTTAAACATTGGCACGCGGCCACAAAACGTTTTGCCACCCCTGATTCAGTCATTATGTTATTAATTCTGTTATAATATTAATATTTAATTTATTAATTATTATAATTCTGTTATAATATAATCAATATAATATTAATTGTGTTACAATAAGTTTAGTCTATTAAACTATTATTATATAGCTAAGACGCAAAGCACAAATGTAGGCAGTGGGGGGAGGTCCTCTAAGTCTCTAGTACAAAACATGAAGAATCTATTTTCTTCATCTTTTGAGGTGTTACAGCCCTAGAGACCTTTTGATTATAATAGTAGTTTATGATACAAGTGTGTGAAGAAGGGCTTTTGTGCATGAGTTGTTCGCCTTCGGCTCGTGCTTTAAACCCCGCAACTCATACACAAACTCGCATTTGACTATTCTCCCGCATTGGCATGCGAGACAATAGTATATTTTGCAACTAGGGCGGTAAGTTGTCACTTGGTCACGAGAGCGAAATTGGGCGCACGAACGAAGTGAGTGCGCACATTCGCTCGAGAGCGAAGATAGTACTTTAAACGAGTGATAGTACTTTAAGCGAGTTAGGCTATAACGCACGAACGAAGTATAAAACCTGTGGCACGCGTGTCACAGCTGGCACGTAGAAAAAAATAATCGGCATGCGAGAGAATAGTATATTTTGTAACTATGGCGGTAAGTTGTCAATTGGTCATGAGAGCGAAGAACGTACTTTAATATGTGCCAAGATAGTACTTTTAACGCATTAGTAATAAAAATAGAATTTTTTGTTACAAAAATCGAAGTCTTGTGTTATGAGACGTCAGTAGATATGCTATAACAGTTCTTGACCAAAATCGGAGTCTGAATTGACATTTCTTCCGGCCACGCGTCTGGTTCTAGCGCATGCGCAAACCGCCAATACCTGTTTATTAGCTGATTATACCTGATTACTACCTGTTTGAAAACCTGTCATAGAAAATACAGTATGAACATTTATTGGCGGTTTGTGCATTCGCTAGAACCAGACACGTGACAGGAAGAAATGTCAATTCAAACTCTTTATGGTATTTTGGTCCAGAACTATTAAAACCTATCTACTGACGTCGCATAAAACAAGACTGCGAATTTTTCAACAAAAATTACTATTTTTATTACTCGTGCGTTAAAAGTACTATCTTGACACACGTTTGTACTATCTTCGCTCTCATGACCAATTGACAACTTACCGCCCTAGTTGCAAAATATACTATTCTCTCGCATGCCAATTATTTTTTTCTACGTGCCAGCTGTGACACGCGTGCCAAAGGTTAGATTTTTTGTGTATCTACTGACATCAAAGGTGGAAAATATAAGACGGCTTATGTTCAGGCTAATACAGTAATTGAGAGAGAATTTATTTATTGTATACTTTATGCATTATACATAGGGCTATCGACCACAAGGTCCTTCTGCCCGTACAGTAATTGATTTCCTCAATAAAAATGTTTTGTTTTGGCACATGGCACGTTGGCATTTCAAACTGTAAACGTTTTTAAAAATCGGCACGCGACCATAAAAAGGTTGGCCACCCCTGATTTAGTCTTTATTTTATTATAAGTGTTGAAATAAGTTTAGTCTATTAAGTCTATTAAGGTATATAAAATAGATTCTGAGGATCTTTCCCAGAGGACTTTTACGTCCTCCCACTGCTTACACTTGTGCTTTGCGTCTTAGTGCATAGGGAGTCCTTACAGTTCTTAACGTGAATGGCGAGCCTCTATCTTGGGGGAGGTTTTTCTTCTTGGCAGATTGCTGTGATTGCCTTGCCAGAGCCATGCGCAGGAGGACAGTAGTTTATTTCCAAAACTCGTGCCCTCGGGATTTGAATATAGGACTTACCACCACCATGTGGCACCACCGCCACAATATAAAATAGATTAGTAGATTGGGTAGTCAAGGTAGAAAATTAATTCTAAATCTCTTCACACACTTGTATTATAAACAACTATTATAATAAAATTATTAAAATGCCTTCGGCACGTTCTTTAAACTTCGCAACTCATACCGAAGACTATACAGACAAGACTATACAGACAACTCTAGACAGAACAAAACTACACAGACAAGACTAGACAAACAAGACTAGACACACTAGGGTGTGTCTATAATCAAATTATTAAAAAGCTTTCGGTTCGTTCTTTAAACTTCGCAATTCATACCGAGGACTATACAGACAAGACTAAACAGACAAAGCTACACAGACAAGACTAGACACACTAGGGTGTGTGAAGAAGGGCTTTTGTGCATGAGTTGCGAAGTTTAAAGCACGAGCCGAAGCCGACTATAATAGTCTATTATATCAACGAGATTTGTTAGTCGATTAGCTATTTATTAATTTGATTATAATAGTAGTTTATGCTGCAAGTGTGTGAAGAAGGGCTTTTGTGCATGAGTCGCGAAGTTTAAATTTAATCGCAATGAGTACGATAATACAAGTGTGTGAAGTTGGGTTCGTGCTTTAAACTTCGCAACTCATGCACAAAAGCCCTTCTTCACACACTTTTGTTATCATACTCATTGCGATTATTCGGCTCGTGCTTTAAACTTCGCAACTCATGCACAAAAGCCCTTCTTCACATACCTTAGTGTGTCTAGTCTTGTTTGTCTAGTCTACACAGACAGTCCTCCTCGGTGGTGTAGTTGACAACATACCCGCCTTTCAATGCGGGAGACCCGGGTTCGAATCCTGGTCGGGGAGGCGACAACTAGGGCGGTTTTCATTAACCGTCCGGGCTGCCCACCCTGAATGAATGCAATATATGTGATACCGGGGTGGCGCATACTAAAAGCCAAGGTGGAATAGGGGATTTGGTGAGTCTACACAGACAAGACTAGACAAACAAGACTTTGAGACAAACAGCTTTGTCTGTTTAGTCTTGTCTGTATAGTCCTCGGTATGAATTGCGAAGTTTAAAGAACGAACCGAAGGCTTTTTAATAATTTGATTATAATAGTGATGCTCGTGCCAATTTTAATAAATCTGTATTTTTAATTCAACATTTGAATCGATTTCGGCACCGATTAACAGAAGGGGAAAGGTGTATCGACCGCGAATTTAAATTATTCGAGAGTATGCTTCGGGTGTGAGAAGCGTAAAGACGAGAATCGGAGCGCGAACCAAGCTCGACCGACACGTGCACGCATTATTAAGTTTAGCGTTTCAAGTGACAAGTTAACCAGGGGTGTAATCATGAGCCCAAAGGGCTGAAGCGGCATCCAACGTCTGCAAGACACCAATTTTAAGGGCTCCCTCCACCCATTATCCCCATTTCTTCCCTTTAAAAAGGCGTAGGAAGGACGATCCACACGTGGCGGAGACGCGAGCGACCTTAACAGGTAAGTGATTAGACTAGCCCTGTTTCAAACGGGAAAATTTGATTTTCGTGAGACACGGTCCAAAAAAGTAGTTTATAATACAAGTGTGTGAAGAAGACTTTTTGTGAATGAGTTGCTTAGTTTAAAGCACGGGCCGAATAATCGCAATGAGTATGATAACAAAGGTGTGTGAAGAAGGGCTTTTGTGCATGAGTTGCGAAGTTTGTGAATAATGAGTGCATTTGAAGTTAAACAATTTAACTTTGATATACGTCAGAAAATTTATTTTCACTTCGTCTTTTTTTTGGTTTGGTGACGTGAGTTGTAGCCATAGCAACCAACAAACAGAAATCGTGTAATAATGAAAGTCCATTTGATTTACATTAGACTTTTACGCACGATGTGAATACTTTTACACACGATTATAATAATGGCATCCTTCACATACAATCATGTATTTATTGTTGTTATTTTAGATAAAATTATTTTTAATTGTTAAAACCAAAATAGAATTTCGCAAAGAAGGGCTTTTGTGCATTCGTACTTCGGCTCGAGCTTTAATCGCAATGAGTATGATAATACAAGCGTGTGAAGTTCGGCTCGTGCTTCAAACTTCGCAACTTATGAACTTCGCAAACTCGAAAACTTCACGACCCATGCACAAAAGCCCTTCTTTGCGAAATTCTATTTTTGTTTAAACAATTAAAAATAATTTTATATAAAATAACAACAATAAATACATGATTGTATGTGAAGGATGCCATTATTATAAGCGTGTGTAAAAGTAATGAATGCTTTTGAAGTAAAATAATTTAACTTTGATATACGTAAGAAAATTTATATTCACTTCGGCTATGTTTTTTTGGTTTGGTGACGTGAGTTGTAGCTATAGCAACCAACAAACAGAAGTCGTTTAATAATGAAAGACCATTTAATTTACATTGGACTTTTACGCACGATGTGGATACTTTAACACACGATTATAATAATGGCATCCTTCACATACAATCATTTATTTATTATTATTTTTGATAAAACTTATTAAAATTGTTAAAACAAAAATGGAATTTCGTTTTATGTAAACTTTTTGCAGTTTATTTTCGCATAGAATTTAAATTTCTAATCACATTTCTGGTAAACTGCGAATAAAATCCGCGTTGATTTATCGCCCCGACGACGGAGAATTGTCTTCCATTTTAAAGAATTTGCCGGGTTTTTTTCCGCTTGCCGTTGCGCTTCTTCGTCTTTTCGCCCGTTTAATATGCCAACGGCGATTATACAAGCGAATTACATCACGTCTGCCGATGGTATTGTACACACATATTACACGAAGATCGCGATGAAGACAACTATGACTCAACCACTCGACAAAACTCACCAAACATTTCTGGATTTGTTTCGGTAAAACTTTCCGTGACTCATAAGAAGGTAAGAATAGAGAGACAAGACTAGACAGACAAGACTAGACAGACAAGACTAGACAGACAAGACTAGACAGACAAGACTAGACAGACAAGACTAGACAGACAAGACTAGACAGACAAGACTAGACAGACAAGACTAGACAGACAAGACTAGACAGACAAGACTAGACAGACAAGACTAGACAGACAAGACTAGACAGACAAGACTAGACAGACAAGACTAGACAGACAAGACTAGACAGACAAGACTAGACAGACAAGACTAGACAGACAAGACTAGACAGACAAGACTAGACAGACAAGACTAGACAGACAAGACTAGACAGACAAGACTAGACAGACAAGACTAGACAGACAAGACTAGACAGACAAGACTAGACAGACAAGACTAGACAGACAAGACTAGACAGACAAGACTAGACAGACAAGACTAGACAGACAAGACTAGACAGACAAGACTAGACAGACAAGACTAGACAGACAAGACTAGACAGACAAGACTAGACAGACAAGACTAGACAGACAAGACTAGACAGACAAGACTAGACAGATAAGACTAGACAGACAAGACTAGACAGACAAGACTAGACAGACAAGACTAGACAGACAAGACTAGACAGACAAGACTAGACAGACAAGACTAGACAGACAAGACTAGACAGACAAGACTAGACAGACAAGACTAGACAGACAAGACTAGACAGACAAGACTAGACAGACAAGACTAGACAGACAAGACTAGACAGACAAGACTAGACAGACAAGACTAGAGAGACAAGACTAGACAGACAAGACTAGACAGACAAGACTAGACAGACAAGACTAGACAGACAAGACTAGACAGACAAGACTAGACAGACAAGACTAGACAGACAAGACTAGACAGACAAGACTAGACAGACAAGACTAGACAGACAAGACTAGACAGACAAGACTAGACAGACAAGACTAGACAGACAAGACTAGACAGACAAGACTAGACAGACAAGACTAGACAGACAAGACTAGACAGACAAGACTAGACAGACAAGACTAGACAGACAAGACTAGACAGACAAGACTAGACAGACAAGACTAGACAGACAAGACTAGACAGACAAGACTAGACAGACAAGACTAGACAGACAAGACTAGACAGACAAGACTAGACAGACAAGACTAGACAGACAAGACTAGACAGACAAGACTAGACAGACAAGACTAGACAGACAAGACTAGACAGACAAGACTAGACAGACAAGACTAGACAGACAAGACTAGACAGACAAGACTAGACAGACAAGACTAGACAGACAAGACTAGACAGACAAGACTAGACAGACAAGACTAGACAGACAAGACTAGACAGACAAGACTAGACAGACAAGACTAGACAGACAAGACTAGACAGACAAGACTAGACAGACAAGACTAGACAGACAAGACTAGACAGACAAGACTAGACAGACAAGACTAGACAGACAAGACTAGACAGACAAGACTAGACAGACAAGACTAGACAGACAAGACTAGACAGACAAGACTAGACAGACAAGACTAGACAGACAAGACTAGACAGACAAGACTAGACAGACAAGACTAGACAGACAAGACTAGACAGACAAGACTAGACAGACAAGACTAGACAGACAAGACTAGACAGACAAGACTAGACAGACAAGACTAGACAGACAAGACTAGACAGACAAGACTAGACAGACAAGACTAGACAGACAAGACTAGACAGACAAGACTAGACGGACAAGACTAGACAGACAAGACTAGACAGACAAGACTAGACAGACAAGACTAGACAGACAAGACTAGACAGACAAGACTAGACAGACAAGACTAGACAGACAAGACTAGACAGACAAGACTAGACAGACAAGACTAGACAGAGAAGACTAGACAGACAAGACTAGACAGACAAGACTAGACAGACAAGACTAGACAGACAAGACTAGACAGACAAGACTAGACAGACAAGACTAGACAGACAAGACTAGAACTGTAAAGTTTAATTAAAATTGTTTTTATTTTTGAACAAATTAAAATAATTAGAGAAGAATCTGCTAATAACAACAACAACAAGACAGAATTACAGTTTGTTTCGTCTTCATTATATGTAACATGTGAGCCGGGTTCGTGTAATTTCCAATTAACATACCGGCCGGAGAGATTGCACAACGAGTAATAACGGTGATTACGTCGCGGATCGCACATGGTTAGGGCGCAATTCCGAAAACATTAATCGAACGATCCGTACGAAATTGATAAAACCGAATTCAATTTGGCCCCTCCGCGTGTGGCCCCAACACTCAATAACAAGAAGATCACATTTGTCGGTTTAGTGTTATATAGATTTCTTATCTCAGTATAGTCTTGTCTGTCTAGTCTCGTCTGTCCAGTCTTGTCTGTCTAGTCTTGTCTGTCTAGTCTTGTCTGTCTAGTCTTGTCTGTCTAGTCTTGTTTGTCTAGTCTTGTTTGTCTATTCTTGTCTGTATCCCAACAAACTCGCGAATTGTTCTTATTTCAGGAAATCGTAAATTCCGTTTTGTTAATTTTTGCAATAATTTGTCTAGAGAGTTCAAATTTTGCAAATTTGTTTTCCATGATGAAACTAAGAAACGATGCAAATTTCTTTAAATTATATCAATTTTCAAACATTTTACAAACTCGCGAATTGTTTTTATTTCGCGAAATCGTAAATTCCGTTTTGTTAATTTTTGCAATTATTTGTATAGAGAGTTGAAATTTTGTTTTGTTGAGTTTGTGTGAATTTTGTTTGAGTTGAAAATAAATATTCCAACATATATTAAAATTGAATTAATTTTTCTTATGCAAGAAGTCTCGGTCTCTCAGTCTGAATTTGTATGTCTCTAACATAACTTAATCTAACCATAACCTAATCTAGATTAAATCTACGTTTAGTTAGATTTAGAATAGATCGACAACGACCAAATAGTGTTCCCGTCACTGTGCGTTTTTACTAGTTACCAATTTTTGCCACGGAGGCTCTAATTACCACATCCCTAATTGGATTTCATTGTATATACATCAGAAATTTTTATGGACTTTTTTTGACTTCGACCTTTATTTTTTGTTATCCACTTCTAAGCAGAAGTTGTAAAACAAGAATTATGTAAAAGGCTGTAAAAGTGAGAACTTGAAAGAAAGTGAAAAGTGGGGGCGTGGGGGTTTTAGAAAATATTTCCAAAAATATTTTATAACCAAACTGAACATTTTGCTTGTAAATTTGAAAATGTTTCTTCTAAATTTTGGTTCTAAATTGAAAATTTTGCTTCTAAATTGAAAATTTTGTTTCAGATTAGAAAATTTAGCTTCTAAATTTTGGTTCAGATTTGAAAATTTAGCTTCTAAATTGAACATTTTGCTTCTTAAATTTTGCTTATAAATTGAACATTTTGCTCCTAAATTTTTTAAATTTTGCTTACAAATTGAAAAATTTGCTTCTAAATTGAAAATTTTGCCTTTAAATTGAACATTTTGCTTCTGGATTTTGGTTCAGATTTGAAAATTTTGCTTCAAATTTTTGGTTTCAGGGGGGTTTTGAAGAAATGCACCAATTCGTTCCTAACGATTCCTAAAGGTTCCTAAACTCCACATCTAATATGCTCTTAAGCATTAAGCACTAACTAGTAGCTAGATTAGTTAACTAAAGATCCACAAAGTTTAATTTTCCTACCAACTGCACTAACTGAGATATCTTGTAAAAAGCAAAAAATCTCAAAAACAAAGATATCAAAGTTTGAACGTCAATAACTCAGTAACGAATTAAACTAGAATATTCTAGTTTTCACGAAATAGTAGCTAAATTAGTTAACTAAACGTCATCGAAGTTTAACGCTCCTAGCTAGTGCAATAATTAGATATCGACTGGAATTTTAAAAACATCAAAAACAAAGATATCAAAGTTTGAACTTCAATAACTTAATAACCAATGAAGCTAGAAGCCACTAGTTTGCTCTACGTACAGCTTAATTATCTATCTAAATGCTCACAAAGTTTAATATTCCAAGTTGGTTTGTTAACCAAGTTATTAAGCAAAAACCAAAAGTAATTATTCGCTTGGAATAATAAATTTGAAATGTTCTCGGTAAAAGTACTTATGTTGGTTACATGGGCGTAGCCAGGGTTTAAGTTTAGTTTTAGGGAGGGGGGTGGTAGTCTGAAGAAAATATAATAACTCAAATGCGCCAATTTACTTTCTAAGATTAACACATGACACAAGATCCCTAAACTCCACATTTACCATGCTCTCTCGAAGAGAGTTGTCTGTCTCCCCTTATTTCAATATAATATTTAAGGGGTTTATTTAATATTTAGGATATTTCGTTGGTTTGAACCCCCAAACCGCCCCCCCTTGGCTACGCCCATGCCTGATTGGATTTCATTGTATAATGCATCAGAAATTTGTACGGACTTTTTTTAACTTCGATCTTTATTTTTTGCTCTCCACTTCCAAAGTAGAAGTTGTAAAACAAGAAGAAATCTTGCATTTTGTAAAAGTCTTTAAAAGTGAGAACTAGTTAGCAATTTTTGCCACGGAGGCTCTAATTACCACATCCCTAATTGGATTTCATTGTATAATACTTCAGAAATTTTTATGCACTTTTTTTGACTTCGACCTTTATTTTTTGCTCTCCACTTCCAAAGAAGAAGTCGTAAAACAAGAAAGAAACTTGCATTTTGTAAAAGGCTGTAAAAGTGGGAACTAGATAGCAATTTTTGCCACGGAGGCTTTAATTACCACATCCTAAATGGATTTCATTGTATAATACATCAGAAATTTTTGTGGACTTTTTTTGTCTTCGACCTTTATTTTTTGCTCTCCACTTCCAAAGTAGAAGTCGTAAAACAAGAAAGAAACTTGCATTTTGTAAAAGGCTTTAAAAGTGAGAACTAGTTAGCAATTTTTGCCACGGAGGCGCTGAACGTTCTAAGATACATTCAATATCTTAAGCACAATATTGTACATCTTTTAATCGGATTTTATTGTATAATACAAGGAAACTTGAATTTTGAAAAAGCCTCTGAAAGTGAGAACGTCTTTAAGAACGTCGAAAAGTAGTCTTTGACCTATCTCCTCTTTTTCAAGAGATGCCACTGGCCTGGTGACCCACGAGATAGTACGAAAAATATAATAAACAAAATTTGACCGACTACTCAAAAAGGTTCGCCATCCCTGGTCTAGAGAGTTGAAATTTGGTAAATTTATTGTCCATTATGAAACTAAGAAACGATGCAAATTTCTTAAAATTATCTTAATTTTCAAACATTCTACAAACTAATTGTTCTTATTTCGGGAAATCGTAATTGTCCAGTCTTGTAAAGTCTTGTTCAGTCTTGTCCAGTCTTGTAAAGTCTTGTCCAGTCTTGTCCAGTCTTGTAAAGTCTTGGCCAGTCTTGTCCATTCTCGTCCAGTCTTGTCAAATATTGTCCAGTTTGTCTAGTCTTGTCCAGTCTTGTCCAATCTTGTCCAGTTTGTCCAGTCTTGTCCATTCTCGTCCAGTCTTGTCCAATCTTGTCCAGTTTGTCCAGTCTTGTCCAGTCTTGTGAAGTCTTGTGCAGTCTTATCTAGTTTTGTAAAGTCTTGTCCAGTCTTGTAAAGTCTTGTCCAATCTTATTGAGTCTTGTCCAGTGTTGTCCAGTCTTGTCCAGTCCTGACCAGTCTTGTCCAGTCTTATTCAGTCTTGTCTAGTCCTGTCCAATACTCTCCAGTCTTTCCAGTCTTGTTTATTCTCGTTCAGTCTTGTCCAATCTTGTCCAGTCTTGTCCAGTCTTGTAAAGTCTTGTTCGTGCTTGTCCAGTCTTCTTTAGTCTTGTAGTCTTGTCCAGTCTAGTCCAGTCTTGTAAAGTCTTGTCCAGTCTTGTAAAGTCTTGTCCAGTCTTATTCAGCTTTGTCCAGTCTTGTCCAGTCTTGTCCAATCTTGTCCAGTCTTGTAAAGTCTTGTCTAGTCTTGTCCAGTCTTGTAAAGTCTTGTCCAGTCTTGTAAAGTCTTGGCCAGTCTTGTCCATTCTCGTCCAGTCTTGTCAAATCTTGTCCAGTTTGTCTAGTCTTGTCCATTCTCGTCCAGTCTTGTCCAATCTTGTCCAGTTTGTCCAGTCTTGTCCAGTCTTATTCAGTCTTGTCCAGTCCTGTCCAATACTCTCCAGTCTTTCCAGTCTTGTTTATTCTCGTTCAGTCTTGTCCAATCTTGTCCAGTCTTGTCCAGTCTTGTGAAGTCTTGTCCAGTCTTGTAAATTCTTGTCCAGTCTTATTCAGTTTTGTCCAGTCTTGTCCAGTCTTGTCCAATCTTATCCAGTCTTGTAAAGTCTTGTCTAGTCTTGTCCAGTCTTGTAAAGTCTTGTCCAGTCTTGTCCAGTCTTGTAAAGTCTTGTCCAATCTTGTCCAGCCTTGTAAAGTCTTGTCTAGTCTTGTCCAGTCTTGTAAAGTCTTGTCCAGTCTTGTCCAGTCTTGTAAAGTCTTGGCCAGTCTTGTCCATTCTCGTCCAGTCTTGTCAAATCTTCTCCAGTTTGTCTAGTCTTGTCCATTCTCGTCCAGTCTTGTCCAATCTTGTCCAGTTTGTCCAGTCTTGTCCAGTCTTATTCAGTCTTGTCCAGTCCTGTCCAATACTCTCCAGTCTTTCCAGTCTTGTTTATTCTCGTTCAGTCTTGTCCAATCTTGTCCAGTCTTGTCCAGTCTTGTGAAGTCTTGTCCAGTCTTGTAAAGTCTTGTCCAGTCTTATTCAGTTTTGTCCAGTCTTGTCCAGTCTTGTCCAGTCTTGTCCTATCTTGTCCAGTCTTGTAAAGTCTTGTCTAGTCTTGTCCAGTCTTGTGAAGTGTTGTCCAGTCTTGTCCAGTCTTGTAAAGTCTTGTCCAATCTTGTCCAGTCTTGTAAAGTCTTGTCTAGTCTTGTCCAGTCTTGTAAAGTCTTGGCCAGTCTTGTCCATTCTCGTCCAGTCTTGTCAAATATTGTCCAGTTTGTCTAGTCTTGTCCATTCTTGTCCAGTCTTGTCTAATCTTGTCCAGTTTGTCCAGTCTTGTCCATTCTCGTCCAGTCTTGTCCAATCTTGTCCAGTTTGTCCAGTCTTGTCCAGTCTTGTGAAGTCTTGTGCAGTCTTATCTAGTTTTGTAAAGTCTTGTCCAGTCTTGTAAAGTCTTGTCCAATCTTATTGAGTCTTGTCCAGTGTTGTCCAGTCTTGTCCAGTCCTGTCCAGTCTTGTCCAGTCTTATTCAGTCTTGTCTAGTCCTGTCCAATACTCTCCAGTCTTTCCAGTCTTGTTTATTCTCGTTCAGTCTTGTCCAATCTTGTCCAGTCTTGTCCAGTCTTGTAAAGTCTTGTTCGTGCTTGTCCAGTCTTCTTTAGTCTTGTAGTCTTGTCCAGTCTAGTCCAGTCTTGTAAAGTCTTGTCCAGTCTTGTAAAGTCTTGTCCAGTCTTATTCAGTTTTGTCCAGTCTTGTCCAGTCTTGTCCAGTCTTGTCCAATCTTGTCCAGTCTTGTAAAGTCTTGTCTAGTCTTGTCCAGTCTTGTAAAGTCTTATCCAGTCTTGTCCAGTCTTGTAAAGTCTTGGCCAGTTGTCCATTCTCGTCCAGTCTTGTCAAATCTTGTCCAGTTTGTCTAGTCTTGTCCATTCTCGTCGAGTCTTGTCCAATCTTGTTCAGTTTGTCCAGTCTTGTCCATTCTCGTCCAGTCTTGTCCAATCTTGTCCAGTCTGGACAAACTGGACAAGATTGGACAAGACTGGACGAGAATGGACAAGACTAGACAAACTGGACAAGATTTGACAAAACTGGATGAGAATGGACAAGACTGGCCAAGACTTTACAAGACTTTACAAGACTGGACAAGACTGGACAAAACTTTAGAAGACTCTTGTCCAGCTTTGTGAAGTCTTGTGCAGTCTTATCTGGTTTTGTAAAGTCTCGTCCAGTCTTGTAAAGTCTTGTCCAGTTTTGTCCAGTCTTGTAAAGTCTTGTCCATTCTTGTCCAGTTCTGTCCAGTCTTGTCCAGTCTTGTCTAGTATTGTCTTGTCTCAAAATACATTGTTTCTGTGTAATATTTAAATTAAGACAAACATTCCCAAAATTGTAATAAATATTTAAAAAATGGTGGAAATTATGTCGTGGTTGAAAGCAACGCCGAAACAGTTTTTCGAAGTTTCTGTGGAAAAGGCAAAACATTTCGCGGAACAAAATACACGAAAATACGCAGAAAAATATAAGCAACGTCTCGCACTTACCTTTCGCGTCCGTTGAAACCATTTCGCAGCCGGAAGTCGAGATTCTCTGCGAGGCGTCCACACACACGGCACTCACTTTTCGCGTTTCCCGAAAACCAGAGCAATTAGCGGAGAGGTTCATGGGTCATTGCGAGTGAGACAGACGTGGCGTTCGCAACGCGTCGGACAGAGACGGAGAAAAATCAACCAATCACCTGGCGACATCTTCGTCTCCGATTTAACGTCCACGAGGGTTTGATGATGCGTGACTTAATTATAATGTAAACAAACCTGAACACATTATTTACAAGTCAAATACAAATCAATAAAAAATATTTTATTTTAAAATCTGGGTTTAATTATGCATTTCAATTAAGAAAACGTGTTAAAAATTTCAAAAAAATTATTAGAAAATATTAAGACTACACCAAACAAGATAATGTCAGATAAGACTAGACAAAGTTATACAAGAATAGACAAGACTAGGCAAGACTAGACAAGGCTAGACAAGACTAAACAAAGCAAGAGAAGACTAGACAAGACTAGACAAGGCTATGCAAGGCTAGACAAGTCTAGACAATATTAGACAAGACTAGTCACAGCTAGACAAGGCTAGACAAGACTAGACAAAGCAAGAGAAGACTAGACAAGACTTGACAAGGCTATGCAAGGCTAGACAAGTCTAGACAATATTAGACAAGATTAGACAAGACTAGTCACAGCTAGACAAGGCTAGACAAGGCTATGCAAGGCTAGACAAGTCTAGACAATATTAGACAAGATTAGACAAGACTAGTCACAGCTAGACAAGGCTAGACAAGACTAGACATAGCAAGAGAAGACTAGACAAGACTAGACAAGGCTATGCAAGCCTAGACAAGTCTAGACAATATTAGACAAGATTAGACAAGACTAGTCACAGCTAGACAAGGCTAGACAAGACTAGACAAAGCAAGAGAAGACTAGACAAGACTAGACAAGGCTATGCAAGGCTAGACAAGTCTAGACAATATTAGACAAGATTAGACAAGACTAGTCACAGCTAGACAAGGCTAGACAAGACTAGACAAAGCAAGAGAAGACTAGACAAGACTAGACAAAGCTATGCAAGGCTAGACAAGTCTAGACAATATTAGACAAGATTAGAGTAGACTAGTCACAGCTAGACAAGGCTAGACAAGACTAAACAAAGCAAGAGAAGACTAGACAAGGCTATGCAAGGCTAGTCAAGTCTAGACAATATTAGACAAGATTAGACAAGACTAGTCACAGCTAGACAAGGCTAGACAAGACTAGACAAAGCAAGAGAAGACTAGACAAGGCTATGCAAGGCTAGACAAGTCTAGACAATATTAGACAAGATTAGACAAGACTAGTCACAGCTAGACAAGGCTAGCCAAGACTAGACAAAGCAAGAGAAGACTAGACAAGACTAGACAAGGCTATGCAAGGCTAGACAAGTCTAGACAATATTAGACAAGACTAGTCACAGCTAGACAAGGATAGACAAGACTAGACAAAGCAAGAGAAGACTAGACAAGACTAGACAAGGATATGCAAGGCTAGACAAGTCTAGACAATATTAGACAAGATTAGACAAGACTAGTCACAGCTAGACAAGGCTAGACAAGACTAAACAAAGCAAGAGAAGACTAGACAAGACTAGACAAGGATATGCAAGGCTCGACAAGTCTAGACAATATTAGACAAGATTAGACAAGACTAGTCACAGCTAGACAAGGCTAGACAAGGCTATGCAAGGCTAGACAAGTCTAGACAATATTAGACAAGATTGGACAAGACTAGTCACAGCTAGACAAGGCGAGACAAGACTAGACAAAGCAAGAGAAGACTAGACAAGACTAGACAAGGCTATGCAAGGCTAGACAAGTCTAGACAACATTAGACAAGATTAGACAAGACTAGTCACAGCTAGACAAGGCTAGCCAAGACTAGACAAAGCAAGAGAAGACTAGACAAGACTAGACAAGGCTATGCAAGGCTAGACAAGTCTAGACAATATTAGACAAGACTAGTCACAGCTAGACAAGGCTAGACAAGACTAGACAAAGCAAGAGAAGACTAGACAAGACTAGACAAGGATATGCAAGGCTAGACAAGTCTAGACAATATTAGACAAGATTAGACAAGACTAGTCACAGCTAGACAAGGCTAGACAAGACTAAACAAAGCAAGAGAAGACTAGACAAGACTAGACAAGGATATGCAAGGCTAGACAAGTCTAGACAATATTAGACAAGATTAGACAAGACTAGTCACAGCTAGACAAGGCTAGACAAGGCTATGCAAGGCTAGACAAGTCTAGACAATATTAGACAAGATTAGACAAGACTAGTCACAGCTAGACAAGGCGAGACAAGATTAGACAAAGCAAGAGAAGACTAGACAAGACTAAACAAGGCTATGCAAGGCTAGACAAGTCTAGACAATATTAGACAAGATTAGACAAGACTAGTCACAGCTAGACAAGGCTAGACAAGACTAGACAAAGCAAGAGAAGACTAGACAAGACTAGACAAGGCTATGCAAGGCTAGACAAGTCTAGACAATATTAGACAAGACTAGTCACAGCTAGACAAGGCTAGACAAGACTAGACAAAGCAAGAGAAGACTAGACAAGACTAGACAAGGCTATGCAAGGCTATGCAAGGCTAGACAAGTCTAGACAATATTAGACACGATTAGAGAAGACTAGTCACAGCTAGACAAGGCTAGACAAGACTAAACAAAGCAAGAGAAGACTAGACAAGGCTATGCAAGGCTAGACAAGTCTAGACAATATTAGACAAGATTAGACAAGACTAGTCACAGCTAGACAATGCTAGACAAGACTACACAAAGCAAGAGAAGACTAGACAAGACTAGACAAGGCTATGCAAGGCTAGACAAGTCTAGACAATATTAGACAAGATTAGAGAAGACTAGTCACAGCTAGACAAGGCTAGACAAGACTAAACAAAGCAAGAGAAGACTAGACAAGGCTATGCAAGGCTAGACAAGTCTAGACAATATTAGACAAGATTAGAGAAGACTAGTCACAGCTAGACAAGGCTAGACAAGACTAGACAAAGCAAGAGAAGACTAGACAAGACTAGACAAGGCTATGCAAGGCTATGCAAGGCTATGCAAGGCTAGACAAGTCTAGACAATATTAGACACGATTAGAGAAGACTAGTCACAGCTAGACAAGGCTAGACAAGACTAAACAAAGCAAGAGAAGACTAGACAAGGCTATGCAAGGCTAGACAAGTCTAGACAATATTAGACAAGATTAGACAAGACTAGTCACAGCTAGACAATGCTAGACAAGACTAGACAAAGCAAGAGAAGACTAGACAAGACTAGACAAGGCTATGCAAGGCTAGACAAGTCTAGACAATATTAGACAAGATTAGAGAAGACTAGTCACAGCTAGACAAGGCTAGACAAGACTAAACAAAGCAAGAGAAGACTAGACAAGGCTATGCAAGGCTAGACAAGTCTAGACAATATTAGACAAGATTAGACAAGACTAGTCACAGCTAGACAAGGCTAGACAAGACTAGACAAAGCAAGAGAAGACTAGACAAGACTAGACAAGGCTATGCAAGGCTAGACAAGTCTAGACAATATTAGACAAGATTAGACAAGACTAGTCACAGCTAGACAAGGCTAGCCAAGACTAGACAAGGCTATGCAAGGCTAGACAAGTCTAGACAAGATTAGACAAGACTAGTCACAGCTAGACAAGGCTAGACAAGACTAGACAAAGCAAGAGAAGACTAGACAAGACTAGACAAGGCTATGCAAGGCTAGACAAGTCTAGACAATATTAGACAAGATTAGACAAGACTAGTCACAGCTAGACAAGGCTAGACAAGACTAAACAAAGCAAGAGAAGACTAGACAAGACTAGACAAGGATATGCAAGGCTAGACAAGTCTAGACAATATTAGACAAGATTAGACAAGACTAGTCACAGCTAGAGAAGGCTAGACAAGACTATGCAAGGCTAGACAAGTCTAGACAATATTAGACAAGATTAGACAAGACTAGTCACAGCTAGACAAGGCTAGACAAGACTAGACAAAGCAAGAGAAGACTAGACAAGACTAGACAAGGCTATGCAAGGCTAGACAAGTCTAGACAATATTAGACAAGATTAGACAAGACTAGTCACAGCTAGACAAGGCTAGACAAGACTAGACAAAGCAAGAGAAGACTAGACAAGACTAGACAAGGCTATGCAAGGCTAGACAAGTCTAGACAATATTAGACAAGATTAGACAAGACTAGTCACAGCTAGACAAGGCTAGACAAGGCTAGACAAAGCAAGAGAAGACTAGACAGGACTAGACAAGGCTATGCAAGGCTAGACAAGTCTAGACAATATTAGACAAGATTAGACAAGACTAGTCACAGCTAGACAAGGCTAGACAAGACTAGACAAAGCAAGAGAAGACTAGACAAGACTAGACAAGGCTATGCAAGGCTAGACAAGTCTAGACAATATTAGACAAGATTAGACAAGACTAGTCACAGCTAGACAAGGCTAGACAAGACTAAACAAAGCAAGAGAAGACTAGACAAGACTAGACAAGGCTATGCAAGGCTAGACAAGTCTAGACAATATTAGACAAGATTAGTCAAGACTAGTCACAGCTAGACAAGGCTAGACAAGACTAGACAAGACTGGACAAGACTGAACTAGACAAGACAAGACTACACAAAGCTAGAGAAGACTAGACAAGACTAGACAAGGCCATACAAGGCTAGATAAAATTAGACAAGATTAGACAAGATTAGACAAGACTAGACAAGACTAGACAAAGCTAGAAAAGACTAGACAAGACCAGAAAACCTCAGACAAAACCGGACAAAATCAGACAAGATAAGAGAACATCAAACAAGACTGGACAAACCAGACAGGACCAGACAAGACTGGATAAGACTTGCGAAGGCTTGACAAGACTGCACAAGACTGGATTTTTTGTGCGTATACGTCAATTTCCGCCATGTTTTTCGGGCACTTTTTCAGTATTACCAGTGAAAGTAATAAAATCTGCCCGAAACTTTCATATTCCCGCCTTTTAAACATGGCGGACGCGCATGTGCTTAACTAACTTAACTTAAGGTTAATTCGTGTTTTTTCCGTCTGGGTAAGGCCTAAGCCGCACTACGGCTAAACCGCCGCGGTTTTCAACCGCGTGATTTTATGACTCAAGTAATTATTACAAGCGGCCTCACTTGCGGTTTTTTCCCGCGACTGCTTTTTCCCATAGCGTACTGTATATTTCTCGAGCGGTTTCGCGGTTGTAGCGGTTACCGCTCGCGGGAGAAAACCGTAGTGCGGCCTAAGGTCCAAAATACTGTTTTTTTTTAAATTTAGGGTTGCGGACTGTTTACCTGGTGTAACTGTTGTTATTCGTCTTTTGGACTGTTTAACTAAGATCGGACAGCAAAAATGCAGCTTTTACGTTGTCTCTTTCAATAAATTCAATAAAAAAATAAAGTCAATTTTTAGGGTAACAGAAACACGAATATTTTCTGAAGCAGACGTAGAAGCTTAATTTTTGCTTTCCGATCTTAGTGAAACAGTGCCAAAGACGATTAACAACAGTTACAGCAGTTAAACAATCCGCAGCCCCAAGTATCAAAAAACCCGTATTCTGCACCTTACCCTTTCCTCTTGTTATGTGACCCAGGTACTGCAACTTTCTTCTTTTTATGGTCGACATGACATCCAGATACGTTCTATCATCCCGATATTCGTCACTCTGCCTATTCAGGATATCTTTTACATATGTCTATAGCACCATAACGTTTGGACTGTTTATCTGGTGTAACTGTTGTTAACCAATAGTCTTTTGAACGGTTTAACTAAGATCGGAAAGCAAAAAATGCAGCTTTTAAGTAGTCTGGTTCAATAAATTCAATAAAAATATAAAGTCAATTTTTAGGACAACAAAAACACGAATATTTCTTGAAGCAGACAACGTAGAAGCTTAATTTTTGCTTTCCGATCTTAGTTAAACAGTGCCGAAGACGATTAACAACAGTTACAGCAGTTAAACAGTCCGCAGCCCTAAGCTTCAAAAAAACCGTATTCTGCACCTTACCCTTCCCTCTTCTTCTATCACCCTGATATTCGTAACTCCACATTTCCAGGATATCTTTTACATATGTCTATAGCACCATAACTTTCGGACTGTTTACCTGGTGTAACCGTTGTTAATCAATCGTCTTTTGAACTGTTTAACTAAGATCCGAAAGTAAAAATGCAGCTTTTAAGTAGTGTGGTTCAATAAATTCAATAAAAAAATTAAGTCCATTTTTAACAACAAAAATGCGAATATTTCTGGAACCAGACAACGTAGAAGCTTCATTTTTGCTTTCCGATCTTAGTTAAACAGTGCCAAAGACGATTAACAAGTTACAGCAGTTAAACAGTCCGCAGGCCCAGGTTTCAAAAAACACGTATTCTGCAGCTTACCCTTCCCTCTTGTTATGTGACTAAGGTACTGCAGATTTATTATTTTTAAGGTCGATATGACTTCAAGATTCGTTCTATCACCCTGATATTCGTCACTCTGCCTTTCCAAGATATCTTTAACATATACCTATAGAAGTATAGTTCGAAGGAGCTTCATTATTAGCAATTACTGTATAATCTCGATAATCCGACACATATTGGACCAGACAACCTCCGGATTATAAGAAAGAGTAGTGGGAGGGAGGAGCGCGAGCGGTCTCCAGACCGCCGGATTATTGAACGTGTCGTCCGATTAACCAACGGCCAAATTACCGAGATTATATTATTACAGTATAATCTCGATAATCCGACACATATGGGACCAGACAACCGCCGGATTATAAGAAAGAGTAGAGGGAGGGAAGAGCGCGAGCGGTCTCCAGACCGCCGGAATACTGAACGTGTCGTCCGATTAACCAACGGCCGAATTACCGCGAATGTACTGAATCTACAAATGTTGCGAATAAAAACCAACAAAATAAGTTTTAAATATAATTCGAACAATTTTATTTAAATTTTGAGAACTTTCGAAATATATACGCCTCAAACATCTTTCCAAAACAGCTGTAAATATAACAACAAATATTTCAATATATAGTAAGTTCAATATAATCTGCACAATTTTACATAAATATACTCTGTATCATACAATTTGTGCTTACAAATGTAAATCGGTAAGGCAGTACGAGTTTGGAACAAGAAGAAGCACCGGGGATATCCACGTTTATCAAAAATAACTCACGCTCAATGCAAGGCCGGAAACCAGCTACGCTCTTACGAATACAAGGTGGTATCGATAAACTCGCCCATCGTGAACGACGCTTCGCCCTTTCCATCCGGATCTCTCTCCTTAAAAGCCTCTGAAATTATTTAAAAAAAAACATACAAATTACACAGTTAATATTACATAGTACAGTATAAAATTGATAATCCGACTGTTGGTTAAACCGGCGCGTTCATCAGGCGATCTGAGCAAACACATGTCTTTTCTTTACGATGCTCCGCACCAGATCGATTTCCGCAGAAGAAATAGAGTCAGAAGCAACACCATCCAGTGTTCTTGGAAAAAGGCCGGGCCAAAATTCTGACCGAGCTAACTCCACCCTACAATCTGTTCTAAGTTTGCATTTCACCTCAAATCCAAGATATATCGGACAGTGATACGGCCTGTTGCGCTATATGGAGTCGAATGTCGACCATCTGACAAGATTTCTGAACGTCATCTACACGCCATGGAAATGAAACTGGTTCACTGGGAATGGGCATCTGCCTTCAAAAACGATACAATTCGAGAGCAATGGGTGTCGCTCCAATTGTGGTCTAAATGAGTGAGATGGTATGGCCAAGCACTGCGAGCAGCTCCTGGTAATGTTGCCAACTCTGCTCTCCAATTTGAGATTGAAGGCCAACGTTCCAGAGGAAGACCCAAGCAATGATGGCAGGACACGATAAACAATGACCTAAAGATCGTGCGCCTAAAACCAAACGACGCACAAAACCGTGCGGTCATTGACCAGCGGGACAACGCTAAGAAGAAGAAGTAATACAACTCATTTCATCATTTTTAAAGAAGAGTTTAAATACCAATTTTCATATCTCTAACATCTCCAGTTTCTGAAATACGTGGTCTGTTAGAAAAGTATCGGACCTTATTTTTTATTTCGAAAACCTGATGGATTTGAATCAAGCGCGCTTGCATGAGCCGACCTTGAACCCTCGTGCGCATGAGTGAATTTTTGGTAAAATTTGAAAACATATTTTGTGAAATTTACCAAAAATATAAATTTTTTGTATATTTTCGAAAATTTTGAGAAATATTTACAAAATTCTAGAAAAATTGGTTCATTTTTTAACCAAAACTCTTCTTTCTGACACTTTTTGGTTTTATTTTTGGTAAAATTTGAATTATAAATTTCCAAAAATATCAAATTTTTCGTATATTTTTGACAATTTTGAGAAATATTTAGAAATTTCTAGAAAAATTGGTGAATTTTTTGAACCAAAACTTTTCTTTTGACCCTTTTTGGTCTTATTTTTGGGTAAAATTAGAAAATAGATTTTATGAAATTTACCAAAATTATCAAATTTTTCGTTTATTTTTGACAATTTTGAGAAATATTTACAAATTTGTAGAAAAATTGGTGAATTGTTTGAAGCAAAACTCTTCTTTTCGACACTTTTTGGTCTTATTTTTGGTAAAATTTGAAAACAGATTTTGTGAAATTTACCAAAAATTGCAAATTTTTCGTATATTTTGGA
The DNA here is from genome assembly GCA_944588485.1 of Phosphuga atrata. Taxonomy (NCBI): domain Eukaryota; kingdom Metazoa; phylum Arthropoda; class Insecta; order Coleoptera; family Silphidae; genus Phosphuga; species Phosphuga atrata. The sequence continues at coordinate 53,152,006 of OX155903.1, forward strand.
CAATTTTGAGAAATATTTACAAAATTCTAGAAAAATTGGTGAATTTTTTGAAACAAACCGCTTCCTTTTAACACTTTTTGGTCTTATTTTTGGGTAAAATTTTAAAACAATTTTTTGTGAAATTTACCAAAATTATTAAATTTTACGTTATTTTATGATAATTTTAGGAATCATTTACAAAATTGTAGAAAAATTGCTTAATTTTTTTAACTTTTGAACAAATTTTGGGAAATTTTTCGTTTATTTGCCAATTTTTAAGAGAAAATTTGTTACCAGAATCATCAATTCTCGTTTGGTACAATACAAAACAAATTCTAATCTAATCTAAATCCCAAACCAACAAATTTGGACATTTTTCCATAGCCTATGTCCATGAAAACCCAAAATTTCTTGTTCCAAGATTGCATTATTTCCCTGAATTGTTAAAAAACTTATTTTGCTCTAAATCTCACATCTAAAACTTGTTCCAAACAAACTGTTTTGTACATTTTTTCAACAGTCTAGGTCCATCTAAACCCAATTTTTGTTTAAAAGTTGCTTATTTCCTGAAAGATGTTTTCCTTCCAAATCTTACATCAAAAATTTGTTCCAAATCACCCAAGCCTACAATTTTGGACATTTTTTCTCCAACCTAGGTCCTTCTAAGCCCAAATTTCTTGTTCCAAAATTTGTATTTTTTTCCCTAAATTCTCTCAAAAACCGTTTTTCCCAAACCCAAATTACTTGTTACTAAAGTTGTATTTTTTCCCTAAATTCTACCAAAACTCCCCACAAATAAACAAGATTTCCTTCAAAATCTTACATCCAAAACTTGGTTATAATTTTACATCCAAACTTTGTCACTTTTTCAAAAACCTTGGTCTTGTTAAACACAAATTTGTATTTGTTTCCCACAAAATCTCTTACATATAATTCAATGTAAATATGAATTACCAAGTAGTAACTGTCGCAACCATCCTTATAAAACTTGTATCAAACCTACAGTTTTGTACTTTTCATTCTACAACTTAGGTCCTTCTAAACCCAAATATCTTGTTCCAAAATCGATTTTTTTCCTTAAATTTTGCCCAAACTCCCTAAAATCTGGCATCCAAAGCTTGTTCCAAATCACAAACAATTTTAGACATTTTTGCTACCACCTAGGTCGTTTTAAACTCAAATATCTTGTTTCAAAATATTATTTTACTTTAAATTATTTCAAAACTCAGTAAAAACAAACGTTTTTCCCCAGAAACTTGCATCCAATCGTTGCTCGAAACTAGCCAAACCAACACATTCCGTACGGAAATTTAGAAAATTTTACCCTGGATAAAACCCTTCTTTTTGAGAACTAAATTTCGATGAAAATTTTGAAATTTTAACGTTTTTTGCCAATTTTTAAGAGCAAATTTGTTATAAGAACCACAAAGATAAATTTCTTGACAAATTGGTTTATTTTTTTGAACCCAAAGTATACTTTTTGAAATTTTTGGGGAACAAACTTTGCCAAATTTTTTTAAAGTTTTCCAATTTTTTGAGAATATATTCCGTAAAATTTTGACTTTTTGAAAAATTTTATGCTGAATTTGCTCTTATTTTTGGTAACATTTGAAAAACAATTTTGTAGAATTATCAAAATTAACAAAGTTTTGGTTAATTTTTGACAATTTTGAAATTTTTTTAAGAAAAATTGGTTCATTTTTTTAAACAAAACTCGTCTTTTTGACACTTTTGACACTATTTTTGGTAAAATTTGAAAACAAATTTTCGAAAATTATAAAATTTTTCGTTTATTTTTAACAAATTTGAGAATTATTTACAAAATTCTAGAAAAAATGGTGAAATTTTTGAACCAAAACTCTACTTTTGAATACTTTTTGGTCTTATTTTTGGTAAAATTTGAAAACATATTTTGTGAAATTTACCAAAAATATCAATTTTTTTGTATATTTTCGACAATTTTGAGAAATATTTACAAAATTCTAGAAAAAGTGGTTCATTTTTTGAACCAAAACTCTTCTTTTTGACACTTTTTGGTCTTAGTTTTGGTAAAATTTGAAAACATATTTTCTAAAATTTACCAAAAATATCAAATTTTTCGTATATTTTTGACAATTTTGAGAAATATTTACAAAATTCTAGAAAAATTGGTTCATTTGTTGAACCAAAACTTTTTTTTTTGACACTTTTTGGGTAAAATTAGAAAACAGATTTTATGAAATTTACCAAAATTATCAAATTTTTCGTTTATTTTTGACAATTTTGAGAAATATTATCAAATTTCTAGAAAAATGGGTGAAGTTTTTGAAGCAAAACGCTTCCTTCCTTTTGACATTTTTTGGTCTTATTTTTGGGTAAAATTTTAAAACAAATTTTTGTGAAATTTAGCAACATTATTAAATTTTATGACAATTTTAGGAATCATTTACAAAATTCTAAAAAAATCGCTTAATTTTTTGAACTTTTGAACAAATTTTGGGAAATTTTTCGTCTATTTGCCAATTTTTGAGAGAAAATTTGTTACCAGAATCATCAATTCTCGTTTGGTACAATACAAAACAGATTCTACCAAAACTTTTGAACAAATTGTGGCAAATTTTTCCTCTAAATTTATTTTCTTTCCAAAACTTATTTTCCCTCTAAATCTCAAATCTAAAACTTGTAATCCTCTAATCTAAATCCCAAACCAACAAATTTGGACATTTTTTCCATAGCCTAGATCCATGAAAACCCTCAATTTCTTGTTCCAAGATTGCATTATTTCCCTAAATTGTTAAAAAACTCATTTTGCCCTAAATCTCACATCTAAAACTTGTCTAGGACCATCTAAACCCAATTTTTGTTTAAAAGTTGCTTATTTCCTGAAAGATGTTTTCCTTCCAAATCTTACATCTAAAAGTTGTTCCAAATCACCCAAGCCAACAATTTTGGACATTTTTTCCACAACCTGGGTCCTTCTAAGCCCAAATTTCTTCCAAAATTTGTATTTTTTTCCCTAAATTCTCTCAAAAACCGTTTTTCCTCAAAATCTCATATCCAAAAGTTGTTCAAAATTTTACTTCCAAACTTTGACATTTTTTCTACAAACTTGCTCCTTCAAACCCAAATTACTTGTTACAAAAGTTGTATTTTTTCCCTAAATTCTACCAAAACTCCCCACAAATAAACAAGATTTCCTTCAAAATCTTACATCCAAAACTTGTTCATAATTTTACATCCAAACTTTGACACTTTTTCAAAAACCTTGGTCTTGTTAAACACAAATTTGTATTTTTTCCCTCAAAATCCCATACATATAATTCAATGTAAGTATGAATTACCAAGTAGTAACTGTCGCAACCATCCTTATAAAACTTGTACAAAACCTACAATTTTGTACTTTTTATTCTACAACTTAGGTCCATCTAAACCCAAATATCTTGTTCCAAAATCGATTTTTTTCCTTAAATTTTTCCAAAACTCCCTAAAATCTTACATCCAAAGCTTGTTCCAAATCACAAACAATTTTAGACATTTTTGCTACCACCTAGGTCGTTTTAAACTCAAATATCTTGTTTCAAAATATTATTTTACTTTAAATTATTTCAAAACTAAGTAAAAAAAACGTTTTTCCCTCAGAAACTTGCATCCAATCGTTGTTCGAAACCAGCCAAACCAACACATTCCGTACGGACATTCAGAAAATTTTACCTTGGATAAAACCCCTGATAAATTGATCAATTTTCTGAACTAAAAGTATTCTTTTTGAGAATTAAATTTTGACGAAAATTTTGAAATTTTAACGTTTTTTGCCAATTTTTAAGAGCAAATTTGTTACAAGAACCACAAAGATAAATTTCTTGACAAATTGGTTCATATTTTTGAACCCAAAGTATACTTTTCGAAATTTTTGGGGAACAAACTTTGCCTAATTTTTTGAAAATTTTCCAATTTTTTGAGAATATATTCCGAAAAATTTTGATTTTTTGAAAAATTGTATGCTGAATTTGCTCTTATTTTTGGTAACATTTGAAAAAAAAATTTGTAAAATTTACCAAAATTAACAAAGTTTTGGTTAATTTTTGACAATTTAGAAAAATCTTTAGAAAAATTGGTTAATTTTTTTAATCAAAACTCGTCTTTTTAACACTTTTAGGTGTTATTTTTGGTAAAATTTAAAAACAAATTTTCGAAAATAATAAAATTTTTCGTTTATTTTTAACAAATTTTAGAATTATTAACGAAATTCTAGAAAAATGGTGTAATTTTTGAACAAAAACTCTACTTTTGAATACTTTTTGGTCTTATTTTTGGTAAAATTTGAAAACATATTTTGTGAAATTTACCAAAAATATCAAATTTTTCGTATATTTTCGACAATTTTGAGAAATATTTACAAAATTCTAGAAAAATTGGTTAATTTTTTTAACCTAAACTCTTTTGGGACACTTTTGGGTCTTATTTTTGGGTAAAATTTTAAATCAAATTTTTGCGAAATTTACCAAAATTATAAAATTTTACGTTATTTTATGACAATTTTAGGAATCATTTACACAATTCTAGAAAAATTGCTTAATTTTTTTAACTGTTGTACAAATTTTGGGAAATTTTTCGTCTATTTGCAAATTTTTGAGAGCAAATTTGTTACCAGAATCATCAATTCTCGTTTGGTACAATACAAAACAAATTCTACCAAAACTTTTGAACAAATTTTGGCAAATTTTTCCTCTAAATTTATTTTCTTTCGAAAACTTATTTTCCCTCTAAAATCCAAATCTAAAACTTGTAATCCTCTAATCTAAATCCCAAACCAACAAATTTGGACATTTTTTCCATAGCCTAGGGTTTTAAACTCAAAATTTCTTGTTCCAAGATTACATTATTTCCCTAAATTGTTAAAAAACTTATTTTGCTCTAAATCTCACATCTAAAACTTGTTCCAAACAAACAGTTAACAGTTTTGTACATTTTTTCAACAGTCTAGGTTCATCTAAACCCAATTTTTGTTGCTCCTTGCTCCTTCAAACCCAAATTTCTTGTTACAAAAGTTGTATTTTTTCCCTAAATTCTACCAAAACTCCCCACAAATAAACAAGTTTTCCTTCAAAATCTTACATCCAAAACTTGTTCAAAATTTTACATCCAAACTTTGACACTTTTTCAAAAACCTTGGTATTGTTAAACAGAAATTTGTATTTTTTCCCTCAAAATCCCATACCTCAAAATCCCATAATTCAATTTAAGTATGAATTACCAAGTAGTAACTGTCGCAAACATCCTTATAAAACTTGTATCAAACCTACAATTTTGTACTTTTTATTCTACAACTTAGGTCCTTCTAAAACCAAATATCTTGTTCCAAAATTGATTTTTTTTCATGAATAGGATGGTTGCGACAGTTACTACGTGGTAATCCATACTTACATTGAATTGAAAAATTCACTTTGTTTTTTACCACACTTATATTATGTAAAAATATTATATAACTTATTATTCACAGTTATATAAATTTGTACACATATCACGACTCGAGTTTCGACGTTTGACGGTCATTTTCAAGTGACTTAACAAATTGATAAAGTTGAATATATACCCTTATAGTTTTGGTGGGGTGGGGGGGCGTTGTTTGTCCGAAGATGAGGACTTATCTGTTTGAGATTGGGTGAGATTAAAAAGTTGGGAAAAGATTAGGTCAGTTTGCTCGTTTAGGAGATTAACTGAGGGATTACGGGTTTTTTTGAAAATTTCTAATGACTCTAGGAGATTTAGTTTCGGGCCTTTGTTGCAATTATGCAAGATTTTTAGATTATCTATTTCTGGGAATTTATGATTGAATTCGAGACAATGGTTTGAAAAAGAACTAGTGTCTTTTTTCAGACGAAAAGCGCGAGAATGTTCTGAAAACCGTGTTGAAAAACTTCGTCCTGTCTGCCCTATGTACACGCTATTGCATTCGGAACAATGAATTTCGTATACGCCGGATTTTTTAATGGGATCGATTTTGTCTTTGGCATTAAACAATATGTTGGACAACTTAGAGGAGGGTTTAAATGCAACCTGAAGATTTTGCTTTCGAAGGACATTTGCGATGTGTTCGCTTGTTTTGCCAAAATATGTCAGGGAGATGAAAGTTTTGTCTGAATTTGAGGTTTTCGGATAAATTTGGGCCATTGCGAATTGGGTTCGTTTATTATTGATAATGTTTTGGATGAGTTTTGTTGGGAAACCATTCTCTGTAGCGATTGAAATGATGGTACTTAATTCTTTGATTCTCTTTTCTGCGGAAAGGGGGATTGAAAAGGCTCGATGTATCATTGAATGATAGGCCGCTAATTTGTGTGTTATCGGGTGAAATGATGAATACGAGATTGTAGAGTTAACATTGGTGGGTTCTCTGTATATATCAAATTCTATTTTGTTGTTTTTGTGAATCAGAGTAAGGTCTAAGAAGTTTATTTTGTTGTCTGTTTCTACCTCGATGGTGAATTTAATTTTGGGATGAACGTTGTTTATTAGGTTGAGAAATTGGTCTAATTGACGTGTTGTACCATTAAAACACGCTATTACGTCATCGACATATCTATACCAAAATGAAATATGTTTTTTGGAGAAATCTAGTTTGAAGATTTTTTCTTCGATAGTTGACATAAATAGATCGGCTAAAAGGGGACTTAATGGCGATCCCATTGCTAGACCTGATGTTTGCTGATAGTAAGTGTTATTAAATTTGAAGTAATTTTGATTAACACATGTTTCCAGGGCTTCATAAAGTTCAGATTTTATAAGATGATGACAATTAGCTTTATCAATTAAATTTTGTATGATTTCGAGACACTCTTTAGTAGGTATATTAGAAAACATACTACTGACGTCAAAAGATACGAGTTTGGAGTTTATTGGGGTTGTTATTTGTTTGAGGAGTTCCGAAAGGGCGAGTGAATTTTTTACAGAATATTTTGGGGTAAATTTGGTGTATTTTTTGAAAAGAGTATTCAGTTTAATTGCCAAAACTCTTGCTACACTGTTAATATAGGAGACAACTGGTCTAATGGGAGAATCGGGTTTGTGAGTTTTAATGAAACCATAGAGTCTGGGAGCTGTGGGATTCTGATTTATGATTTTAAATTTCTCAAATTCGGAGAACAAAGTTGTAATATTTTTTAAGAGACTTCTAATTTGAAATTGGAATTTTTGTGTAGGATCCTTTTTCAAGGGAGTTAGTTTTTCTGTTGAAATGAAAGAGTTCATTTTATTAATGTACTGTTCTCTTTCCAGGACGACTATCGAAGTCGGAGTCTGCGGAGTCTGTTTTAGAATTACGGGCGTACGATTTTATATGATCGGCTATTTTGGCTCGGGGTATAAGAGGTTCTTGCACTTTTTTTAGCGCGATTTCTGACTCTACAATTATTGTGGATTTATCGGATTTGTTATTGATGAATGGGGTATAGTTGGGGTTTTGGGAAAGAAAAGATTGTTCAATAGGACTGAAGATAACTTTTGAGAAGTTGATGAATTTAGACACTAGATTCGGTTTTGACATTACTTTTTGAGGTTCGGACTTTTTGTTCTTTACGAGAACGGATAGTTTCTTTTTTAAATTTAAATATTTTAGGTGGTTGACCCTACTTACATTGTCACGAACAAAGTCATCAAAGATCGTGAATTCTACTGGATGTAATTTAAATGTCAACTCTGAATGCAATATCTTGAGATAATGTTGAATAACATCTCTCCTCCGATGAAGATTTTTTATTTCGGATCTAATCCAACTGTTTTGGGCAGATTTTATGGCTGCTATTGCGGCCGAAGACGTGGAGCGGGTTTTAATATTTACATAGTTGGGTACGACTTTGGACCGAAGGCATTCTGAATTGAACCAGATATCCTGTGAAACGAAACGGTATTTTTTCATCAATTTGTACAATTTTGTCTGGGTTGCCGTACAGGCTGATTTTATGAAGTTGAAGTTGATTTTTTTTCCATAAATTTTTCCAAAACTTCTTGAAATATTACATCCAAAGCTTGTTCCAAATCACAAACAATTTTAGAAATTTTTGCTACAACCTAGGTCGTTTTAAACTCAAATATCTTGTTTCAAAATATTATTTTACTTTAAATTCTTTCAAAACTCAGTAAAAAAAACCGTTTTTCCTCAGAAACTTGCATCCAATCGTTGTTCGAAACCAGCCAAACCAACACATTCCGTACGGAAAATTAGAAAATTTTCCGATATTAAAAAAAAATAGTGAAAATTCGAGCGCCCCCAAGTTATACATCCATATGCAACGACAATCGCTTATTGCTACATTCAAAATCATAAACGTGAAGGTAGCAATAAAGATGATTGTGAAGCGAGTGAAGTTGCAAATATCAAGGTCACTTCACCTCAAATCCAAGATACATCGGACAGTAATACGGCCTATATGGAGTTGAATGTCGATTATCTGACAAGATTTCTGGGCGTCATCTACATGCCATGGAAATGAGAATGCTTCGTTGGAGAATAGCTCATCACACTTATTGACCATGTCAGAAACGACACAATTCGAGAACAAATGGGCGTCGCTCCAATTGTGGTCAAAATTAGTGAGATGGTATGGTCAAGCACTGCGAGCAGCTCCTGGTACTGTTGCCAACTCTGCTCTCCAATTTGAGATTGAAGGCCAACATTCCAGAGGAAGACCGAAGCAATGATGGCAGGACACGATAAACAATGACCTAAAGATCGTGGGCCTAAAACCAAATGACGCACAAAACTGTGCGGTCACTGACTAAGAAAGAGGACCCTGCACCATCGGAACAACGCTAAGGAGAAGAAGTAATATCGTCATTTCTTCATTTTTAAAGAAGAGTTTAAATACCAATTTTCATATCTCTAACATCTCCAGTTTCTGAAATACGTGGTCTGTTAGAAAAGTATCCGACCTTATTTTTTATTTCGAAAACCTGATGGATTTGAATCAAGCGCGATTGCATGAGCCGACCTTGAACCTTAGTGCGCATGCGTGAATTTTTGGAAAAATTTGAAAACATATTTTGTGAAATTTCCCAAAAATATCAATTTTTGTGTATATTTTCGACAATTTTGAGAAATATTTACAAAATTCCAGAAAAACTGGTTTATTTTTTGAACCAAAACTCTTCTTTTTGAGACTTTTTGATCTTATTTTTGGGTAAAATTAGAAAATAGATTTTATGAAATTTACCAAAATTGTCAAATTTCTCGTATATTTTTGACAATTTGGAGAAATATTTATATTCTAGAAAAATTGGTTCATTTTTTGAACCAAAGCTCTTCTTTTTGACACTTTTTGGTCTTATTTTTATGTAAAATTAGAAAATAGATTTTATGAAATTTACCAAAATTATCAAATTTTTCGTTTATTTTTGACAATTTTGAGAAATATTTACAAATTCCTAGAAAAATTGGTGAATTTTTTGAAGAAAAACTCTTCTTTTGGACACTTTTTGGTATCATTTTTGGTAAAATTTGAAAACATATTTTGTAAAATTTACCAAAAATATCAAATTTTTCCTATATTTTTGACAATTTGGAGAAATATTTACAACATTCTAGAAAAATTTGTTCATTTTTTGAACCAAAACTCTTCTTTTTGACCCTTTTTGGTCTTATTTTTGGGTAAAATTAGAAAATAGATTTTATGAAATTTACCAAAATTATCAAATTTTTCGTTAATTGTTGACAATTTTGAGAAATATTTACAAAATTCTAGAAAAATTGGTGAATTTTTTGAAACAAAACGCTTCCTTTTAACACTTTTTGGTCTTATTTTTTGCTAAAATTCTAAAACAATTTTTTGTGAAATTTACCAAAATTTTACGTTATTTTATGACAATTTTAGGAATCATTTACAAAATTGTAGAAAAATTGCTTAATTTTTTGAACTTTTGAACAAATTTTGGGAAATTTTTCGTTTATTTGCCAATTTTTAACAGAAAATTTGTTACCAGAATCATCAATTCTCGTTTGGTACAATACAAAACAAATTCTACCAAAACTTTTGAACAAATTTTGGCAAATATTTCGTCTAAATTTATTTTCGTTCGAAAACTTATTTTCCCTTTAAATCTCAAATCTAAAACTTGTAATCCTAAACCAACAAATTCCAATCTAAATCCCAAACCAACAAATTTGGACATTTTTTCCATAGCCTAGGTCCATGAAAACCCAAAATTTCTTGTTCAAAGATTGCATTATTTTCCCTGAATTGTTAAAAAACTTATTTTGCTCTAAATCTCACATCTAAAACTTGTTCCAAACAAACTGTTTTGTACATTTTTTCAACAATCTAGGACCATCTAAACCCAATTTTTGTTTAAAAGTTGCTTATTTCCTGAAAGTTGTTTTCCTTCCAAATCTTACATCTAAAAGTTGTTCCAAATCACCCAAGCCAACAATTTTGGATATTTTTTCCACAACCTGTCTCCTTCTAAGCCCAAATTTTTTCCAAAATTTGTATTTTTTTCCCTAAATTCTCTCAAAAACCGTTTTTCCTCAAAATCTCATATCCAAAAGTTGTTCAAAATTTTACTACCAAACTTTAACATTTTTTCTACAAACTTGCTCCTTCAAACCCAAATTACTTGTTACAAAAGTTGTATTTTTTCCCTAAATTCTACCAAAGCACCCCACAAATAAACAAGTTTTCCTTCAAAATCTTACATCTAAAACTTGTTCATAATTTTACATCCAAACTTTGACACTTTTTCAAAAACCTTGGTCTTGTTAAACACAAATTTGTATTTTTTCCCTCAAAATCCCATACATATAATTCAATGTAAGTATGAATTACCAAGTAGTAACTGTCGCAACCATCCTTATAAAACTTGTATCAAACCTACAATTTTGTACTTTTTATTCTACAACTTAGGTCCATCTAAACCCAAATATCTTGTTCCAAAATCGATTTTTTTCCTTAAATTTTTCCAAAACTCCCTAAAATCTTACATCCAAAGCTTGTTCCAAATCACAAACAATTTTAGACATTTTTGCTACCACCTAGGTCGTTTTAAACTCAAATATCTTGTTTCAAAATATTATTTTAGTTTAAATTCTTTCAAAACTCAGTAAAAAAAAACCCGTTTTTCCTCAGAAACTTGCATCCAATCGTTGTTCGAAACCAGCCAGACCAACGGAAATTTAGAAAATTTTCCGATATTAAAAAAAACAGTGAAAATTGGAGCGCCCATAAGCTGATACATCCATATGCAACGACACTCGCTTATTGCTACCTTCAAAATCATAAACGTCAAAGTAGCAATAAAGATGATTCTTACTTGATGATTGTGAAGCGAGTGAAGTTGCATATATCAAGGTCACTTCACCTCAAATCCAAGATACATTGGACAGTAATACGGCCTATTGCGCTATATGGAGTTGAATGTCGACCATCTGACAAGATTTCTAAGCGTCATCTACATGCCATGGAAACGAGAATGCTTCGTTGGAGAATGGGCACCCTTATTGACCATGTCAGAAACGACACAATTCGAGAACAAATGGGCGTCGCTCCAATTGTGGTCAAAATGAGTGAGATGGTATGGCCAAGCACTGCGAGCAGCTCCTGGTACTGTTGCCAACTTTGCCCTCCATTTTGAGATTGAAGGCCAACGTCCCACAGGAAGACCGAAGCAGCGATAGCAAGAGACGATAAACAGTGACCTAAAGATCGAGGGCCTAAAACCAAATGACGCACAAAACCGTGCGGTCACTGACTAAGAAAGCGGACCCTGCACCATCGGGACAACGCTGAGAAGAAGAAGTAATACAACTCTTTCTTCATTTTTAAAGAAGAGTTTAAATACCAATTTTCATATCTCTAACATTCCCAGTTTCTGAGATACGTGGTCTGTTAGAAAACTATCCGACCTTATTTTTTATTTTGAAAACCTGATGGATTTAAATCAAACGCGCTTGCATGAGCCGACCTTGAACTTTCGTGCGCATGCGTGAATTTTTTCCGCTTGTTGATAGCGTCAGTTGCTCTCCAGCAGTGTTCGAGTGACGTAGTGTGTAGTGCTCTCGTCAGGTTTTGAATGCAAGCGAAATGACGGAACGACTGGAGCAGCGCTACTGCATCAAATTTTGCCAGAAATTGGGCGACAACCAGGTGGAAACCATTAGGAAGATTCAGACGGCTTTCGGTGCTATGGGCATCACACAGATTAAGGATTGGTATAGCCGGTTTAAAGACGGTCGCACATCGGTGGAACGCGAGCCACGCTCTGGTCGGCCATCAACATGGCGAAATGACCATGTCATTGCCAAAGTGAACGCTGTGGTGATGCCGGACCGTCGTGCGACTATCCGAGAAATTGCGACTGGAGTTGTGGTCATCAGGAAATTGGCGACTCCATTACGACAATGCTCAAAGCACATTCTTCGCACTTCACAATTTTTTGACTCCTCTGCTTCGACAGGCTCCTTACTCTCCTGATATGCCCCCCCTGCGACTTCTGGCTATTCCCCAAAGTAAAGAGGTCATTTAATGGAACGCGATTTCAAACAAAAGAGAACATTATGGCTGCAACGACAGCCGAGCTAAAGTCGATTCGGAAAGAGGCTTTTTCGGAATGCTTCCAACAATGGCGGCACCGTTGGGAGAAGTGTGTGGAGTCCCAAGAAGACTACTTTGAGGGTGATTAGGTTTCCAATGCTCCAGGTATACCAGTTTTTTTTACCGGCTAAAGGTCGGAAACTTTTCTAACAGACCACGTATAAGTTTATGGCATTTTCAACCGTTTTAGCTAGATGCAGGGACATAGCTACCAACGTCGCAGGAACTGGGCAAAAATTTGGATTTCGCCAAAGTCGGGTAAAAAGGGCCCCCCAACAAATTTTAAAAATAATACAGGATTGCGTAAAGGATACAGAATCCTTTTAAGACTAGTTACGTCACGGGTTAGATGATAAAAGGTTTTCTTACCGATCATTTTTTTGAGTTTGACAATGCACATGAGGTAGTCGTCGAATTCCATGGCGCCCTGTCCGTTTCCGTACCGGTGCATGAGTATGTTGAGGGTGTGATTGTTGAGGGAGTACCCGGCGGCTTTGATGGCGTCGCGAAGCTCGAAGCCGCTGAGGTTGTTCGACTGGTCGGTGTCGAATTTCATGAAGATCGACTGCGAAATGAAAATTGTCAATTGGGGGAATTTGCTTGGCGAAAAAAACACTCGCCTTCCACAGTCGTATATCCGTCCAAAGCTGCACAAACTCCTCGTAGCCTAGCGTTCCCGAACAGTTCGTGTCCGCCAGCGCCACCAAACTTCGACACACGTCGTTACTGAACGATTTGTTGAACTTTTCTAACAAACAAAAAAATACACAAAAATCACAAAAAAATATTTTGCCAAAAATTTGACTCCTTTTTTGATTAAGATGACCACAGTCGAACTTCCATTCGAGTTAAGGAAAATTCGAGTTATGGAAGTTAATTTATATGTAAAATGCTATCTAAACGTATAAATTTCTAAAAAAATACGACTTATAGAAAATTTGGAGTGATAGAAATTCGAGTAACTTTTATAACTCCGAATTTTCTATAACTCGTACTTTTTTAGAAATTCATTCGTTTAGATAGCATTTTGCATATAAATTAACTTCGACAACTCGAATTTTCCGTAACTCAAATTTTTCCATAACTCGTAGAAAAAATGTGTGCAATGGTAAAATTTTACATAGAAAATAATCTCTATAACTCCAATTTTTTAATCGCTGCGTACTTTTCGCCTATCATAAACCGTATCCTATTTTCTATAGTAAAGGTGCTATATATTAATGAAATTTTAAAGTTTAAACATTCTTTCTTCTTACCTCTGCCGTTACAATTGCAAATATGAGTGAACAAAACTCAATACGATGTTATCTAACGTTAATGTTATCTACGTAATCTAGCAAAGTTAGGTTGATAAAGGTTTATAATATAATAATTGTTGAAATATACTAATCGAGTAGGTACCTCCCTGAACTAAAAAGGGGTAAAAAAGATTTTTTGAAAATTAAGAAAAATTGTGTAAAAATGCGGTTCACGTCTTGATTTTTTTTTCCGGTGAATTGAACAAAAAATTAGGTTTTTTTAGAAGAGCTTTACAAAGTTCCGCCCCCGCAGGGGGCGGCTGTAGGTGCATATTAATTTTTTCACTTTTTCTTCAAACACTCCGTTCCTCTTGCGCGTCGAAACGGGAAATTGTCATTTTCTGTTGTAAAACTGAACGGGCCTTCGACCCGTGTACGTCTGCCGCATGCAAGTCCCACACAGCGTCCTCCAGGTGCCAAAAACGAGATCGTTTCTAGCACCTTTGAGGAGCAATTTTGGTTCGCGGCTCGATTTTTTTACTGCGTCCTCTTGCCGCGTCGATTCCAGATTTTTTGACGTCATGAGGAAAAGTACGCGACCGTCGGTTCACCCGGTGCGGCGAAAAATGTAAGCGAAAAAAAACCGTTTTTTCCATCACATCTGTGGACGCCGTTCTCTTGATAGAACAGCTCCGTGTCTCCAAACCGGTTCTTTCGATGCGAGATGTTTACCCGCAACCGGCGGTGAAAGACTCTTGTACCTTCGGCATCCTGTCCTCGCTCTGGGTCAATTTTAACACAAAAATCGAAAAAACGCGCTGTTTTGTTCACCTAATTTGCGGGGATCCCTCTCCTGGGAAACCCAACAGTCGGACCGGTACCGGACCGGCACCAATCGATTCGGCATAGTACCTTTTAGTTTGTTTTGGAGTTTACTTGCGATTTGCGTGCTGGATGGCGCCGGAACGCCCGAATAACCTTGTATATAATAACTAAATTCACAAAGGAATTAAAAAGAAAAAAGTGATTGCTGAAGACATTGGGTCTTAAGTGAATTTTGCTCATTTTATAATTATGTATTTCTCTAACTCAAATTTTCTATAACTCCAATTTTTTCGTGAACTATGGAAATTCGACTTAACGAAGTTCGACTGTATTTGCGTTTATTATTGCTAATGTTTGCGCTACATTAACAATCATAAGCAATTAGTACCATCTTGGTCAAAAAAGGGGTCAACCTCGGAATCTAACGGAATAAGCTGAATGCTTGTATAAACCTTTATTTTAGCATTACAAATGTTGTCTCAAAAGTCACATATGCCAACGTGTGAGCGTCCTTAGATATTCAAGGTCAAAGGTCGCAAAAATCAGTTTTTTAAGAATATCTCGTTGTCTCTGCCTCGTATCGCAATTGCTGAATGTTGTAGAACATAAAATTCTCTACAAACTTTATCTGAAACCTTTTTTTATACGTCGAACCGTTTTTGAGATAGAGGACGCAGAGTGTGGAGCACTCGGCCATACGTAACTTCTTCTCAATCGTATCGCTCGACTCCGAGCATCGTGGAAATGGTATGACATAGGGATCATATTTGTTGTACTTGTTGTCTCCATTCTTCCGTGTTTTCAGCAGCTTTTGTGCAAGTCTTCTAAGATTGCGGAGGCCAGTAGCATACTTTCCATGCGTTGCCTGGCTGGGAACAGTCGCTTGGCCGGTAGTCCAGAAATTAGGCTGATAGAAGAGGTAAAAAGGCACAGTGAAAGTAACCAGAAAATCGTCAAACAAGCAGTGTTATGGAATGAAGAGGCTGTCATCAAGAAAACCTAACGATTATAGAAGGATTGGTGGAAGTGGCAGAGTTTGGTCAACTGTCAGAAATGGTACGAAAGGCTTTAATTGTAAAAGTTTCGCACAACCAGAACTGTCATGGAAATGCATGGGTGGACAAAGAAACTAGAGTGATGAGGAAAAGAACCAGAGCAGTATTTAGGGCTTCGAAGGAAGAAAGACCAACACTGGAAAGATTTCTAAATCAGCTTAAAAATATGAGGTATTTGGAGAAGAGAAAGAGACAGGAATGGGAGAAGCTCCAGATGCGGAAAATCAACCAAACGAGCAGAGAGTAGGATATGGAAAGTATGCTACTGGCCCCCGCAATCTTAGAAGACTTGTACAAAAGCTGCTGAAAAACACGGAAGAATGGAGGCAACAAGTACAACAAATATGATCCCTATGTCATACCATTGCCACGATGCTCGGAGTCGAGCGATACGATTGAGAAGAAGTTACGTATGGCCGAGCGCTCCACACTCTGCGTCCTCTATCTCAAAAACGGTTCTAAACATCTGGAAATACATTGCTGCAGGTAAAGAAAAGAGAGAAATCCCAAGGTCCATCGCGATAGAAAGCTGGAGGAACCACTTCAGAGATTTATTGGCAGACGAAATAACAGAGTACGGCGAGCGAAAGGATAGAAATTTTGGAGCGGTAGAAACCAACAGAGAGGATTTCCTAGAAGAAATTACAAAGGAAGAATTGGAAAGTGTTCTGGCGGCGCTTAAAAAAAGGAAAGCCCCAGCGCCAGATGCGGTACCAAACTAAGCGTGGTGCTTGGCTACACAAACAGTGAAGGATAAACTGCTCGCCGAACTTAACAGTTTCTTCAAAGGCAGCAAACAAATTCCGAATAGTTGGCGAGAGGGAATTATTGTGCCAGTCCTTAAACATGGAAATAAGGAGGAATTGAGTAATTACAGAGGGATAACTCTTATGGATACAAAATCTACGCTAAACTACTGGAGGGAAAATTGCTAGAAGAAGTGGAGGAGATGAAGCTGATTCCAGAAGTCCAAGCCGGATTTAGAAAAGGTCGTGGTACTACAGAGCATCTTTACACATTAAACTATATTGTTCAAAAAGAATTGAGGAAACCAAAGGGAAAATTGTACGCAGTGTTTATCGACTTAAAAGCAGCCTATGACTCTGTAATGCGGGAGAAAGTGTGGGAGTTTATGAGTTCAAAAGGTATATCGCGTCAGTTGTGAGAAAGTATCGAACGTCTGTATGAGGGAACATGGTGCAGAGTGAAAGTTGGTGAGGCTACATCTGAAAGGTTCGAGGTTGTGAAAGGTTTAAAACAAGGGTAAAGTCCATTACTATTCACCCTATATACGGCGGACCTAGAAAGGACGTTAAGTATGGGTCAGGCTGGAGGTGTAGTAATAGGGACCAGGAAAGTCTGGAGCCTAGCCTACGCTGACGACGTCGTTGTGCTAGCCGGTACGTATGCGGAAATGAGAGAGGTATTAACACGACTGGAAAGGTTTTTTAAGAAACGCGTGTTTAAGTTGAATGTAGAAAAAACTAAGTGGATGTTATTTCGGAAGAGAAAGGGAGCAAAGATAGAGAGAGTTTTAAATGGGAAAAAACGGAGATAGAACAGGTTAGGAGCTTCAAATATCTAGGTTTTGTGTTCCAGCAGAATGGTTCGTGCAGAGAGCATATTCGATTTATCGTTAAAAAAGCGTGGATAGCGGCTAATAGGTTCTGGGATGTGTGGAGAGTTTACTTTAGAGAGAATTATAGTGCGAAGATGGTGATTTGGAAGGCATGCGTGCGAAGTATCCTGATGTACGGGGCGGAAATCTGGGGAGTAAAGGAGGAGGTGGACATAGAAATGGTACAGCTACAATATATTAAGAGGATTCTCCAGTTAGAGAGGTCTACCCCTTGGTATATTGTTCTCCAGGAGACAAACACCAACAAAGTCGCCAGTTATGCAGCAACGAGAGTGACAAAGTTTGAAATAAAAGTGGACAGTATGAATGCGGAAAGAATAGTGAAAGAAGTGCTGAAAGTGTTAAGGAAAGAAAGGGTAGAATGTAAGACTGAAACCAAGTGGGGATACTGAAACCAAGTGGGGATAAATGAAGGAATGCTAGTTGATTTTTTTTTTGGAAGAGAGACTAATAGAGGTAGAGCAACAGGAGAGACAGACACACATAGACGAAGGTACTTATAACAAAGACTACGGGAAGATCCAAGTTACAGGCAGATGCCCAGAATATCTCCTCAACCCCGAAGTCTCACAGACGACTATTGCGCGCTTTAGATGCGGAAGTGAAGAAAGGGGTAGGAGATATTGGATGGCTGCAAGTGATAGAACGTGCCGAGCATGTGGAGAAGGTGAGGAGCTGTGGCAACATTGGGTGGCGAGTTGCAGAAAATGTGTATGGACTGAAGCGGAAAAGGTAGCAGTAAGAAGGTGGGAAAAAGTTATGGACGAAAGTGGTTCGGGCCTCAAATACATGAAGAAAGAATTAAAATGCAAATATGCGGGTTCAATGAACTCAGAGTAGTTTGTGTTCTCTTTTCTTTTTGTATGTGTATATACGTATATATATATATATATATATATATATATATATATATATATATATATATATATATATATATATATATATATATTTCCTTTTTTTAGAGACGTTTTTGTTGGTTTTTGCTCTTTCTTTCTTTATTTTTGTTTTTGTGTTTTTTATTGAGATATAGGGATCTCGGTTTTGTTTTGAATGTAAGTTTATACTATATAAGTTGTAATCACAAATTTGTAAAGTAAAATTTATGCCAATAATGGATTAACTACTACTAGTCCATTTCTCACCAGCGGATCCGGGCACCCACCGGCGCCGATTGCTAGTCGCGATCTCTCATCCTTAACTATCATATCTCATTGTGCTCGTGGGATTATGTAATCACAGTGCGCTCCCTCTTAATACTGTGATGGTTTGGGATGGGGGATGGGGTAGGTTTGGTTCATTGGTAGGAACTAAGGAGTAGGATCCGATTTCCCCCCGAGACAGGGATGAGGGGAGAATCGAGAAAGCTCGAAATCGAGAAGCTCACGTGACAAGGGGCGCATCCCTGAAATAGACATATCCCTGCTAGGGACAAAATGAGAAAAAGGGGGAGGTGGTTTTAGTGGGTATACTATCTCTGGAAGAGAAGTAGTCCCACACTACCCAGCTAGAGGGTGCCTATAAAAGGTTTCCCCTTCCTCCTAAAAAAATGCCGACTTATCCCTGCTGGGGTCGCATAGAGTGTCTACCCGCTATCCTAAGCATCCCAGCTACCCAGCACAAGGTAAATCCTGAATCCCAATGTATTATACCGTTTTAACGAATAAGTTCCCTAATAATTGCCGCTGCGACTACTCGTAACCGTTCTTCTTGAGGAGTGTTTTTTTTTGAGAAAGTAACTTACAATTAAAACACAAATCAGTCATGACCTTTAAAATTTTACTAATTGGAAGCCACACTCTGCGCCTTCTATCTCAAAAACGATCGAACGTATAAAAAAAAGTTTCAGATTAAATTTGTAAAGAATTTTATTCTCTACAACTTTCAAATACGAATAATAAATGCAAATACGATAGGAGGCAGAGAAAACGAGATATTCTCAAAAAACTGATTTTTTCGACCTTTGACCTTGAATATCTAAGGACGCTCAAACGTTGGCATATGTGACTTTTGACACAACATTTGTAATGCTAAAATAAAGGTATTTGCAAAATTTCAGCTTATTCCGTTAGATTCCGAGGTGACATGTCTGTCAAACCAGTAGAAGCAGAAAAACATTTTTTTAGCATTTGGTTGATGTTAAGCACATATGAAAATTGAGTGCATCACTTTAATAATGAATTTTCTGAAAAAGCGCAAAAATTAGCAAGCGAGTAAAAGCAGAAAAAACCCAACAAATTTAGCATTTGGCTGATGTTTAGCACATGAGAAAATTAGCATAATTATTATTAGCGAATTAGCATAATATTATTAATATTTATAATTAATTTCCTGTAATTAAAACCAAATTAGTTATAATGTAATCCAATCCAATTTAGTTAAAACCTCTCCGAGATTCAACCCTGCGTGTGACCAGCTGACACGTGACTGTTTTATCTCCAACATGCAATTGGTTTAAACCAGGGGTGTACAAGACGATTTTCCAACGCGGCCCAATTCTATTTATCTCAACCGCAATAAACAAGAATCAAAAAGCTGTGAACGTTTGTACAAATTTTAGTTTTGATTGAAAACGAAACATTTCCAAATACAGTATAATCTCGATAATCCGACACATATGGGACGAGACAACCGCCGGATTACAAGAAAGAGTAGTGGGATGGAAAAGCGCGAGCGGTCTCCAGACCGCTGGATTACTGAACGTGTCGTCCGAATTACCGAGATTATACTGTACTCTACTTCAAACACAAATTTCCCAAAGCCGTATTTTATATTTGGAAAGGTATATATATATGGTGGAAAGGTAATAATGTTCATATTCACAACGATAATATACAAACACTCCCTGACTTCTACTTCTTCTTCCAATACCCTCAATATGGAGTATTCCATATTCCAACACTCTTAACGTAGCCCAAAGAAACAAAAATCCCACTTTTCCTCATTCTTCCAAGTTGGCCCAGAGAAAGAAATATATTGGACACCCCTGATTTAAACCCCTAATTATTTCCATCTATTTAGCAAACAATAATTAGATTCAAAGCCATTCTTTAGTGCGTAGCCCAGAGAAACAAAAATCTTGGACACCCCTGATTTAAACCCATGATCATTTCCATCTATTTAGCAAACAATAAATAGATTCCAAGCCATTCATTAGTGCGTGGCCCAGAGAAACAAAAATTTTGGACACCCCTGATTTAAACAATCATTTCCACCTATTTAGCAAAGAATAATTAGATTAAAATCCATTCATTAGTGCGTGGCCCAGAGAAACAAAAATATTGGACACCCCTGATTTAACCCCTGATCATTTCTCCCTAATTTTCAAACAATAATTAAATTCAAAGTCATTCATTAGTGCGTGGCCCAGTGAAACTAAAATCTTGGACACCCCTTATTTAGACCCTGATCAATTCCATCTATTTAGCAAACAATAATTTGATTCAAAGCCATTCATAACTACGTAGCACAGAGAAACTAAAATCTTGGACACCCCTGATTTAAACCCATTACAATTTTCATCAATTTAGCGAACAATAATTAGATTCAAAGCCATTCATTAGTGCGTGGCCCAGAGACACAAAAATCTTGGACACCCCTGATTCAAACCCCTGATCATTTCCACCTATTTAGCAAACAATAATTAGATTCAAAGCCATTCATTAGTGCGTGGCCCAAAAAAACGAAAACCTTGGACACCCCTGATTTAAACTATCGTTTCCATCTATTTATCAAACAATAAATATATTCAAAGCTATTCATTAGTGCGTCGCCCACAGAAACGAAAATCTTGAGCACCCCTGATCATTTCCACCTATTTAGCAAACAATAATTAGATTCAAAGCCATTCATTAGTGCGTGGCCCAAAGAACAAGATTAGACTAGTTTCGTCTGTCTAGTCTCCACTGTCTAGTCTCGTCTGTCTAGTCTCGTCTGTCTAGTCTCGTCTGTCTAGTCTCGTCTGTCTAGTCTCGTCTGTCTAGTCTCGTCTGTCTAGCCTCGTCTGTCTAGTCTCGTCTGTCTAGTCTCGTCTGTCTAGTCTCGTCTGTCTAGTCTCGTCTGTCTAGTCTCGTCTGTCTAGTCTCGTCTGTCTAGTCTCGTCTGTCTAGCCTCGTCTGTCAAGTCTCGTCTGTCTAGTCTCGTCTGTCTAGTCTCGTCTGTCTAGTCTCGTCTGTCTAGTCTCGTCTGTCTAGTCTCGTCTGTCTAGTCTCGTCTGTCTAGTTTCGTCTGTTTAGTCCCGTATGTCTAGTCTCGTCTGTCTGGTCTCGTCTGTCTAGTCTCATCTATCTAGTCTCGTCTGTCTAGTCTCGTCTGTCTAGTCTCGTCTGTTTAGTCTCGTCTGTCTAGTCTCGTCTGTCTAGTCTCGTCTGTCTAGTCTCGTCTGTCTAGTCTCGTCTGTCTAGTCTCGTCTGTCTAGTCTCGTCTGTCTAGTCTCGTCTGTCTAGTCTCGTCTGTCTAGTCTCGTCTGTCTAGTCTCGTCTATCTAGTCTCGTATGTCTAGTCTCGTCTGTCTAGTCTCGTCTGTCTAGTCTCGTTATAACCAGCATAGTGTCCTTTGGACGGAATGCTGGCCTTCGTGCGCTAGTCTGCACACGAAGGAAAATACAAATAGGCTGTCTAGTCTCGTCTGTCTAGTCTCGTCTGTCTAGTCTCGTCTGTCTAGTCTCGTCTGTCTAGTCTCGTCTATCTAGTCTCGTCTGTCTAGTCTCGTCTGTCTAGACTCGTCTGTCTAGTCTCGTCTCGTCTGTCTAGTCTGGTCTGTCTAGTTTCGTCTGTCTAATCTCGTCTGTCTAGTCTCGTCTGTCTAGTCTCGTCTGTCTAGTGTCGTCTGTCTAGTCTCGTCTGTCTAGTCTCGTCTGTCTAGTCTCGTCTGTCTAGTCTCGTCTATCTAGTCTCGTCTGTCTAGTCTCGTCTGTCTAGACTCGTCTGTCTAGTCTCGTCTGTCTAGTTTCGTCTGTCTAGTCTCGTCTGGCTAGTCTCGTCTGTCTAGTCTCGTCTGTCTAGTCTCGTCTATCTAGTCTCGTCTGTCTAGTCTCGTCTGTCTAGACTCGTCTGTCTAGTCTCGTCTGTCTAGTCTCGTCTGTCTAGTCTGGTCTGTCTAGTCTCGTCTGTCTAGTCTCGTCTGTCTAGTCTCGTCTGTCTAGTCTCGTCTGTCTAGTCTCGTCTGTCTAGTCTCGTCTGTCTAGTCTCGTCTGTCTAGTCTCGTCTGTCTAGTCTCGTCTGTCTAGTCTCGTCTGTCTAGTCTCGCCTGTCTAGTCTCGTCTGTCTAGTCTCGTCTGTCTAGTCTCGTATGTCTAGTCTCATCTGTCTAGTCTCGTCTGTCTAGTCTCGTCTGTCTAGTCTCGTCTGTCTAGTCTCGTCTGTCTAGACTCGTCTGTCTAGTCTCGTCTGTCTAGTCTGGTCTGTATAGTCTCGTCTGTCTAGTCTCGTCTGCCTAGTCTCGTCTGTCTAGTTTCGTCTGTCTAGTCTCGTCTGTCTAGTCTCGTCTGTCTAGTCTTGTCTGTCTAGTCTCGTCTGTCTAGTCTCGTCTGTCTAGTCTCGTCTGTCTAGTCTCGTCTGTCTAGTCTCGTCTGTCTAGTCTCGTCTGTCTAGTCTCGTCTGTCTAGTCTCGTCTGTCTAGCCTCGTCTATCTAGTCTCGTCTGTCTAGTCTCGTCTGACTAGTCTCGTCTGTCTAGTCTCGTCTGTCTAGTCTCGTCTGTCTAGTCTCGTCTGTCTAGTCCCGTCAGTCTAGTCTCGTCTGTCTAGTCTCCACTGTCTAGTCTCGTCTATCTAGTCTCGTCTGTCTAGTTTCGTCTGTCTAGTCTCGTCTGTCTAGTCTCGTCTATCTAATCTCGTCTGTCTAGTCTCGTCTGTCTAGTCTCGTCTGTCTAGTCTCGTCTATCTAGTCTCGTCTGTCTAGTCTCGTCTGTCTAGTCTCGTCTGTCTAGTTTCGTCTGTCTAGTCTCGTCTGTCTAGTCTCGTCTGTCTAGTCTCGTCTGTCTAGTCTCGTCTGTCTAGTCTCGTCTGTCTAGTCTAGAGAGTAATAAGATTCAAAGCCATTCATTAGTGCCCAGAGAAAACAAAATCTTGTACACCCCTGATTTAAGCCATCAATTCCATCATTTCAACAAACATTAATTAGATTCAAAGCCATTCATTAGTGAATCCAGACCGTCCTTGCCTTTCCTGCCCGTCTCTGTTTAAGTATATTGCAAAGGGACGGTCGAGAAAGTGGACGGTCAGGAATACCGCAGGTGCACAATATCTGTGTTTTTGTTTAGTTCTCTAGGTCGATAGCATTCCGTGCAAACATTTTTACCGTTGGGGAAGTAGCTGGCCAACAGGGGCGATTCCTCGACCTTGGGTATGAACTCGGCCAAGGCCGTGTCTTTGCAGACGGCGCCGCAGATCAGCTTCAACAGGTTCGCCAGAAAGTTCTCCTCCTCGGGAACGGTGGTTTGTCCGGGCGCGGACGAAACGTCGCCCGCGTGATCTCTCGTGATCGTCGCCGAATCGGCACCTAATTTCGTAAAGCGGAACGAACAAGAACAAGCAGAAACAGAAACAACGAATTTAACGGAAATGTGCAGTCTAGGATAAAGTAGTTAACACTAATTGTTCAATAGCAAGTTTGAAATATTAACAACTAAGTCTAGAAACCTGATAACTCTTGCTAGCCAAAACGAGTTTATTCTGTCTAGCCTCGTATGTCTAGTCTCGTCTGTCTAGTGTCATCTATCTAGTGTCGTTTGTCTAGTCTCGTCTGTCTAGTCTCGTCTGTCTAGTCTCGTCTGTTTACTCTCGTCTGTTTAGTCTCGTCTGTCTAGTCTCGATCTAGTCTCATCTGTCTAGTCTCGTCTATCTAGTCTCGTCTGTCTAGTCTCGTCTGTTTAGTCTCGTCTGTCCAGTCTCAGTCTAGTCTAATCTGTCTAGTCTCGTCTATCTAGTCTCGTTCGTCTGTCTAGTATTGTCTGACTAGTCTCGTATGTTTAGTCTCGTATGTCTAGTCACGTCTGTATAGTCTAATCTGTATAGTCTCGTCTGTCTAATCTCGTCTGTCTAGTCTCGACTGTCTAGTCTCATCTGTCTAATCTCGTCTGCCTAGTCTCGTCTGTCTTGTCTCGTCTGTCTAGTCTCGTCTGTCCAGTCTCGTCTGTCTAGTCTCGTCTGTCTAGTCTCGTTTGTCTAGTCTCGTCTGTCTAGTCAAATCTGTATAGTCTCGTTTGTCTAATCTCGTCTGTCTAGTCTCGACTGTCAAGTCTCATCTGTCTAATCTCGTCTGTCTAGTCTCGTCTGTCTTGTCTCGTCTGTCTACACTCGTCTGTCTAGTCTCGTCTGTCTAGTCTCGTTTGTCTAGTCTCGTCTGTCTAGTCTCATCTGTCTAGTCTCGTCTATCTAGTCTCCTCTGTCTAGTGTCGTCTGTCTAGTGTCGTCTGTTTAGTTTCGTCTGTCTAGTCTCGTCTGTATAATCTCATCTCTATAGTCTCGTCTGTCTACTCTCATCTGTCTAGTCTCGTCTGTCTAGTCTCGTTTGTCTAGTCTTGTTTGTCTAGTCTCGTCTGTCTTGTCTCGTCTGTCTAGTCTCGTCTGTCTAGTCTCGTCTGTCTAGTCTCGTCTGTTTAGTATCGTCTGTATAGTCTGGTCTGTCTAGTCTCGGTCTGTCTCATCTGTCTAGTCTCGTCTATCTAGTCTCGTCTATCCAGTGTCGTCTGTTTAGTCTCGTCTGTCTAGTCTCGTCTGTCTAGTCTCGTCTGTCTTGTCTCGTCTATCTAGTCTCGTCTGTCTAGTCTTGTCTGTCTAATCTCGTCTGTCTAGTCTCGTCTGTCTAGTCTCGTCTATCTAGTCTCGTCTGTCCAGTGTTGTCTGTTAAGTGTCGTCTGCCTAGTCTCGTCTGTCTAGTCTCGTCTGTCTTGTCTCGTCTGTCTAGTCTCGTCTGTCTAGTCTCGTCTGTCTAGTCTCGTCTGTTTAGTCTCGTCTGTATAGTCTGTCTAGTCTCGTCTATCTAGTCTCGTCTGTCCAGTGTCGTCTGTTTAGTCTCGTCTGTCTAGTCTCGTCTGTCTAGTCTCGTCTGTCTAGTCTCGTCTGTTTAGTCTGTCTAGTCTCGTCTGTCTTGTCTCGTCTGTTTAGTCTCATCTGTTTAGTGTCGTCTATCTAGTGTCGTTTGTCTAGTCTCGTCTGTTTAATCTGTCTAGTCTCGTCTGTCTAGTCTCATGTGTCTAGTCTCGTCTATCTAGTCTCGTCTGTCTAGTCTCATCTGTCTAGTCTCATCTGTCTAGTCTCATCTGTCTAGTCTCATGTGACTAGTCTCGTCTGTCTAGTCTGGTCGGTCTAGTCTCGTCTGTCTAGTCTCGCCTCTCTAGTCTCGTCTGTCTAGTCTCGTCTGTCTTGTCTCGTCTGTCTAGTCTCGTCTGTCTAGTCTCGTCTGTCTAGTCTCGTCTGTTTAGTCTCGTCTGTATAGTCTGTCTAGTCTCGTCTATCTAGTCTCGTCTGTCTAGTGTCGTCTGTTTAGTTTCGTCTGTCTAGTCTCGTCTGTATAATCTCATCTCTATAGTCTCGTCTGTCTACTCTCATCTGTCTAGTCTCGTCTGTCTAGTCTCGTTTGTCTAGTCTTGTTTGTCTAGTCTCGTCTGTCTTGTCTCGTCTGTCTAGTCTCGTCTGTCTAGTCTCGTCTGTCTAGTCTCGTCTGTCTAATCTCGTCTGTCTAGTCTCATCTGTCTAGTCTCGTCTATCTAGTCTCCTCTGTCTAGTGTCGTCTGTCTAGTGTCGTCTGTTTAGTTTCGTCTGTCTAGTCTCGTCTGTATAATCTCATCTCTATAGTCTCGTCTGTCTACTCTCATCTGTCTAGTCTCGTCTGTCTAGTCTCGTTTGTCTAGTCTTGTTTGTCTAGTCTCGTCTGTCTAGTCTCGTCTGTCTAGTCTCGTCTGTCTAGTCTCGTCTGTCTAGTCTCGTCTGTCTAGTCTCGTCTGTTTAGTCTGTCTAGTCTCGTCTGTCTTGTCTCGTCTGTTTAGTCTCATCTGTTTAGTGTCGTCTATCTAGTGTCGTTTGTCTAGTCTCGTCTGTTTAATCTGTCTAGTCTCGTCTGTCTAGTCTCATGTGTCTAGTCTCGTCTATCTAGTCTCGTCTGTCTAGTCTCATCTGTCTAGTCTCATCTGTCTAGTCTCATCTGTCTAGTCTCATGTGACTAGTCTCGTCTGTCTAGTCTGGTCGGTCTAGTCTCGTCTGTCTAGTCTCGCCTCTCTAGTCTCGTCTGTCTAGTCTCATGTGACTAGTCTCGTCTGTCTAGTCTCGTCTCTCTAGCCTCGTCTGTCTAGTCTCGTCTGTCTAGTCTAGTCTGTCTTTACTCTACTCTAACTACTTTTCTCACACTATTTATCTAAAGCTAATTATTAACTCAAGCTAGGAACAAACTAGAAGTTCTCACTTGACTAAGACTAAGCCGTAACTGTCACAAGTCGACACGAACAACCATTGATACAAGACCCAGCAACAATTGACACAAGTCGTCTAATCCTTCAAGCTCGACTTACACTAGACCTCGCGGCTCACTTGACTTGACGCGTCAGCGTTTCTACACCTAGTTTACTTACTGCTTTAGACCACTCACCGCTTTTGAACGTGGACCGCATCAACTGCTGAAACCCTGACCAGGCCAATTCCTCGCTGTCGCCCGCCAGCTTGTTGAACAGCTGCAACATCGCGTTCTTCTCTTCCGGAGGAAGCCGCTGTGCCTAAACAAAACAAGACAAGTATTAGACAACGAAAATTAGACAATGTGATTATTAGACAATTAGAGAACTAACGACTTACAGAGTAACTATTAATTGACATAATGAACTAATTACTAACAAATTAGACAGAGAAAAAGATGTATAAATTAGTAAACTAAAAGAGAGAAAATTGTTGAAACCATATTAACTATAGGTATGATCATACAAGCTTATTAGCTAATTCGTCTTTTATAAGTTTGCGAAAGAGTGAGATTAGTTTGTAGAATATGTAGACTTTAATGTGCTAAGAGAAATTTGAGTTTATATACTCAAACTGGAAGAGAAAAGAAGATGTAGAAGACGGATTTTGTTAAATAGAGAAGTTTTGTGTTTGAAAAGAGATTTGTTTTAGTATCAAGACTAGGTCTATTTAATGTGCAAAAGGCACTATAGCGATTCAAGAAAGGGTAAAAAAAAAGATGATTCGTTCTGGACCCTCGACCTCCACTTCCGGTCCCCTACTATTTAATCAGCTTTAATCAGCTTCTAATCAGTTTTTAATCAGCCTTAATCAGCTATAATCAGTTTTAATCAGATTTTAATCAGCCTTTAATCAATTTCTTTCCCTTTCTCTAGCAATATATCTGTGGCAAAATCACTTATTGCCTTCCAGTTTTCAAAACTTTTTAAAATTTCTCCAACCACGCTTTCTGGGGCCAGTTTACAGTTCATTATCTTTTCCACATGTTGACGTTCGGTGGTGGTGTGCGTCGTCTTCTGCATTTTTACATTGTAGACACATTGGGCTTTCTCGTATCTTGAACTTATGTAGATAGGATCTAAAGCATGGCCAGTTAACATTTGAGACAAGTGGTAGTTTAGCTCCCCATGATCTCGTTCCGTCCAGGTCTTAACATCGGGTAATCGGTGCTGTCTGCATCCAGTTGGTAGTGATGCGTTTTAAGTCGTCGGTCCATCCGGTGGGGGGACGCCCTCTATTTCTGAAGGCTTCCGATCTAGGCCTCCACTCAAGAATTCGTCTTGTTCATCTGTCATCAGCAGATCTCGTAATGTGTCCCGCCCAGTTCCATTTTAGCACAGTTATTCCATCTATGGCGTCTGTAACTCCGGATCGCCTGCGGATTTCAGTATTTGGTATGCGATCCCTTAGATTCCCAGCGTTGATCGTTCCATCCCTAGTTGCGTAACACGTATTTTCTTTATTGTCCGTTTAGTCAGTGTTAGGGTTTCGGCCCCGTAGGTAAGGACTGGACGGACAAACTGGATGAAAACCTTTCTCTTTAGGCAGTCAGGCAACTCTGCCTTGGACACATATTTGAGATTCCCATCATATGGGAATCATGGGATGGGAATAATCAGCATTAAACAGACTTAATCAGCTTTTATCAGCTTTTAATCAACCTTAATCAACTTTTAATCAGTCTTAATCAGCTTTAAACAGCTTTTAATCAGCCTTCATCAGCATTAATCACACTTAACACATTCACTGCTGCCGTGACACCGGTGACCCGGCGGTGTTTGCATTCTTTTTTTTAATATTACAGACCAGCACGCCGGTCACCGGTGACCCATTTCATGAAAATCACCTAAAATAGTTCTATGGAGCCCCTAGAGAAAGAAAATAAATACCAAATTATTATAACAATCGATTGTAAAGTGGTTTAAATCGGCGATACCCGAATGTCATAAAATCAGGTGCGGCAGTGAATGTGTTAATCAGCTTTTAATCAGCCTTAAGCAGCTTTATTCAATTTTTAGTCAGCCTTAATCAGCTTTTAATCAGCCTTAATCAGAACTATTCAGACTTAATCAGCTTTTAGTCAGCCCTAGTCAGCTATAACCAACTTTAAGTAAGCCTTAAGCAGCTTTAATCAGCTTTGAATCAGCCTTAATCAGCATTAAACAGACTTAATCAGCTTTTAATCAGCCTTTTAAAAAGATAATTAACTTTTATTTAGCCTTAATCAGCTTTAATCAACTTTTAGTCAGCCTTAATCAGCTTCAATCAGCTTTTATTCAGTCTTAATCAGAACTAATCAGACTTAATCAGCTTTTAATCAGTCTTCATCAGGTTTAATCAACTCTTAATCAGCCTTAAGCAGCTTTAACCAGCTTTGAATCAGCCTTAATCAGCATTAATCAAACTTAATCAGCCTTTAATCAGCCTTAATTAGCTTTTAAGCGGCTTTAATCAGATTTCTTCTTCTTCTTGTGGTGCCATATGCTGTTTAGCGCGATGGCGTTCATGTGTTCATTGGGTAATGTTAAATGTGCCTTCTTCGGCTCTTCTAAATATCGTTGCGGTATCTGCGATATTGCACCAGTTCCGAATATTGCGGAGCCATGAGTGTTGCCTTCGTCCCGGTCCTCTTTTACCTTCGATTTTGCCCATAAGTATAGTTTTCAGCAGTCTATATCTGGGACCTCGCACGATATGCCCCAAGTACGATGTTTTTCTTTGCTTTACAATATCTGATAGCTGTCGATGCGTATTTGCTCTTTGTAAAACCTGAATTTGAAAAACCTCCAGAAAGAAAACGTTAATCAGCTTTAATCAGCTTTTAATCAGCCTTAATCAGTTTTAATCAGCCTTAGTCAGCTTTAATTAGCTTTTAATCAGCTTTAATAAGCCGTAACCAGCTTCCAATCAGCCTTAATCAGTTTTAATCAGCCTTCATCAGCTTTTAATCAGCTTTAATAAGCCTCAATCAGCTTTTAATCAGCTTTAATCAGTTATAATCAGTTTTTAATCAGTTTTAATCCGTTTCTAATCAGGTTTCAATCAGCTTTAATACTTTACAAGAGTGTGAGGTCTGTGTAACTCGACGCAAAACACGATGTGAGGTCTATTAGCCCCACGCTACAGGTCTAATCAGCTTTAATGAAGTGGAGATGGAGGGTCCAGAACGAATCATCTTTCCCTACTTGAGTACAATGATAATATGTTAAACTAGACATTTCGATTGTGCGAAAGAAGTTTTAATATTCAGACTGGGTCTATATAGTGTGCAAAACACCAGCGCCGTCGTTTGGAATTTGAGGCCCCGGGCATATATATTGAGGTGGCTCCCCCAGTAAATAAAGAAAGTGGATTAACAAATAAATTCTTTAATTTTTTAAAACAAAATTGAACTTTATTTTCCTTTAGCAAAATAGATGGGGGGGTCCTCAAAATGGGGGGGCACAGCCTCTTTGGGCCCCCCCTAGCCCGTGGGCCCCGGGCATTCGCCCGATTGACCGACGCTACTGCAAAACACACTACAGCGATTCCAGAATGAAGAATCTATTAAGCTATATATTCTAGATGAAGAATATATTAAGCTAGATATTTACAATGCAGCAGATTTTATATTCAGACTACGTATATATAGTGTGCAAAACTTACTCTGACTCCAGACTGCACTTGAGCCTAAATAGAGTACATTTCACATAAATGAGAACATGCCGAGACAACCCAACAATGCAAAAACATGAAACAGAAAATGTGTGTCGAAATGAAATAATAATTGTGCAAAACTTGTGCGAATCTTGTCGTTGCGAAATCCTCACCTTCGTCATTTTGCCGTAACCGATTTCCTCGTCGTGCTCCCTGAAATCAACGCAAAACAGGATTTAGTTTTAGGAGGTAGTGAACATTGGAGAGATATAGAGAGAAAAAACGAGAGTCAAAGTCTAAACAATAAACTAATAGAACATTTCATTGTTGTACTTTTTTGACGTACAACCGGTGAAAATAACAAAATGTGCCCGAAATTTTCATATAGACCTTTTCATAGTTGATTTTTGTTTTGTTTTCGGGCACTTTTTTGACGTATAACTGATGAAAATAACAATATGTGCCCGAAATTTTCATATAGACCTATTAATAGTTGAATTTTTTGTTTTGTTTTCTGGCACTTTTTTGACGTATAACCGGTGCAAATATCAAAATGTGTCCGAAATTTTCATTTACAACTTTTCATAGTTAGAATTTTTTTGTGCGCATGTGTCAATTTCCGCCATGTTATGTTAGTTATAAGTAAAAAAGTGCCCGAACTTTTTCACGTATAACTAAATCTGTGCTCGTAACTTTCATATTCCCGGGTTTCAAACTTGGCGGATGCGCATGCGCTTAACTAACCTAAATATGACTATTCCCGCCTTTTCAACAAGGCGGACGCGCATGCGCTGAACTAAACGTAAAAAGGTCTATTCCTACTAAAACTAAATCATTTCAACGCTCACTTAATCAACTACAGATCTAGTCCAACTTACTGCATTGTCTTAACTTACTATTTCTAGCCTTGGTTCTATTCACGAGACTACACTAAATCTTTAGACTAAAGACTAAACTCGAGACGTTTCGCAGTCTATACAGATTTAGTTTCAATTTTGTAATCGTCAGACTAATTTATCTAATCTCTAGACCAGGGGTGGGCAAATCTTTTGGATGTCGGACCAAATTGTGGAAGAAAATTATACCGCGGGATATTTTGGCATGATCACAAAACCAATTTGTTGTTGTTGTTATTATTATATAGATATTTTTATGGAAAGTAATTTATAAAATGCTTCGCGGGCTGTATAAAAGGGAAACCATAAAACCATATACGGCCCGCGGGCCGTCATTTTCCCAGACCTGTTCTACACTATTTAGCCTGTTCTAGACTATTTAGCCGGCTCTGACTACATATTTGACTCATTTCTGTGTACGGCCCGCGGGCCGTTATTTTCCCAGGCTTGCTCTAGACTATCTACCCTGCTCTAACTACATATTTGACTCATTTGGCTTGTTCTAGACTATCTACCCTGCTCTGACTACATATTTGAATCATTTCTATGTACGGCCCGCGGGCCGTCATTTTCCCAGACCTGTTCTAGACTATTTAGCCTGTTCTAGACTATTTAGCCTGCTCTGACTACATATTTGACTCATTTCTGTGTACGGCCCGCGGGCCAATTTCCCAGGCTTGCTCTAGACTATCTACCCTGCTCTGACTACATATTTGACTCATTTGGCTTGTTCTAGACTATCTACCCTGCTTTGACTACATATTTGAATCATTTCTATGTACGGCCCGCGGGCCGTCATTTTCCCAGGCTTACTCTAGACCAGTGGTGGCGAACCTATGACACGCGTGCCACAGATGACACGAAGGAAAATTTTATTGGCACGCGAACTATTACTCACGCATGCCTTCTAAAATTGTTAAACTATCTTTTCGAAAAAAAAAAAAGTTCAATTTTTCTTGTATTTTCAATTCAAATTTCTCAATCTACTTTTGTGCAACATCAATGGTGTAAAATATAACACGTTTTCAAAATCCGTCAATGGGTTTGCTCGTAATTGCAAAAGGCGCACAAAAAATTTCAAATTAAAAAAATTTACCAAAGCCGTATTTACACAGCTATAATTTTGAAATTTGGGAATTTATGAGATTTCGCAAGAATATCAAATCATACCAAGTTTCATCAAAATCCGTCGATTGGTTTGTCCGTAATTGCAAAAGGCACACAAAAAATTACAAACTTCAAAAATTCACAAAACCCGTATTTACAAAGCGACAATTTTGAAATTTGGCAATTTGTGGGACCTCGTAAGAATACCAAATCATATCACGTTTCATCAAAATCCGTGCATTGGTTTCCCTGTAATTGCAAAAGGCGTACAAAAATTTCCAAATTTCACCGAAGCCGTATTTACAAAGCTACAATTTTCAAATTTAGTAATTTGTGATATCTTGTAAGAATATCAATTCACACTAAGCTTCATCTAAATCTGTCGATTGGTTTGTCCGTAATTGCAAAAGACGCACCAAAATTTACAAATTAAAAAAATTCACGAAAGCCGTATTTACAAAGCTACAATCTTGAAATTGGAGAATTTGTGAGATCTCGTCAGAATATTAAATGATACCACGTTTTATCAAAATCGGTCGATTGGTTTGCCCGTAATTTCAAAAAGCGCACAAAACACGCCAAATATTCACGCTAATACGGTAACTGAATTTCACTATCACATTGTAAAAGTAGACCTGGTACGTTAGAATTTAAAAACGTGGAAATTTAAAAAAAAAATGGAACGCAGCCAGAAAAAGGTTCGCCACCCCTGCTCTAGACTATCTAACCTGCTTTGATTACATATTTGACCCATTTCCGTATACGGCCCGCGGGCCGTCATTTTTCCAGGCTTGTTCTATACTATCTAGCCTTCTCTTACCACATGTTTGACTCATTTCTAGTTAACTACATGTGTTTAGTCTCACTCTCGATTTTTTCGCACAGAAAAAGGTTAAAAAATCGCAAACTAGTTTCGCAAATAATTGTGTTTTTTCAGTTAAGTTTATTATCTCAGTTACAAATCTTCATAAATAAATATAAATTAGTCGGCAAAGACATCCGGAAACCTAAACCTAACAGAATTATACGCCACGCCAAAAACCTAACAAAGTACAGTGTAATCTCGATAATCCGATACATATGGGAGCAGACAACCGCCGGATTATCAGAAAGAGTGGCGGGAAGGAATAGCGCGGGCGGTCTCCAGACCGCCGGATTACTGTACGTGTCGTCCGAATTACCGAGATTATACTGTATATATATATATATATATATATATATATATATATATATATATATATATATATATATTTATATATATATATATATATATATATATATATATATATATATATATATTTGCAAGCTTGCAATATTAGCGAGCTTGATTTTGTTGTTTAAATGCTTGGTTATTAGTTAGAGGTGTATTAGACCCGCCACCGACTAGAATTTAGTAAGAAAAGCAAAATATTTACACTTAAATTAGTTAACTAAAACAAATTCATACAAACTAAATGCTTCAGTTTAAATACATCAACCCCGACTCAACTACTTAATAGATTAGTTTCGTAGCTCAAATCGGGAAAACTATCTAGTATTAGTTAACATCTCTTATATATCTGAATTAGTTTACTACGCCCCCACCTTAGTAAATTAAATAATCATTAACATTTTCTAATTTGAACGATTTATACACGAACCGGCGAGAGAATGCAGCTGTACTGCGACGAGGTATGAGTTGACGCGGCTAGGCATGCGCGGATTAGTTTGAGAAATATGTGACAATATATAACAACTAAACACCGTGCACTCAAAGTAAAGTGGGGGTATGCGCAGAACAATTCTAAACTCGTCGAGACGGGATGCATTCTCTCGCCGGACGGAGTGGAGTATAGATCTAAATAGACTATTTAATTAATAGTTAGAAAATTTGAGTCTCAATAGTTAGTCTCAAAATAAGTCTCAAGTCTAAATAATTAGAATACTTCAGTCTAAATATTTAGAATTTTTAAGTCTAAATATTTAGCCTTGCATAGTCTAAATATTTAGAATATTTAAGTCTTAATATTTAGAATACTTAAGTCTAAATATTTAGACTGTTTACGTTCGAATATTTAAGTCTAAATATTTAAAATATTTAAGTCTAAATATCTAGATTACTCAAGTCTAAATATTTAGACTGTTTACGATCGAATATTCAAGTCTACATATTTAGAATATTCAAGTTTAAATATCTAGACTTGCATAGTCTAAATATTTAGAATACTTAAGTCTAAATATTTAGAATACTTAAGTCTAAATATTTAGAATACTTAAGTCTAAATATTTAGACTGGTTACGTTCGAATATTTAAGTCTAAATATTTAAAATATTTAAGTCTAAACATTTAGATTACTCAAGTCTAAATATTTAGACTGTTTACGATCGAATATTCAAGTCTACATATTTAGAATATTCAAGTATAAATATCTAGACTTGCATAGTCTAAATATTTAGAATACTTAAGTCTAAATATTTAGAATACTTAAGTCTAAATATTTAGAATACTTAAGTCTAAATATTTAGACTGGTTACGTTCGAATATTTAAGTCTAAATATTTAAAATATTTAAGTCTAAACATTTAGAATATTTAAGTCTACATATTTAGAATATTCAAGTCTAAATATCTAGACTTGCATAGTCTAAATATTTAGAATACTTAAGTCTAAATATTTAGAATACTTAAGTCTAAATATTTAGACTGTTTACGTTCGAATATTTAAGTCTAAATATTTAAAATATTTAAGTCTAAACATTTAGAATATTTAAGTCTACATATTTAGAATATTTAAGTCTAAATATCTAGACTTGCATAGTCTAAATATTTAGAATACTTAAGTCTAAATATTTAGACTGGTTACGTTCGAATATATAAGTCTAAATATTTTGAATATTTAAGTCTAAATATTTAGAATACTGAAGTCTAATTATTTTGAATACTCAAGTCTAAATTTTTAGAATATTTAAGTGTAAATATTTAGAATATTTAAGTCTAAATATT
The DNA here is from genome assembly GCA_944588485.1 of Phosphuga atrata. Classification (NCBI taxonomy): domain Eukaryota; kingdom Metazoa; phylum Arthropoda; class Insecta; order Coleoptera; family Silphidae; genus Phosphuga; species Phosphuga atrata. Next base: position 53,187,367 of record OX155903.1, read on the forward strand.
TAGAATACTTAACTCTAAATATTTAGAATATTTAAGTCTAATTAATTAGAATACTCAAGTCTAAATTTTTAGAATATTTAAGTCTAAATATTTAGAATACTTAAGTCTAAATATTTAGACTGTTTACGTTCGAATATTTAAGTCTAAATATTTAAAATATTCAAGTCTAAATATCTAGACTTGCATAGTCTAAATATTTAGAATACTTAAGTCTAAATATTTAGAATACTTAAGTCTAAATATTTAGACTGTTTACGTTCGAATATTTAAGTCTAAATATTTAAAATATTTAATTCTAAACATTTAGAATATTTAAGTCTACATATTTAAAATATTTAAGTCTAAATATCTAGGCTTGCATAGTCTAAATATTTAGAATACTTAAGTCTAAATATTTAGACTGTTTACGTTCGAATATTTAAGTCTAAATATTTAAAATATTTAAGTCTAAATATCTAGATTACTCAAGTCTAAATAATTAGAATACTTCAGTCTAAGTATTTAGAATTTTTAAGTCTAAATATTTAGCCTTGCATAGTCTAAATATTTAGAATTTTTAAGTCTTAATATTTAGAATACTTAAGTCAAAATATTTAGACTGTTTACGTTCGAATATTTAAGTCTAAATATTTAAAATATTTAAGTCTAAATATCTAGATTACTCAAGTCTAAATATTTAGACTGTTTACGATCGAATATTCAAGTCTACATATTTAGAATATTCAAGTATAAATATCTAGACTTGCATAGTCTAAATATTTAGAATACTTAAGTCTAAATATTTAGAATACTTAAGTCTAAATATTTAGAATACTTAAGTCTAAATATTTAGACTGGTTACGTTCGAATATTTAAGTCTAAATATTTAAAATATTTAAGTCTAAACATTTAGAATATTTAAGTCTACATATTTAGAATATTTAAGTCTAAATATCTAGACTTGCATAGTCTAAATATTTAGAATACTTAAGTCTAAATATTTAGAATACTTAAGTCTAAATATTTAGACTGGTTACGTTCGAATATTTAAGTCTAAATATTTAAAATATTTAAGTCTAAACATTTAGAATATTTAAGTCTACATATTTAGAATATTTAAGTCTAAATATCTAGACTTGCATAGTCTAAATATTTAGAATACTTAAGTCTAAATATTTAGACTGGTTACGTTCGAATATTTAAGTCTAAACATTTAGGATAATTAAGTCTACATATTTAGAATATTTAAGTCTAAATATCTAGACTTGCATAGTCTAAATATTTAGAATACTTAAGTCTAAATATTTAGAATACTTAAGTCTAAATATTTAGACTGGTTACGTTCGAATATTTAAGTCTAAATATTTAAAATATTTAAGTCTAAACATTTAGAATATTTAAGTCTACATATTTAGAATATTTAAGTCTAAATATCTAGACTTGCATAGCCTAAATATTTAGAATACTTAAGTCTAAATATTTAGAATACTTAAGTCTAAATATTTAGACTGGTTACGTGCGAATATTTAAGTCTAAATATTTAAAATATTTAAGTCTAAACATTTAGAATATTTAAGTCTACATATTTACAATATTTAAGTCTAAATATCTAGACTTGCATAGTCTAAATATTTAGAATACTTAAGTCTAAATATTTAGACTGGTTATGTTCGAATATATAAGTCTAAATATTTTGAATATTTAAGTCTAAATATTTAGAATACTGAAGTCTAATAATTTTGAATACTAAAGTCTAAATTTTTAGAATATTTAAGTCTAAATATTTAGAATATTTAAGTCTAAATATTTAGAATACTTAACTCTAAATATTTAGAATATTTAAGTCTAATTATTTAGAATACTCAAGTCTAAATTTTTAGAATATTTAAGTCTAAATATTTAGACTTGCATAGTCTATATATTTAGAATATTTAAGTCTTAATATTTAGAATACTTAAGTCTAAATATTTAGACTATTTACCTCCGAATATTTAAGTCTAAATATTTAGAATATTCAAGTCTAAATATTTAGAATATTTAAGTCGTAAGTGTTTAGAGCATACATTAATTTCAACATCTAGACCCGACCATTTAAACTCATGTAAGTTGAGAAACGAAATTCATTGAAAAAAAATTGCATTTCACATTTTTCCCTTTTGTGGCTAAACCGAATGATTTAACGAAATTTGCAAAGAATACTTTTTTGTAGACACCGCCGTGTTACACGTAGAGATCCCAGTTACAATTTTCTATTTCGAAGGGTTTACGAGATATTTGCAAAAAACCTTTGAAGCAAAAACAATTCCCCACGCCGCCCCTATTGGCTGCGGAGTGTTGAAATTTGGTCAAAATGTACTTCCTGTGGATACCCACATGCAGTAAAAGTTTCATTAAAATCCTTCAAGTGTTCATACATTTACTCGCTCTTTTTTAACATTTGGAAATTTTCGGGACGGAATTCGTGATAATCGGGTCTAGGTGTTGAAATTGATGTATGCTTTAGAATATTCAAGTTTTAATATTTAGCTTAGTTAGTTGAGTTAATATAGACTAAAATCTAGATATTGTTTTAAACATTTTGGTACATTCTTCGACAACACTGACTAACGCGTAAGAGCACTTATCTGGAAGGAGACGACTAAAACTAGTTTCGTTTTGTCACGAACTCGTCTGTGGGCATCGAAGTGCACGCTGTAATCTTAGCTTAATCACTAAACTAATCGCCGAGAAGGACGAGTTTGTTTTCTAATCAAAAATAAGCCCCAAATTTGACTAAAACTAAGTATATAGACCAGAACTTGTTTGAATCTCATCTTTGTAATAACTAGTCAAGATAACGCATAACTAGTCCAGATAATAAATAATTAGTCAAGATAATTATTTACTAGTCAAGATATTTGTTCGGGCCACTTTTGTTGGACTAATTGGTTTTCGGCTTCTATCCAAAGGAGGACCGCGATATGAGATATCGGGCAGCGTGTTTTGAGAGCGACATTTTCGTGCGTCTGACCTCAGCCGACATGTTGGCCACGCTCGCGTTTGTTAGTTAATTGGACGTCAATCCTCATAGGGTGGTTCGATCACTGCCTGGAAGACAGCATCCTCCCGTCCGGAACAACTTGAATTAAGGGATAGAATCCGTGTATTTCCCAGCTAATATTATTTCTTCCTATTTCCTCCCTTAAATAGGCGACGGAAGGACGTTCCACGGGGCGGGTCAGTGACGGTTGCAGCCTGAAGTTAAGTGACGGGACCATTCTTCTTGGTCCTTCGAACCGGATCAATGAATGCCCCGACCTGGATCGATACCGCGATAAAGCGATTAGCGGTATATTTAGCGCCAGGTCGCGCTAAATTAGCGCGGTCTCGACCCAGGTCGGGACACCCGTCGCCCTTCTTTGGATAGAGGCCGAAAACCAATTAGACCAAGTAAAGATGCCCGAACAATAATTGCTAGTCAAGATAACAAATGAATATATTAAATAACTAACTAGTCTAATCTACACGCAAGAGCAATATTCATTAAAATGAAAACGTTGCTGACCTCTTCGGATCTGAGCATGGAACTGAGGCTAAGAATGTCCGGCTGCTACGTCTTCCCGATTCTGCTATACGGGATGAAAGGTTAGACCTTGACCCAGGAAACAACAAAAAGGATAATGGCCTTCGAAATGTAGGTCTAGCGTCGTATAATACCGTGGGTGGACAAAATAACGAACATTACCGTAAATTAACGTACTTCGCAGAATGAAACTTGACCCAGGAAACAACAAAATGGATAATGGCCTTCGAAATGTGGGACTAGCGTCGTATAATATACCGTGGGTGGACAAAATAACGAACATAGAGGTACTTCGCAGAATGAACCAAAAAACTGAGATACTGTTCACCACAAAAGTCACAATTCTTAGGCCACATCTCCAGAAACGAAAAATATGGATTGCCACAGCTCGTAATCCAAGGAAAGATCCAAGGCAAGCGAAGTGCTGGTCGACGCCGCATATCTTGAGAGATTGGTTTGGAGTGTCATCGGCGGAATTGTTCTGTTCCGCGATGTCAAAAATAAAAATTACCATAATGATCAGCAACCTCCTACTGAGAAGCTGAACCAAGAAGGAGTCTAATTGAAGTATGCGAGGAAGCACTCGAGGAGAGATCTGTGAAACGGAGAATATGGAAATGTTCCAGGAAGATGGTACACTTGGAACAATTTAGGCGTCAAAGGACTCGCCACGGAAAAAAACCGAAGTGGTCATGCTCTCTGGTAGAAAGACGGAAAAGGGAAAGTACGGGAGAGATACAGTTCGAGGTGGAAGGGTAATAATACTACCAACCAATCGTGTGAAATATCTTGGTATCGTAATGGATAAGAGCCTCACCTTTGGCCACCATATAACGCACGTTGTTGAAAAAGTCCAAGGAGCGGCCCAGTCTCTCTCCAGACTCGTGCCACGCGAAAATGGGTCAACCGAAAGGAAAATAAGACTCTTAGCGACTATAGCTCAATCCAGCATCCTCTATGCCGCTCCCGTGTGGTTGGGGGCTTGTAGATATCAAAAATACAGACAAAAACTGTTACGCGTACAGAGAACTCTCGCAATCCGCGTCTGCAGAAGCTATAGAACCGCCGCAACAGAAACACTGGTTGTCATGGGAAGAGTGATCCCGCTCGATTTACTTGCCAAAGAAAGGGGAGAAACGTACATAGGAGAGAAGATCCCATGGGAAGGTGGATAAATGCGATAACAAGCTCGTGGACGCATCGGCTGATACCAGAACTTAAAGACTGGTGCTCAAGGGAGGTACATAGGATGGAAGCTAGAGAAGATACCATGGAAAGGTGGAAAAATGGGATAACAAGCTCGTGGACGCATAGGCTGATACCGAAACTTAAAAACTCAAGGGAGCACGGAGAGTTATCACTCCACCTCTCGCAAATGCTCACCGGTCATGGCTGCTTTGAGGCCTACAAGAAGAGAATAGGGAACAGCCAAACAGCAGAATGTTATTACTGCGGTGCCGAGGTAGACACAGCAGAGCACACGTTCTTCAACTGCCCGCAGTGGAACGATGAACGTAATCGAGGTGAATGCCCAATTTGTAAGAAACTAACATCCGAAAACTTAGTGCCTGAAATGCTGAATAGTGAAGCAGGGTGGAACAGAATTGGTAAAATAGCGCAAGACATCCTACTAAAGAAAGAATCGGACGAGAGGGACAATGAATAACAAAAGATGTTAATGAATACAGACTACTCACCATCATGAAGTAATACCGCAAGGTAATCCCGTGGTAGTGTGATTGGTTAATAAAAAGAAGGGGTTTTTAGTGGGTAGGACCGGTGCTACCATCAAGCAGTGTTGGGCATAATTCAATTAATTTTTTAATTGTAGAATCAAAGAATTACAATTTCAATTGCAACTAAATTAATTGCAATTGATTTAATTCAATTAACTGTTTAATTGTGAGATGCAATTGAAATCAATTGCAATTAAATCTATTAATTGTGGTTTACAATTAATTTAATTGCAATTAAAATTTTAATTGTTAGTTATATAATTAACTTAATTATCAATTGTTTATTATTACAATTAATACAATTAATTATTTGATGAATGTAAAAACTTTTCCCTCATTGTAACCATACTTTCCCGCATTGTGCCAAATAAAATAATTTCCAATATTGTAAATAATTTAAATAGTTGGGAAAGATGGTTCGTTCTGGCCCCTTCACCTCCACTTCCGCCCCCCCACATCGCTCCTACTTCCGGTTAACACCCCACTTCCGGTTCCCACCTCCACATCCGGTGCTCACTCACACTTCCGGTTCCCACTTACACTTCCGGTTCCCATCCCACGGAAGTGGTGAAAATTTTGGAACCGGAAGTGGAGGTGGGAACCGAAAGTGGGGTGGGCAACAGAGGTTGGGGTGGAAACCGGAAGTGGTGGCGAGGGTGGGGGACCGGAAGTGGAGGCTCAATTTGTTTCTTAAATAATAATTGTCGGCCAAAAATATTTATACAAATTTCATGCGGAAAATGATTTTACAGCGCTCCAGCTAATGAGCAACTCGCCCTTCGGGCTCTTTTCCCAAACGAGCTGTCGCGTTGTAAGATCAAAATTCCCACACTCTAATGTAAATAACTATTTTAGTTACGCATTATGGCAAGTGATACATTGGAGTATAATAAACATCTTCTCACCGACATTTATTAATTGTTAATTGTAAAAGTGCATCAATCAATTAACAATTAATCAATTGTAATTGCAAAATTTTACAATTAACAATTAATTAATTGTTTAATTAATTGTTTAAAATTGACAATTAATTAATTACTAATTGTGATGTATTGCAATTACAATTAATTATTTTAATTGTTAGTTGCAATTAAATCTCGCAATTCAATTGTTAATTGTTTTCACAATTAATTTTTGCCCAACTATGCCATCAAGCTGGGTGAGTACCACACTCATCAGAGCATTTCTGTTCTGGAGGCTGTACGTAAACGTATACCAACCCCACCCCCCAAAAAGACATTAAAGGAAGGAAACATCCATTGTATTTCGACGGTCAAAACGATCATTTCAGAAGGCCCAGCTGGAAGACTAATTTCACCAGAAGCAATTCCAGAGATTTCTAGCAGACCTTTAAGAACAAACTCAAAGAATACCAATCACCTAGTATGAGCTTCAGAAATGAACAAGGAAAAATCGATTTGAACAACCAAGAAAACATCGAGTATTTGATAACCACTTAAACTGCCCAGCACCAACCTCCAAACTAGAACTTCTGCCGGCACTGGAAGAACAAGGGGAGGACCTACCACCAGCGAGGGAAGAAATCAAGAATGCCCTACGGAGTCTGAAAAACAACAATGCTAGTGGCGAAGACTCGATAAATGCAGAAATATTGAAATGGGTGGACCCGGAAATCCTGGACGACTACAGCAAATATTGCAGACAATATGGGAGACAGAAGAGATACCAGAACAATGGAAAACAGATTCACCCGCTTCATAAGACAAAAAGGACGTTAAGAAGATTCTTCTTACTTCCAGTCGCCTATAAAACCCTCCCAAAGATACTCCTGAATTGAACCGAGGAGACGCTTGATAAACAACTTGGGGAGTACCAAGGAAGGTTCCGAAAAGGTCCCTCCTGTGCTGAGCAGATCTCCAACTTGCAATCAATAATCCGCCATGGGATGCTAAGATTAATAATGCTAAGAATGCATAGATTTCAAAAAGGCTTTTGACTCGCTGGACAGAGAAACACTGCACGAATTTGAGGTAAAACCCAGGTTTCCAAAGATAATCAACGATACATTAAGAGGCACAAAATCCAAATTGAAGTTCATGGGAGAACTGTCCCGGTCGTTTGAAATCAAGACGGGCGTAAGACAAGGATTTTCACCAATACTATTCAACTGCATCCTGGAAAAGATCGTACAAATGTGGAACTCAGAGCTTATAAATCAAGGAATAAACCCAATCTGCTTAGGGAGGAAATCAGAAGGAACTAAAGTCGACTGTTTGGCCTTTGCGATACTCTCGGAAAGTCCAAGGGAAGCTATCACTCAGCAAAGATCGCCAGTAAGACGAGACTCAGGATCTCGATAGAGGAAACAAAATTCATGGTACATGGACGCACAAGGACCAAGGAGATATAACGGATTCAAAGAGTAAAGAAATTTAAATATCTCGGTGAAACGATACAGGACAATGGTCTAGAGAAAGCTGCGGTAGGCAACAGCATCTCAAAAATAGAGAGTGTGTGGAGAGGCTTACAAAAATCCTGGAACCAAAATAAAGCACTACAACACTGTGGACCAAAACAAAATGCCTGTACACCTGTGAATGCCTTTCAATGAACTACAGGCTTGAGAAGTTGGAGGTTCTGGAAACGAAAATCTTCCGGCAAACCATGGACCCAATCCAGACGGAATCCGGATGGAAACTTGGGAGCAACGCCGAAGTCTACCAGAATGTAGGAAAAAATCTCTGCGATCATAAGGCTAATATTTCTTGGGCACATTTATAGATTAGATAAATCAAATTGGTATTAGACTAATTATACAAACAAGTCGTTCATTTAACACTTAGTTTTACGTCAATTTGGGCACTTGCAACTTTTGGCAATAACTGAATTTAAAATTTGCAAACACTAATAGGGCGGATATCCTGGATAAGGAGGCCGATTGTTGTAAGGAGGATATCCCGAATAAGGCTGTTGAGGATAAGCGGGCATCTGTCCTGGATACTGAGTTTGTGGGGGATAGGGAGCGCTATGAGGAGGATACGGAGCATTATGCGTGGGGTAAGGAGCGCTGTGGGTGGCATAAGGAGCCTGGGTAGAATAAGCAGGAGCCGAAGCATAACTCGAAGGCGATTGGGGGTACGGAGGATTCGATTCGGGATACGGTGGATGATTGGGAGTTTCTGGATAGGGTGGATGATTGGGTGTTTCTGGATAGGGAGGATTGTTACCTTGATTGGGGCTTTGGAAGTTAAAACTAAAGCGCGAATTGAAAAAAGGAATACTGAAACCGCCGCCGCCGCCATCGCCGCCGCCACCGTCTCCACCGTAATGCTGGTAGGAGCGCGGGTGCCTGGGTGGAGGGCTGGGAGGCTTGTACGACGGCGGAGCGTCGTCGTCGTCGTCTTCGTCGTCTGATTTACTGTGCACGTACTCCATGTGGTTCTTGTTCTCCGAGAACACGCGGATCAGGAACTCGCCCTCGTCGTTCGGGTCGAAGGTCGACGGCACGATGCAGTACGTCCCGGGCGGCAGCCGGAACCGGCACGTCACCTCCCGCAGGTTGATGAACGACGGCGAACGGCCCACCGACGCGTTGAACTTGAAGAAGTTGCGGTCCAACGGCTTCGGCACCGAATTCGGATTCGACAACTACAACAGATTTTACAAAATCTCATTCTAGAAACACAACAAACAACTCACATAATATACGTGGTCTGTTAGAAAAGTATCCGACCTTATTTTTTATTTTGAAAACCTAATGGATTTGACTCAAGCGCGCTTGCATGAGTCGACCTTGAACCTTCGTGCGCATGCGTGAATTTTTTCCAGCCTGTAGATAGCGTTAGTTGCTGTCGAGCAGTGTTCGAGTGACGTAGTGAGTAGTGCTCTGTAGTGCTTTTTCAATGCAAGTAAAATGACGACAAGTGAAATGAGGAATGTCGTGATGCTATGCGGCGCAAGCGACTGGAGTTGTGGTCATCAGGAATTGTCGACTCCATCACGACAATGCTCTAGCACATTCTTCGTTCACAATTTTTTTGGCGAAAAACCAGACTCCTCTGGTTCGACAGGCTCCTTATTCTCCTGATATGCCCCCCTGCGACTTCTGGCAATTCCCCAAAGTCAATAGGCCATTTAAAGGAACGCGATTTCAGACAAGAGAGGACATTATGGCTGCAACGACAGCCGAGCTAGTCGATTCCGAAAGGGGCTTTTCCGGAATGCTTCCAACAATAGCGGCACCGCTGGGAGAAGTGTGTGGAGTCCCAAGGAGACTACTTTGAGGGTGATTTGGTTTCTAATTCTCCAGATATGCCAGTTTTTTTTTACCGGCTAAAGGTCGGATACTTTTCTAACAGACCACGTAAGGCAAAACAGATGGTTACAACGTCAAGGTTAGGTTAGGTTAGTTTATTTAGGACAACTCACGTAGTATATGGCATAACCGATGGTTAGAACGTCAAGGTTAGGTTAGGTTAGATTATTTAGGACAACTCACGTAGGAGTCCCGAAGAGACTACTTTGAGGGTGATTAGGTTTCCAATGCTCCAGGTATGCCAGTTTTTTTTTACCGCCTAAAGGTCGGATACTTATCGCCACGTATCGCAAAACATCAAGGTTAGGTTAGGTTATTTAGGACAACTCTGGTAGTATATGTCAAAACGGATGGTTAGAACGTCAAGGTTAGGTTAGGTTAAGTTATTTAGGACAACTCACGTAGTATATGGCGAAACCGATGGTTAGAACGTCCAGGCCCATCTTTCGTTGTTGTCTTCGGTTCTTCTGCATCAAGGCCACGATCACTGTGCACTTGTTGTCGTTGGAATCCTCGTCCACCGTGGTCAAAGTAATCCGGTATTGGGGATTGCTCCAAAACGTATCTATCGAAAACCACAATGAAAAACTTGATGATACAATTCTAGACATATTATGTCTATATAGATTAGTCTTTAATTATGTTAAAAACAGACGCGTCAAGTAAATGAAGGTACAGTACTCTCGTGAAAATGAAGTGTTGTCGAAGTGTTTTTGAGATGAACGAAGCAGATATGGTAGGCAACCAACAAAAGTGGGTGGTTGGTTGCCGATGTTGGAGTTACCATCCAAAGAAATTTACCTCAACCTGTCGGGTGTTCAGTATCTGTGGTCGAAGTGTTGTCGAAGTGTTTCCGAGAGGATAGGATAGGCAACCGACAGAAGTGGGTGATTGGTTGTCGCTGTTGGTATAACCAACCAAGAAATTTACCTCAACCTGTCGGGTGTTCAGTAGGTGTGATCGAAGTGTTGTCGAAGTGTTTCTGAGACGGACGAAACAGATAGGGTAGGCAACCAACAGAATTGGGTGGTTGGTTGCCGATGTTGGTGTTATCAAGCAAGAAATTTATCTCAACCTGTCCGGTGTTCAGTACCTGTGGTCCAAGTGTTGTCGAAGTGTTTCTGAGACGATAGGATAGGCAAGCGACAGAAGTGGATGATTGGTTACCGCTGTTGGTATAAACAACCAAGATATTTACCTCAACCTGTCGGGTATTCAGTACCTGTGATCGAAGTGTTGTCGAAGTGTTTCTAAGACGAACGAAGCAGATAGGGTAGGCAACTAACAGAAGTAGGTGGTTGGTTGCCGATGTTGGAGTTACCAACATAAATTTACCTCAACCTGTCGGCTGTTCAGTACCTGTAATCGAAGTGTTGTCGAAGTGTTTCTGAGACGAACGAAGCAGATAAGATAGGCAACCAACAGAAGTGGGTGGTTGGTTGCCGATGTTGGTGTAACCAACCAAGAAATTTACCTCAACCCGGCCAGGTGTTCAGTAGCTGTGGTCGAAGTGTTGTCGAAGTGTTTCTGAGACGATAGGATAGACAACCGACAGAAGTGGGTGATTGGTTGCCGATATTGGAGTTACCAACCAAGAAATTTACTTCAACCTGTCGGGTGTTCAGTAGCTGTAATCGAAGTGTTGTCGAAGTGTTTCTGAGACGGACGAAGCAGATAGGGTAGGCAACCAACAGAAGTGGGTGGTTGGTTGCCGCTGTTGATGTTACCAACCATGAAATTTACCTCAACCTTTCGGGTGTTCAGTACCGGTGGTCGAATTGTTGTCGAAGTGTTTCTGAGACGAACGAAGCAGATAGGGTAGGCTACCAACAGAATTGGGTGGTTGGTTGCCGATGTTGGTGTTATCAAGCAAGAAATTTATCTCAACCTGTCCGGTGTTCAGTACCTGTGGTCGAAGTGTTGTCGAAGTGTTTCAGAGACGAACGAAGCAGATAGGATAGGCAACCGACAGATGTGGGTTGTTGGTTGCCGCTATTGGCGTAACCAAACAAGAAATTTACCTCAACCTGTCGCGTGTTCAGTATCTATGGTCAAAGTGTTGTCGAAGTGTTTCTGAGATGATAGGATAGGCAACCGACAGAAGTGAAAACAGCTGCCGCTGTTGGTATAACCAACCAAGATATTTCCCTCAACCTGTCAGGTGTTCAGTACCTGTGATCGAAGTGTTGTCGAAGTGTTTCTGAGACGAACGAAGCAGATAGGATAGCCAACCAATAAAAGTGGGTGGTTGGTTGCCGCTGTTGGTGTAACCAACCAAGAAATTTACCTCAACCTATCTGGTGTTCAGTACCTGTGGTCCAAGTGTTGTCGAAGTGTTTCTGAGACGATAGGATAGGCAAGCGACAGAAGTGGATGATTGGTTACCGCTGTTGGTATAAACAACCAAGATATTTACCTCAACCTGTCGGGTATTCAGTACCTGTGATCGAAGTGTTGTCGAAGTGTTTCTAAGACGAACGAAGCAGATAGGGTAGGCAACTAACAGAAGTAGGTGGTTGGTTGCCGATGTTGGAGTTACCAACATAAATTTACCTCAACCTGTCGGCTGTTCAGTACCGGTGGTCGAATTGTTGTCGAAGTGTTTCTGAGACGAACGAAGCAGATAGGGTAGGCTACCAACAGAAGTGGGTGGTTGGTTGCCGATGTTGCAGTTACCAACCAAGAAATTTACCTCAACCTGTCGGGTGTTTAGTAGCTGTGATCGAAGTGTTGTCGAAGTGTTTTTGAGACGAACGAAGCAGATAGGATAGGCAACCGACAGAAGTGGGTGGTTCGTTGCCGCTGTTGGTGTTAACCAAGAAATTTACCTCAACCTGTCGGGTGTTCAGTACCTGTAGTCGAAGTGTTGTCGAAGTGTTTCTGAGACGAACGAGCGCATGCGCTTCCGCCATGTTTAAAAGTCGCGAATATGAAAGTTTCGGGCACATTTTGTTATTTTCTCTGGTTATACGTCAAAAAAGTGCCCGAAAACATGCCGAAAATGACGAAATGAAATTTAAACTATGAAATGTCTATTGTCAACACTTCGTCGACACTATTAAACGCTTTAACCAAGCTTTCATTCATACCATTTCCATCCATACCATTTGCATTATTTGCATTTTGCATTCATAGCATTTTCCATACCATTCAAATTTTAATGTTCCAAAAGACGCTTCCCTGACAGTTTGACAATACTTCGTTGACGCATTACTGACACTTCGTTCAAACATTTCGTCGGCATTTCTTTCTTCAGGGTAAATGTGGCAATCGATAGGATAGGCAACGCACAGAAGTGGGTTGTTGGTTGCCACTGTTAAGGTACCCAACCAGGAGATTTACCTCAAAACCTGTCGAGGTTCAGTACCTTGGTGATAGGGGTACACACAAGGGCTCCTAAACTCCACATGTACCATGCCCTCTTGAACATAGTCGTCTCTACTCGTCCCTCCTGATTTCAATATAATATTTATGTTATATTTTGCATATTGGGGGGGGGGGTGAACCCCCAAACCCCCTCCCTTGCCTACGCCCATGGTGCAAGGTGTAAATATAATGTTATAGATCTATCTATGCGGTGAAGTGGGTTCTTTGGGCAGGGGGGGCTCAGATGCCCCTCGCTGGGTACGCCCTTGGTCGACTATAAAACACTTCAACGAAGCTTCACCGTTCAAATTTCAGAGTTCCAAAAGACGTTTCCCTGACAGTTTCACAACACTTCGTTGCCGCATTACTGACACTTCGTTCATTTCATCATTTCAACGTCATCATTGACGTTCAGTGTCAAACATTTCGACAACATTTCTTTCTTCAGGTTAAATGAACGTTGGACATAAAGGATTATCTAAACTTTACTTTGTTCCTTGAAGCAACGATTTGAAGCATAAGATCCGCAAGATAAAACCAATCGATCCGATTTTTGCGTTAATATTTACCCAAGAAGTTTCTGCAGCCGCCGGCGGTGACGCCCTTGACCCACTCGCCCTCGAAGTACGAGAGCTCCCACTTCTTGCCGCCGGACTCGTCGCCCATCGAGTCCGGACTCAGGTTGCAGATTTCGATCCGGTCGAAGTACCGGTTGAAGTCCTTGTGCGACATCCAGAACTCCCCGTCGTCGTCGAAGTTCAGCCCCACGTCTTCCTTCTCGTTCTCCGGAATGAAACGCCACTCCGGCGACCTAAAAAACGAAAAAAAAATTAAGAAACCTTCAACAACACCTAGGCTTCGGAAGAACTGATCCACATACATGGTGGATGTGGATGTAAATGAATGAATGAATGATATAAATGCTAATAATAATTGATATAAATGCTACACTTCTCGTTCTCCGGAATGAAATGCCACTCCGGTGACCTAAAGAACGGAAAAAATAAGAAACCTTCAACAACACCTAGGCTTCGGAAGAACTGATCCACCTACATGGAGGATGTGGATGTAAATGAATGAATGATATAAATGCTAAAAATAAATAATATAAATGCTACACTTGTCGTTCTCCGGAATGAAACGCCACGTTCCTTAATGAAAAAATTAAGAAACCTTCAACAACACCTAGGCTTTGGAAGAGCTGATACACCATGTAAATGATATAAATGCTACACCTGTAATTATTTGCTTACTTGTCGCTCCAGGCTCCGTTCCATTCGGTGTCGTTGCCCCAGGGGTTTCTAAGCCGCAGCAGCGGGATCTTTCCCGAGGTGTTTGGCGTGTTGATCTGCAGGTACTTCACTTTGGTCACGCTGTAGGCGTGTCCTTTGACTAAGCCCTGTGGCGTTTCGGCTTCTAGGACGTTTGGATCGGGCTGGCACGATCAAAACAGAATCCAGTTCAGACAAGCATTTCAATGAGAGATTTGGTGTCACAGTAATATAGTCTAGGCTCTAACATGATGTCTAATTTAGCTAAGACTAAATGTTTAATTTGGTCTAAACAAATGTTCGCACCAATTTTAATAAATCTTTATTTTTAATTCAACATTTGAATCGATTTCGGCACCTATTAACAGAAGGGGAAAGGTGTATCGACCTGGGCCGAAATCGCGCCCGAAAACGCGAATTGAAATGCTTCGAGTGAAGCTCGACGAAGCGCGAACGAAGCTCGACCGACACGTGCACGCATCTTTAAGTTTATCGTTTCAAGTCAAGTTAACCAGGTGTGTAATCACGAGCCCAAAGGGCTGAAGCGGCATCCAACGTCTCGAAGACAACAATTTTAAGGGAATCCCTCCACTTATTATTCCCATTTCCTTCATTAAAAAGGCGCCGGAAGGACGATCACACGTGGCAGAGACGCTAGCTGCCCTAACAGGTAAGTAAGTAGACCAGCCCTGTTTTCAAACGGGAAAATTTGGTTTTCGTGTGACACGGTCCAAACAACAAGATATATAATTTAACACGTTGACTGCCACGTGATTCGCGGGTATCTCATACGTGAGAAGTTCATGTAAGCCTAATTTGTATTGTGGCCGTTAACGTGTTAACCCCTTGACATAGGAATAAAATGGGCGTTGGCGTGTCCATAGACATGTGATCTTATCACATATACATGACGTCTTAACGACGTCATTGTATGTGAAGGGGTCAACACATTAGTAGGGCAAGATGTCATGTTCTGGCGCCACCTCCGCCTCTGACCACCTCTGACCTTGACCCCCTAACCAAACCTTGACCCGAACCTAATATAACCTTGACACTGACGTTAACCCTGAGCTTTGACTCTGACCTTTGAGCCTGACCTTTGACCCTGGCCTTGATCTTGATCTGACCCTGACCTTTACCCCACTTTTAGATCTGCGCATGTGTGAGATTTGAAGATGTTCATCTGATAACCGTTTTTTTGCTTACATATCAGCTACATACAGCGTGGGACTAATAAAATATGTCGATCTAATTAATTTCTTAGAAATTGTGTTTATTTTAATACACATATTTTGATTTATCAGTAGTCGATTAGGTGCGACCGGATGTTTGGCAGTCATAACAACTCCTGCTATCTTATCAGCGGTGCGCGAGCGGAGAAATAATAAATTATGAAGCGCGGTCTAATCAATTTCTTAGGTTTGTTTTTCGTTTAATTTAATTAACATTCCAGCGGGTATATAAGACCGAGGTGAGAGTTCCAAATCAATTCATTCCATTCAATAAACGGATTAAACGACTTCCGCTTGCAATTTTCTCATTGAGGTAAGGTATGCTCCCTTCGAAATCATAATCGTCTGTGAAAACACTTTCTTCGTCTTCTTCTCTCTTATTAATGCAATTTCTTGGGAATCCTGCAGGGGTATTCTGTTTGGGTGTTTGAGAATTACTAATATCAAATCGATGTTCCAATAAATCCAGGTAATTTAACAACTCTTTAAAGGAGTCGGCTAACATTGAGACGTTTTCTTTTATTCCCACCATTAAGTCATTGTATATATCATGAGCTTTGTGTACACCTGCTTCAATATCTTCAGCTACACTTTTATCCAAACTGCTTTCTTCCATTAAGTCATACTTGCATCCACTTCAATCCACTTTTCATCTACTTGCATCCACTTTTCGTCACGATAAACAGGGTGTGAGGTCTATGTAACCCCACGCTAAACAGGGTGTGAGGTCTATGTAACCCCACGCTAAACTCCGTCCACTTTCCGTCCACTCCATCCACTTTCCGTCCACTTTACATCCACATTTCGTCCACTTTTTATTCCTCTCTTCAGCTTTAATCTCATTGGGTTAGTTGGGTTATCGTTAGGTTAGGTTAGCATTAGGTTAGGGTACAGGGGGTTGGGAATGAAGCGCGCTTCATTCCGTAACCTTCCGAAAGTGGACGGAGCACACAACCCCACCCGCACACAACACGTAGCCGATTCTAGGTGCCGCCGTCGTCGCTATACATGCCATTACCATCCTCCAACGCCCCGAATTCCAACAGATTCAATCAATTGCAAATATGTTACAACGGGAATTAGCTCGCAGAGGAATTCAATTACGTGGCGATAAATGGACTGCCGGAGATAATTTTCTGATATAATGATTTTGTTTGATGCTGGGAGAATATATTCGCTTTAAGCGCCACCCGTGGCCAAAAAGACAACTTCGGCTCCAATAATACTGTACAAAAACAACAGGCAATAACAAAAAATAATAATTTTATAAACTACACAATATATATATTAAAGTATATTAAAATACACAATCTCCATACAGTATCTTACATTTCCGGTAGATTTCACGCTGTCATAACCTTTCAAAGGCTCACCACAGAGACTTCTAGTCTTCACCAATCGATTTAGCGTCCCAAAATTAGTCTGAACATGTGTATATTATTCCTCGGGAAGCCTTCGATTAGGAAATACCATCGCCACGGCTGGTCGATACCGCGGAGAAAATCGATTTTTTCAAAATCGTTATTTTTTGAGTTACAGCAAAATTTAAAAATGTTTCTGAAAACATTTTTGCTGCTGATTACAAATATGCAAATTATATTTCGCTAGCACCTTTCGTTCACTATCGCAGATTTTGCGCTGTCATAACTTTTGAACGGCTTACCACAGGGACTTCTAGTCTTCACCAATCGATTCAGCGTCCCAAAATTAGTCTGAACACATATATATTATTCCTCGGGAAGCTTTCGATTAGGAAATACCATCGCCACGGCTGGTCGATACCGCGGAAATGCAGAAATGCGAGAAAATCGATTTTGTCAAAATCGTTATTTTTTGAGTTACAGCAAAATTTAAAAATGTTTCGGAAAGCATTTTTGCTGTTGATTACAAATATGCAAATTATATTTCGCTAGCACCTTTCGTTCACTATCGCCCGCCAAAATTTACGAAATTTTTATCAAATTTCGGCGCTCGAGTAGAGATCTTGGAAAGTAATGAATTTCCCGCGGATAATCTAAGCGTGTTAATAGGAAAAAGGCCTTCTGAAAACGTTGCCGCAATCCGTTTTTGATTATCTGCAACCGTTTCTGAGACATCGAGCTGCCAAATCGAGAATCGGGTAATATTCAGTTTGAAATTTATCGACCAATTATTGAATCTTTCCGGACAATTTACACATCGACTTGTTCGTCTTTTCGGGTAGTTTCTGCGTGCCGAAAATGATTTCGCAGCTGTTTACTGTTCTTGAGAAAAACGAAAAAAACGAAAAATCACTTTTTTTTCGACCGAAATGATGGAAAATTTTTGTTGAGAAATTTTTTGGAATTTTTTTTTGTGATTTTTTTGTTGTTGCCCGAAGGAAATGGATGTGCTGAAAACGATTTTTCAGTTTATTTCGCTCTAAAGTTAGAAATAAACGAAATATATAGTTTCTCGCTTTACACCATTTCGCATTTCCGGCCGATTTCGTGCTGACATAACTATTGAACGGCTCATCACAGAGACTTCTAGTCTTCACCAATCGATTCAGCGTCCCAAAATTAGTCCAAAAACGTATATAATATTCCTCGGGAAGCTTTCGATTAGGAAATACCATTGCCACGTGAACTCGATACCGCGGAAACGCCAAATTGCGAGAAAATCGATTTTTTCAAAATCGTTAATTTTTGAGCTACAGCAAAATTTAAAAACGTTTCTGGAAGCATTTTTGCTGCCGATTACAAATATGCAAATTATATTTTGTACCTTTCCGAACGGAAAGCGGACGGAAGTGGACGGAGTGGACGGAGAGTGGACGAAATGTGAATGTAAAGTGGACGGAAAGCGGATGGAGTGGACGGAAAGTGGACGAAGTTTAGCGTGGGGTTACATAAACCTCACACCCTGTTTAGCGTCCGGTTACATAAAGCTCACACCCTGTTTAGCGTAGGGTTACATAGACCTCACACCCTATTTAGCGTGACGAAAAGTGGATGCAAGTAGATGAAAAGTGGATTGAAGTGGATGCAAGAATGACTTAATGGAAGAAAGCAGTTTGGATAAAAGTGTAGCTGAAGATATTGAAGCAGGTGTACCCAAAGATCATGATATATACAATGACTTAATGGTGGGAATAAAAGAAAACGTCTCAATGTTAGCTAACTCCTTTAAAGAGTGGTTAAATTACCTAGATTTATTGGAACATCGATTTGATATTAGTAATTCTCAAGCACCCAAACAGAATACCCCTGCAGGATTTCCAAGAAATTGCATTGATTAGAGAGAAGAAGACGAAGAAAGTGTTTTCACGGACTATGATTTCGAAGGGAGCATACCTTACCTCAATGAGAAAATTACAAGCGGGAAGTCGTTTAATCCGTTTATTCAATGAATTGATTTAGAACTCTCAGCTCGGTCTTATATACCCGCTGGAATGTTTATTAAATTAAACGAAAAACATACCTAAGAAATGAATTAGACCGCGCTTCATAATTTATTATTTCTCCGCTCGCGCACCGCTGATAAGATAGCAGGAGTTGTTATGACTGACAAAAATCCGGTCGCACCTAATCGACTACTGATAAATCAATATGTGTATTATAATAAACACAATTTCTAAGAAATTAATTAGACCGACATAATTTATTAGTCCCACGCTGTATGTAGCTGATAAGCAAAAAATCAGTTGTACATCTTCAAATCTCACGCATGCGCAGATCTAAAAGTGGGGTCAAGGGCAAAGGTCAGGGTCAGATCAAGGCCAGGGTCAGAGGTCAAGGACAAAGCTCAGGGTCAAAGTTAGGTGGTCAAGGTCAGAGGTGGAGGTGGCGCCAGAACATGACATCTTTCCCTACTCACGTTGACACCGCCAATCGGTTTTGTTTTAGTGTAGCGCCAATGCTGTGTACCACCGGTGTTACACGCCGCCGTTAATCTGTTAAACTTGCAAATATAATTATCTGTATATTAAATTTGTCCTTTACGTGCACTAGTTAGTGAATAGCTGTCATAACTGGACGTAATTTATACATTATGCGTGTGTTAAATGTATCTCGGGACATAGATCTAGACCATTAGACCGAATTAAATTTCAATATAAAACCTATGATATAAACTAAACCGCTCCTATCGTCTCGGGAGCGATTAATCTAAATATTTGCGTCGAATGATCAATTAGCGAACGCTGTAATTAACGCAATTTGCATAATTTTGTTTTCGCGTTTACCTCGATGGAACATCCCATGAGGGAGCTGCGCTCGAAGGCCTTCTTGATGATCTGGAACATGTCGGGGGGCGCGTTCTTCAGGTCGTACATTTCCGTGACGCCGCCGGTGAAGTCCTCCATGGCCTCGCACGTGGAGCCGCCCTTCAGAGCCTCGTACGAACCGTGCAATCTGAGGATTTAAATAAAAGTTTAGTTTACGTAACTCTAACACGTTCAAATTGAGAAGCAAAAGTTTGATCAAAAGTCAATTCAATTTACAACAGAGCTGAGATAAGTCGGAATCAAAGGATGACTCGGATTGATAGGATCGTGACTTGGATTGATAGGATCGTGACTCGGATTGATAGGATCGCGAGTCGAATTCATAGGATCGTGACTAGGATTGATAGGATCGTGAGTCGGATTGATAGGATCGTGACTCACTCGGATTGATAGGATCGTGACTCGGATGGACAGGATCGTGACTCGGATTGATAGGATCGTGACTAGGATTGATAGGATCGTGACTAGGATTGATAGGATCGTGACTCGGATTGATAGGATCGTGACTAAGATCGATAGGATCGTGACTAGGATTGATAGGATCGTGACTCGGATTGATAGGATCGTGACTAGGATTGATAGGATTGTGACTCGGATTGATAGGATCGTGACTCGGATTGATAGGATCGTGACTCGGATTGATAGGATCGTGACTCGGATTGATAGGATCGTGACTAGGATTGATAAGATCGTGACTAGGATTGATAGGGTCGTGACTCGGATTGATAGGATCGTGACTCGGATTGATAGGTTAGTGACTCGGATTGATAGGATCGTCACTCGGATTGATCGGATCGTGACTCGGATTGATAGGATCGTGACTAGGATTGATAGGATCGTGACTAGGATTGATAGGATCGTGAGTCGGATTGATAGGATCGTGACTCGGATTGATAGGATCGTGACTCGGATTGATAGGATCGTGACTAGGATTGATAGGATCGTGAGTCGGATTGATAGGATCGTGACTAGGATTGATAGGTTCGTGACTCGGATTGATAGGATCGTGACTAGGATTGATAGGATTGTGACTCGGATTGATAGGATCGTGACTCGGATTGATAGGACCGTGACTCGGATTGATAGGATCGTAACTCGGATTGATAGGATCGTCACTCGGATTGATAGGATCGTGAGTCGGATTGATAGGATCGTGACTAGGATTGATAGGATCGTGACTAGGATTGATAGGATCGTGACTCGGATTGATAGGATCGTGACTCGGATTGATAGTATCGTGACTCGGATTGATAGGATCGTCACTCGGATTGATCGGATCGTGACTCGGATTGATAGGATCGTGACTAGGATTGATAGGATCGTGACTAGGATTGATAGGATCGTGACTAGGATTGATAGGATCGTGAGTCGGATTGATAGGATCGTGACTCGGATTGATAGGATCGTGACTCGGATTGATAGGATCGTGACTAGGATTGATAGGATCGTGAGTCGGATTGATAGGATCGTGACTAGGATTGATAGGTTCGTGACTCGGATTGATAGGATCGTGACTAGGATTGATAGGATTGTGACTCGGATTGATAGGATCGTGACTCGGATTGATAGGACCGTGACTCGGATTGATAGGATCGTAACTCGGATTGATAGGATCGTCACTCGGATTGATAGGATCGTGAGTCGGATTGATAGGATCGTGACTAGGATTGATAGGATCGTGACTAGGATTGATAGGATCGTGACTCGGATTGATAGGATCGTGACTCGGATTGATAGTATCGTGACTCGGATTGATAGGATCGTCACTCGGATTGATCGGATCGTGACTCGGATTGATAGGATCGTGACTAGGATTGATAGGATCGTGACTAGGATTGATAGGATCGTGACTCGGATTGATAGGATCGTGAGTCGGATTGATAGGATCGTGACTCGGATTGATAGGATCGTGACTCGGATTGATAAAATCGTGACTCGGATTGATAGGTTCGTGACTAGGATTGATAGGATCGTGAGTCGGATTGATAGTATCGTGGCTCGGATTGATAGGATCGTGACTAGGATTAATAAGATCGTGACTCGGATTGATAGGATCGTGACTAGGATTGATAGGATAGTGAGTCGGATTGATAGGATCGTGACTCGGATTGATAGGATCATGACTCGGATTGATAGGATCGTGACTAGGATTGATAGGATCGTGAGTCGGATTGATAGGATCGTGACTCGGATTGATAGGATCGTGACTCGGATTGATAGGATCGTGACTCGGATTGATAAAATCGTGACTCGGATTGATAGGTTCGTGACTAGGATTGATAGGATCGTGAGTCGGATTGATAGTATCGTGGCTCGGATTGATAGGATCGTGACTAGGATTAATAAGATCGTGACTCGGATTGATAGGATCGTGACTAGGATTGATAGGATAGTGAGTCGGATTGATAGGATCGTGACTCGGATTGATAGGATCATGACTCGGATTGATAGGATCGTGACTAGGATTGATCGGATCGTGAGTCGGATTGATAGGATCGTGACTCGGATTGATAGGATCGTGACTCGGATTGATAAAATCGTGACTCGGATTGATAGGTTCGTGACTAGGATTGATAGGATCGCGAGTCGGATTGATAGTATCGTGGCTCGGATTGATAGGATCGTAACTAGGATTGATAGGATCGTGAGTCGGATTGATAGGATCGTGGCTCGGATTCATAGAATCGTGGGTCGGATTGATAGGATCGTGACTCTAATTTATAGGATTGTGGATCGGATTGATACCGTGTTTGATATTAATTTCCATGCACATTTTTGCAAATTGTAAGTTTCTTGCAATCCTCTTATCAACTTTTGTAAATTTCTTGCAATTTTGTGCAAATTTCTTGCCAATGTTTATTAATTTCTTTGCTAATTTTTGAAAATTGATATTGTTGTGCAGAAATCTTTCGAATTTTTGTAAATATTTAGAAAAAATATTTGGTAAATTTCTTGCAAATTTTTATGTGCAAAATTTTTGCTCATTGTAATGTCTTGCGAAATTCTTTCTGATTTTAATGAATTTCTTGCAAATTTCTGGTAAGACATTTACCAATTTATATTAATTTACTTGCAAATTCTAAGTTTCTTGCAAATTTATTGCTAATTTTTGTAAATTTCTTGCAAATTTTTGGTAAATTTATTGGAGTTTTTTTTATAAATGTCTTGCAAATTTTTATTAATTGCTTTGAAATTGTTTGCAAATTGTAAGTTTCTTGCAAATTTACTGCTAACTTGTAGATTTCTATCTTCTTTGTTAAGTTTCTGGTTAATTTGTTGCAAATTACTTGGCAATTTTTATTAGCCAATTTTTGCAAATTGTAATTCTCTTGCAAATTTTTGTAAATTTCTTACAGTTTTAAATATTTCTTGCAAATTTTTGCTAAATTTCTTACCCATTTTTGTAAATTTCTTAGCAATTTTTATGAAATTCTTGGTATATTTTTGCAAATTGTAAATTTTTTGCAAACTTTTGGTAAATTTCTTATTAACTAATTTGTTAGTAATTTCCATGCACATTTTTGCAAAAAAAAAAAATTACAAATTTTTGTAAATTTCTTGCAAATTTTTGTAAATTTCTTGCAAATTTTTGCTAAAATTTATTGTTTTTTTTATAAATGTCTTGCCAATTTTTATTAATTGCTTTCATTTTTTTTGCAAATTGTAACTTTTTTGCAAATTTACTACCAACTTTTGTAGACTTCTTGCAAGTTTCTGGTTAATTTGTTGCAAGTTTTTGCAAATATCTTGGCAATTTTTATTAATTTCTTAACAAATTTTTGCAAACTAATTCTCTTGCAAATTTTTGTAAATTTCTTACAGTTTTAAATATTTCTTGCAAATTTTTGCTAAATTTTTTACCAATTTTTAGGGTTCCGTACCGAAAACGGAACCCTTATTGGATCACTTTGTTGACCGTCTGTCTGTCTGCCTGTCTGTCTGTCTGTCCGTCCGTCTGTCTGTCTGTCAAGACCATTTTTCTCAGGAACGCGTAGAGGTAACAAGTTGAAATTTGTATCAAATACTCGGGTCTGCGGTCTCTTTCAGCTGTGAAAAAATCAAACTTGTAAGTCAACGCGATCAAAAGATATGACCGTTTATGTCGCATATTTTGCGATTTCACAAGAGAATCAAAACCTATAGAGTACTTCCCGTTGACTTAGAATCATGAAATTTGGCAAGAAGCGGTGTCTTACAGCACATGTAAAGTAAAAGAACAAAAAAAAAGAAAGTAAAGAAAACTGTAAATATGTAGTTTAATTACAAGAAAAATGCGAATTTACTATTAGAAAGCATATGGGTTGCATACAGTTAGGTCCCCCTCGGTTAGGTCCGAAGGTTAAAAAGTATGTGTTGACACCAAGCTGTTTATTCTGAATTTTCTTTGTTTATATTCGTTATGCATTTCATCACGTACGCTCTATATACATAATATATACAGGGTATATATTATGTCTAAATTTTGCTTGTTTATAACCGACATGCGACATACTCAAGTCCCGTAACATCCTGTATATATTACATTTCGTCTAATTTTTCTTTATAATCTACATAATATGTTGATAATCTACATAATAATACTATACTATAATCTACATAATATGTTGTAGATAATATGATTTAAGTATATTATACTTAAATCGTAAAACGTACGCCCTATATTTTTTGGTAGTCAATTGCCCAAAAGCTGTCAATTGAACAACTGAATGTTAAGAGTATCGAAATAGATCTAGAAATAGTTAATACATTAGTTTATATTAGATCTAGAAATAGTTAGATCTTAATATAAGTTAGTGAATAAGTGTAATACTAAAATAAAGTTTGCTTTTTATAAGTTGAAAATATTCGCGTTATTTAAAAAAAAATGCCCTGTATACCTTTATACAGGGTATATAGGTATACAGGCAAAATTAAGAATTGTAAATTTTAGTTTTTTAGTAATTTCCATGCAAATTTTTGCAAAAGTTTCTTGTAAATTTATTGCAAATTTTTGTAAACTTCTTGCAAATTTTTGGAAAATTTATTGGAGTTCTTTTATAAATGTCTTGCCAATTTTTATTAATTGCTTTGAAGTTTTTTGCAAATTGTAAGTTTCTTGCAAATTTACTACCAACTTTTGTAGACTTCTTGCAAGTTTCTGGTTAATTTGTTGAAAGTTTTTGCAAATTACTTGGCAATTTTTATTAGCCAATTTTTGCAAATTGTAATTCTCTTACAAATTTTTGTAAATTTCTTACAGTTTTAAATATTTCTTGCAAATTTTTGCTAAATTTCTTACCAATTTTTGTAAATTTCTTTGCAATTTTTTATAAATTATAATTTTTTTGCAAATTTCTGGTAAATTTCTTATTAACTAATTTGCTATTAATTTCTATGCATATTTTTGCAAATTGTAAGTTTCTTGCAATTCTTTTGCCAATGTTTGTAAATTTCTTGTTAATTTTTATTGCAAATTCATTAAATCTTTCGGACTTTAGTAAATTTCGTGAAAATTTTTGGTAAATATCTTGCAAATTTCTTGTCAATTTTTATTAATTTTCTTGCAAATTTTTGCAATTTGTAATAGGTACCTTGCAAAATTCTTTCTGATTTTAATAAATTACTTGCAAATTGTTGGTAAGAAATTAACAAATTTTTGTTAATTTATTTGCAAATTCTAAAATTCTTATAAATTTACTGCTAATTTTTGCTAAATTTCTTACCAATTTTTGTAAATTTCTTTGCATTTTTTTCTTTGCAAATTTTTACAAATTGTAATTTTTTTGCAAATTTCTGGTAAATTTCTTATTAACTAATTTGCTATTAATTTCTATGCACATTTTTGCAAATTGTAAGTTTCTTGCAATTCTTTTGCCAATTTTTGTAAATTTCTTGTTAATTTTTATTGCAAATTTATTAAATCTTTCTGACTTTAGTAAATTTCGTGAAAATTTTTGGTAAATATCTTGTAAATTTCTTGTCAATTTTTATTAATTTTCTTGCAAATTTTTGGTAAGAAATTAGCAAATTTTTGTTAATTTATTTGCAAATTCTAAGATTCTTATAAATTTATTGCTAATTTTTGGTAAATTTCGTGCAAATTCTTGTAAATTTCTTTACAGTTCTAAATATTTCTTGCAAATTTTTGCTAAATTTCTTACCAATTTTTGTAAATTTCTTTACAATTTTTTCTTTGCAAATTTTTGCAAATTGTAATTTTTTGCAAATTTCTGGTAAATTAACTAATTTGCTATTAATTTCTATGCACATTTTTGCAAATTGTAAGTTTCTTGCAATTCTTTTGCCAATTTTTGTAAATTTCTTGTTAATTTTTATTGCAAATTCATTAAATCTTTCGAACTTTAATAAATTTCGTGAAAATTTTTGGAAAATATCTTGCAAATTTCTTGTCAATCTTTATTAACTTTCTTGCAAATTTTTGCAATTTGTAATACCTTGCAAAATTCTTTCTGATTTTAATAAATTACTTGCAAATTTTTGGTAAGAAATTAACAAATTTTTGTTAATTTATTTGCAAATTCTAAGTTTCTTGTAAATTTATTACTAATTTTTGTAAATTTCTTGAAAATTTTTGGTAAATTTATTTTTATAAATGTCTTGCCAATTTTTATTAATTCCTTTGAAATTTATGGAAAATTGTAAGTTTCTTGCAAATTTATTGCTAATTTTTATAAATTTCTTGTAAATTTTTGGTTAATTTGATGCAAGGTTTTGCTTTATTGGCAATTTTAAATCATTTCTTACAATTAGTTAATTTTTACAAATCGTAATTGTGAATCATAATGCAAAAATCGTAATGCAAAATTTTGTATAATGAGTCGGATTGATAGGTTTGTGGGTCGGATTGATAGGATCGTGGATCGGATTGATAGGATCGTGGGTCATATTGATAGAATTATGGTTCGTATTCATAGAATCGTGGATCGGATTGATAGGATCGTGGGCCGGATTGACAGGATCGTGGGTCCGGTTCATAGGATCGTGCGTCGGGTCGGATTCATAGGATCATGGGTCGGATTGATAGGGTCGTGAGTCGGATTGATAGGATCGCGATTCGGATTCATAGGATCGTGGGTCGGATTAATAGGATCGTGAGTCGGATTGATAAAGTCGTGAGTCGGCTGCATTACATCGTGAGTCGTATTTATAAAATCGTGAGTCGAATTCATGAGATCGTGAGTCGGATTTATAAGATAGTGAGTCGGATTCATAAGATCGTTCGAATTCATGGGAGCTTGGGGATCGTAGGTGACCGATCGTTCACCTACGATGCTAGTGACCCATCATTCACCTACGATTCCTAGGATCACCTATGATCCCTAGATCGATCCATTAGTTCAACTTAACATTCTAATAACATATTTACTCACTTGGCATAAGCTTTTTCCAGTAAGGCGCTCCAAAACTCGTTCTCTTCGGCCGAATGCAGATAGACTAACTTGCCGTGGTACGTCGGCAACCTGTCGTCGATTACCACGTCAATCCATCGACCGTACTGCCAAAACCTTTGCGAAAACGACGCGAATTAAATCTTGATTATTTGATGATCTTCTATTTACCTAAAGTGGAAGATTCCTGCGTACTTTTCGGAAAAAGCCTGGTCGTCCGGTACGACTTGGAAGAACAGTTTGCGGAACATGGTCAGGTTTGCGGCGGCCGCCAGCAACCAGCAATCTCCCAACTCGCCCTGCTGGATATCGAACCGCGAGAATCCCTCGACGAACAGCTTGGGGTCATCGCAAATTTGCTAAGAAAAACCAAAATCTTCAAAATACATTTCAAGTAATTTTTTGTTTCCAAAAAAGAAATAGGAAAAAATTATTTGGTTTTTCATATTATAAGAAAAGAATTAAGAAATCTTTAATTCACAAATTGACTAATAACTAAAATAATAAACGGTAATAAATAAAATACAATTATTAGTACGATGTGGCTCCTGCATTTTACTGCTAATTATATATTAATACGGTGTGGCTCCTGCATTTTACTGCTACGGTGCGGTTCCTTCATTTATCAGGTTATGCAATCTTCTGTGACCTCGTGGCCTCTCTTAGCAGTAAAATGCAGGAGCCACACCGTACTAGTAATTAATTAGCAGTAAAATGCAGGAGCCACACCGTACTAATATATAATTAGCAGTAAAATGCAGGAGCCATACCGTACTAATAATTAATTAGCAGTAAAATGCAGGAGCCACACCGTACTAATATATAATTAGCAGTAAAATGCAGGAGCCATACCGTACTAATAATTAATTAGCAGTAAAATGCTAGAGCCACATCGAACTAATAATTAATTAGTTGTAAAACGCAGGAGCCACACCGTAGTAATTATTAATTAGCAGTAAAATGCAGGGGCCACAACGTACTAATAATTAAATAGCAGTAAAATGCAGGAGCAACACCGTACTAATTATTAATTAGCAGTAAATTGCTGGAGCCACACTGAACTAATAATTAATTAGCAGTAAAATGCAGGAGCCACACTAATAATTAATTAGCAGTAAAATGCAGGAGCCACACCGTACTAATAATCAATTAGCAGTAAAATTCTGGAGCCACACCGTCCTAATAATTAATTAGCAGTAAAATGCAGGAGCCACACTATACTAATAATTAATTAGCAATAACATGCAGGAGCCACAATGTACTAATAATTAATTAGCAGTAGAATGCAGGACCCACACCGCTCCTATAATTATATTTTATTTATGTTATTAGTCAATTTGTGAATTAAAAATTTCTTTTCTTATAATTTTCGTTTGTTTTACGTGCGGTCGTAGCCACTGGTAGTTCCTGTCGGGACGCTGGCTGTAGAATAGCGAGTGGTTGTTGGCGGGAAACTGCGGGTCCTCGAACAGCTCGCCCCTGCTGCAGAGCTCGTCGCGAAGACTGTAGAAGTCCTGCACGTCCCCTCGAGCGTTAAATCCAGAATTTTTCTCACCCCACTAGAAACACAACAACAATTAGTATACTAACACATCGGGGTTTATAAGCTTGGACAAGGCAAGGCACTGCTATCCTCATAAGAATGCAGACATGCATCTCAAGATACCATCGACAACTTGAGATTGTCTATGTAATCTTGTCTAGTTCTGTCTGTCTAATCTTAGCCTTGTGACAAGACTAGAGTGGACAAGATTAGCCTAGTTTTGTCTAACCTGTCTAATCTTGTCTAGTCTAGTCTTGTCCAGACTTATCTTGTCCAGTCTAGTCGTTACCATCCTGTCTTTTCTGTACAGTATTTGCTGTCTTGTACAAATTTTCTAGCAAGTGTCAAATTTTGTGACACTTTTGACATTTATATTGATAGTTCTGACGAGCATGTTAATAGTTTTTACATTTATTTGGACAGTTATGACATTTATTTCAACAAAATTTCTTAGTCGTGACATTTATTTCGACAATCCTGGTAATTCTTGCAACTATTTTGTCATTTATTTCGAATCTCGATATTTATTTTCACAGTTTTCACATTTACATCAATAGTTTTTACATTTATTTCTACAGTTTTGACTTTTATTTTGTGTCAACTGTCAAATTTTCTGACACTTTTGACATTTATTTCGATCGTTTTGACTACAATGTTCATAGTTTTACATTTAATTTGACAGTTTTGACATTTATTTCAACAAAATATCTTAGCAACATTTTTGACATTTATTTCGAGTCCTGATATTTATTTTCACAGTTTTGACATTTACGTCGATAGTTTTGACATTTATTTCTACAGTTTTGACATTTATATTGTGTCAAGTGTCAAATTTTCCGACACTTTTGACATTATTTTGACTGTTTTGACAATCATGTTAATAATTTTGACATTTATTATGACAGTTTTGACATTTATTTCAACCAAATTTCTTAGTCGTGACATTTATTTCGGCAATCCTGGTAATTTTTGCAAGATTTTGTCATTTATTTCGAGTCCCGACATTTATTTCCACAGTTTTGACATTTACGTAGATAGTTTTGACAGATAAATGTCAAGTGTCAAATTTTGAAAACATGACACTTCTGACATTTATTTCGATTGTTTTGGCAATCATGTTAATAGTTTTGACATTTATTTTGACAGTTTTGACATTTATTTCAACAAAATTTATTAGTCGTGACATTTATTTCGACAGTCCTGGCAATTATTTCAACAATTTTGATAATTACTTCGAGTTCCGATATTTATTTTCACATTTTTGACATTTACGTCGATAGTTTTGACATTTGTTTTAACAGTTTTGACATTTAATTTCTGTAGTGTCAAATTTTCTGCCACTTTTGACATTTATGTCGATTGTTTTGACAATCATGTTAATATTTTTGACATTTATTATGACAGTTTTGACATTTATGTCGACAAAATTTCTTAGTCGTGATATTTATTTCGACAATCCTGGTAATTCTTGCAACTATTTTGTCATTTATATCGAGTCCCGATATTTATTTTCACAGTTTTGACATTTACGTCGATAGTTTTGACATTTGTTTTAACAGTTTTGACATTTAATTTCTGTAGTGTCAAATTTTCTGCCACTTTTGACATTTATGTCGATTGTTTTGACAATCATGTTAATATTTTTGACATTTATTATGACAGTTTTGACATTTAGTCGACAAAATTTCTTAGTCGTGATATTTATTTCGACAATCCTGGTAATTCTTGCAACTATTTTGTCATTTATATCGAGTCCCGATATTTATTTTCACAGTTTTGACATTTATGTCGATAATTTAGATATTTATTTCTAGTTTTGACATTTATATTGTGTCGTGTCAAATTTTCTGACACTTTTGACATTTGTTTCGATTGTCTTGATAATTATGTTAATAGTTAAGTTAAGTTATGTTGACAGTTTTGACATTTATTTCAACAAAAATTTTTAGTCGTGACATATATTTCGACAATCCTGCTAATTATTGCAACAATTTTGACATTTATTTCGAGTATTATTAATTATTTAGTATATATTTTCGACTAATATTTATTTATTTATTCCGATATTTATTTTCATAGTTTTGACATTCACGTCGATAGTTTTGACATTTATTTCTACAGTTTTGGCATTTATTTTGTGTCAAGTGTCAAATTTTCCTACACTTTTGACATTAATTTCGATTGTATTGACAATCATGTTAAAAGTTTTTACATTTATTTTGACAGTTTTGACATTTATTTCAACAAAATTTCTTAGTCTTGACATTTATTTCGACAGTGCCGGTAATTATTTCAACAATTTTGACCCCGAGCCCCGATTACTTCGAGCCCCGATGTTTATTTTCACAGTTTTGACATTTATGTCGATAGATTTGACATTTATTTCTACAGTTTTGACATTTATTTTGACAAGTTAAACGATTTGATAGATTTCGTCTATTCTGTCTAGTGTGTGTAGTGTGTCCAGTCTGTCTAGACTGTCTAGTCAGTCCAGTCAGTCTAGTACGTCTAGTCTATCTAGTTTCTCTAACCTGTCTAGTTTGTCTAGTCTTGCACGTATAGAGTCTATAGTCTCGCCTATCTAGTCTTGTCTGCCTAATCTTGTCTATCTGTTCTAGTCTATCTAGTCTTGTCCATCTAGTCTTGCATGTTTATTATTATCTGTATTATCTATCTAGATAGAGTATAATAAGGCAAAGATTCTGAAAATAAGTTTACTGATATTTCTCATATTTTCGTTTGTTTTTTTGCATGGAAAACTGAAACAGGGGGAAAATCGAGAAGCGGCAGGAGAAAGCGCCGCAGCAGGAGGAGACTGAAAGGCGGCAGCGCACAAACTAGGTCAGCATTTTTTTATTCTAACTTAAAGCTCAAGATAGCACAATATTTAGTCCACTAGCCTTTAATAATCTTGTTCGTCTATTTAGATAGATAGATTGTAGATGACTTGTACTGCGACCTTCAAAGATCTATTGTACCGCACCCTATTCTGCTAGTATGCTTACCCATTTAGAGCGCCTCCTCTAGTCCTGATTCCTAGAATCTAGGACTAAATCTAAAATTGTATCTAGCTCGTAAGATTAGCCTTGTCGTAACTAGCATTGCATGGTTTCGTTCAATCACGTTTTAATAATGTTGCTAGCACTCGCTTTAGTATTTCATGTGTGCAATGTTAAGCTGTATTAATCTTATCCTCTACAATTAATGTACAAATTAGTTCATTAAATACTCGATAAAGAAAAACATAATCCCCACAACATCGGCTAAATAAATACGTCTTATTATATATACGTCGCCCTGTTGCTCTGTTCATGGAGTGTAGATTAATCGTGTACATCTAATGGTGCGTCCACACGTCCAAACTTTGAATAAACACTAGCGTGTGGATAAGGCAATTAAAACAAAATAGATGTTGGAAACAGTGAAAATGAAGACATTTCGAAAGATAACAAATAACTCCTTCAGAGATCATATCCAAAGCGAAAACATTAGACAAGAATGGAATAAACAAAAGATTGGAGAATGGGTATAACAGCGCAGAGATGAATGGAATCAGCACAAATCCAGAATGAACGAGACCAGACAAGTTAGGATAGCAAGCGATAGAAGACCCGCGGGAAGCGCAGCTTCGGATGACTGGAATGAACAAGCTATTAGCTTAATAATAATAAGAAGAAGTGTGGATAAGGCAACAAACGCTCGATTAAACAACGCTAGATCGAATCGGTCGCAAGCGCTTGCAAACCAAGGCAAATGTTTACCAAACGTTTGGATTTGTGAGTTTGCCAAGCGTGCGTACGCAGCATTAGAGTGCAGCTCCTTAACCAGTCGACAATCAAAACGATGACATAAAATGAGTTTTTCTACTGATATATGTGAAAATGGCATTTTTTCCACGGCTTACCCTACATGAAAGTGACATTTTTTCATTCTAGAGATGAAAATATTTTCACATCTAGACGAAAATGAGCATTTTAAATTTGATTTTCTAGATTAAAACACTAAACTAACCAAATTTGCATGGACTTTCTTATTAATTACATCAATTTCAATGAAATATTTTATGTACAAACGTAAAACGAGCCTGAAACTATTTAAAAAACCGAAATAAAATTAGGACATTTGACTTGAAAAGTATCACCTCCTATGAGAATGAAAAATAGTTACCATGGAAACGACAAAACCAACAATTCAATTTGTATTGACAGTTCTGACAGTTCGCTTCGAATTGGATTTATTAAAGTCGAATTATGGATTCTACAACCGAAATCAGTAGAGAAAAATGCATTTACTACTCGAGATGAAAGTGTTTTTTTTTTTGGTTCGGTGTGATTGCTAATTCGCTGGCGCTCGTGAGCAAACTCCCACCTCACCAAAAAAACGCCACTTTCATCTCTTGCTGTAAAATATACTATTATTATTGATTCGCGAAAATTTCTCCAACGGTACGTTGTTTTCACAACAATGTTTTTCGATAAGAGAATTATCAACGTCCGTTTCCTGTATGGGTCTCAATCTGGAAATATACTCAGATATGTGGGCAAAGAAAATCAAAACAGAAAATTAGCTTGAAAAACGTTGTCCAGCCAATTTAGTTACCTACTGGACAGATTGCAATTTCGCACACTTTTAATGAGGATAGTTTGCTATGTATTCACCTCGGTATTCACAGTGAGTTGGGACGGAATCAATGGCTTGCTTCGAATAAAACAAGATTTGTAAATTTGGCAAAATACCAGACAGAAGATGTCAATTAAAAGTAGACAATGTCAGGCAAGGCTAAAAAAGATTAGAGCAACTTCATGTAAACTTATACGATTTGACAGACATGTCTGAAATGTGCGAAATAATTAATGCATATAAATAATTTTGCATTAAGATTGTCTAGTCTTCAGCAGCCTTGTCTTGTCTAACATTGTCTAGTCTTGTGTAATATTGTCTAATCTTGTCTGACATTCCAGTCTAATCTTGTTTAGTCATGTCTTGCATTGACTAGTCTTGTTTGCATTGTGTAGTCCTGTCTTGCATTACCTAGTCTAGTCTTGTCTTGCATGGTCTAGACTTGTCTAGCATTATCTAGTCTTGCCAAGCGTTGATTAGTTTTGTCTGAAACTGTCCAGTCTTATCTAGTCTCCAACAAACCAACCCACAAATTCTTCAAAAGTTTGAGACTCAAAAATCTCGATATATTTTTTTTATTCGAGTTATAACAAGAAATGTAGCATCTAGTTTGATTTATTGGAATTTTGTAAAATGATAAATGGTAATAAACCCCTTTTAAGTCCCGTAACACAAAAAAATCGCAATTTTAGCAAATATGACATTGTGTAATCTTGTCTGAAATTGTCTAGTCTTGTCTGGCATTGTCTAATTTTATATGGCATTATCTAGTTTTTTTCTGACATTGTCTAGTCCTATCTGGCATTGTCTAGTCTTGTCTGAGATTGTCTAGTCATGTCTTGTATTGTCTAGTCTCGTTTTCATACTCTAGTCCTGTCGAGCATTTACAAATCTTGCGTTGTCTTGTTACACATTTTCTAGTCTTGTCTGGCTTTGTCTAGTCTTGTTTGACATTGTCCAATCTTGTCTGGCATTGTCTAGTCTTGTGTGGCATTATTTAGTCTTTGTATCACATTGTCTAGTCTTATTTGGCATTGTCTAGTCTTGTCTTGTATTGTCTAATCTCGTTTTCATACTCTAGTCCTGTCGAGCATTTACAAATCTTGCGTTGTCTTGTTACACATTGTCTAGTCTTGTCTGGCTTTGTCTAGTCTTGTTTGACATTGTCCAATCTTGTCTGGCATTGTCTAGTCTTGTGTGGCATTATTTAGTCTTTGTATCACATTGTCTAATCTTATTTGGCATTGTCTAGTCTTGTTTAGTCTTGACTGGCATTGTCTAGTCTTGACTGACATTGTCTAGTCTTGTCTTACATTGTCTGGGCTTGTCTGACATTGTTTTATTTGGCCTTGTCTAGTCCTGACTAGCCTTGTCTAGTCTTTTCTTACATTGTCTAGGTTTGACTGGCATTATCTTATCTGACATTGTCTAGTCTTGTCTGACATTGTCCAGTCTCCTCTGACATTTTTAAGTCTTGTCTGGCATTGTCTAATTTTATATGGCATTATCTAGTTTTTTTCTGACATTGTCTAGTCCTATCTGGCATTGTCTAGTCTTGTCTGAGATTGTCTAGTTTTGTGTGTTATTGTCTAGTCTTGTCTGACATTGTCTAGTCATGTCTTGTATTGTCTAGTCTCGTTTTCATACTCTAGTCCTGTCGAGCATTTACAAATCTTGGGTTGTCTTGTTACACATTGTCTAGTCTTGTCTGGCTTTGTCTAGTCTTGTTTGACATTGTCCAATCTTGTCTGGCATTGTCTAGTCTTGTGTGGCAATATTTAGTCTTTGTATAACATTGTCTAGTCTTATTTGGCATTGTCTAGTCTTGTTTAGTCTTGACTGGCATTGTCTAGTCTTGACTGACATTATCTAGTCTTGTCTTGCATTGTCTGAGCTTGTCTGACATTGTTTTATTTGGCCTTGTCTAGTCCTGACTAGCCTTGTCTAGTCTTGTCTTACATTGTCTAGGTTTGACTGGCATTATCTTATCTGACATTGTCTAGTCTTGTCTGACATTGTCCAGTCTTCTCTGACATTTTTAAGTCTTGTCTGGCATTGTCTAATTTTATATGGCATTATCCAGTTTTTTTCTGAAATTGTCTAGTCCTATCTGGCATTGTCTAGTCTTGTGTGGCATTATTTAGTCTTTGTATCACATTGTCTACTCTTGTTTAGTCTTGACTGGCATTGTCTAGTCTTGTCTGACATTGTCCAGTCTTCTATGACAGTTTTAAGTCTTGTCTGGCATTGTCCAATCTTATCTGGTATTATCTAGTCTTGTCTGGAATTGTCTAGTTTTATTTAATTGTATAGTCAATGGAATTGGGTAGTAATGAATAAATTAATTGTATGGAATCGTATAGTCTTGCCTAGTCTCCAACATACCAACCCAGAAATGTCTTAAAAAGTTTGAGGCTCAAAAATCTCAATATCTTTATAGTTTGATTTATTGCAATTTTTTCTAAGATTTTTGGCACACTTTACAGCTTTGTGAACCCCCTTGAGTCCCCTCATAGCATAAAAAATCGCAAATATGACATTGTCTTGTCTTGTCTGTCATTGTTTAATCTTACCTGGCATTATCTAGTTTAGTCTGATATTGTCTAGTTTAGTCTGATATTGTCTAGTCTTGTCTAGCATATCTAGTCTTTCTGCGAAATTGTCTAGTCTTGTCTGCCATTGTCTAGTCTTGACTGGCATTGTCTAGTCTTGTCTGGCATTATCTAGTCTTTGTATGACATAGTCTAGTCTTGTTTGGCATTATCTATTCTTGTCTGCCATTGTCTAGTCTTGTCCGGCATTGTCTAGTCTTGTCTGCCATTGTCTAGCCATGTCTTGCATTGTCTAGTCCTGTCGGGCATTGTCTAGTTCTGTCTTGTCTGGCATTATCTAGTCCTTATATGACATAGTCTAGTCTTGTTTGGTATCGTCTAGTCTTGTCTGGCATTATCTAGTCTTTGTATGACATAGACTAGTCTTGTTTGGCATTATCTACTCTTTGTATGACATAGTCTAGTCTTGTTTGGCATTGTCTAGTCTTTTCTGCCATTGTCTAGCCTTGTCTGGCATTGTCTAGTCTTGTCTGGCATAATCTAATCTTTGTATGACATATGAATATGAACCCTCTTGAGTCCCCTCATAGCATAAAAAATCGCAAATATGATATTGTCTTGTCTTGTCAGTCATTGTTTAATCTTACCTGGCATTATCTAGTTTAGTCTGATATTGTCTAGTCTTGTCTGGCATATCTAGTCTTTCTGCGACATTGTCTAGTCTTGTTTGCCATTGTCTAGTCTTGACTGGCATTGTCTAGTCATGTCTGGCATTATCTAGTCTTTGTATGACATAGTCTTATCTGTCTTTGTCTAGTCATGTCTTGCATTGTCTAGTCCTGTCGGAGATTGTCTAGTTCTATCTTACATTTACAAGTCTTGCATTGTTTAGTCTTCGTATGCCATTGTCTAGTTTTATTTAGCATTGTTTAGTCTTGTCTGGCATATCTAGTCTTTCTGTGACATTGTTTAGTCTTGTCTGCCATTGTCTAGTCTTGTCTGGCATTATATAGTACTTGTATGACATAGTCTAGTCTTGTTTGGTATTGTCTATCATTGTCTAGTCTTGTCTGGCATTGTCTAGTTTTGTCTGGCATTATCTAGTCTTTGTATGACACAGTCTAGTCTTGTTTGGCATTGTCTAGTCTTTTCTGCCATTGTCTAGCCTTGTCTGGCATTGTCTAGTCTTGTCTGGCATAATCTAATCTTTGTATGACATATGAATATGAACCCTCTTGAGTCCCCTCATAGCATAAAAAATATAACAAATATTACATTGTCTTGTCTTGCCTGTCATTGTTTATTCTTACCGGGCATTATCTAGTTTAGTATGATATTGTCTAGTCTTGTCTGGCATATCTAGTCTTTCTGCGACATTGTCTAGTCTTGTCTGCCATTGTCTAGTCTTGACTGGCATTGTCTAGTCTTGTCTGGCATTATCTAGTCTTTGTATGACACAGTCTAGTCTTGTTTGGCATTGTCTAGTCTTTTCTGCCATTGTCTAGCCTTGTCTGGCATTGTCTAGTCTTGTCTGGCATAATCTAATCTTTGTATGACATATGAATATGAACCCTCTTGAGTCCCCTCATAGCATAAAAAATCGCAAATATGATATTGTCTTGTCTTGTCTGTCATTGTTTAATCTTACCTGGCATTATCTAGTTTAGTCTGATATTGTCTAGTCTTGTCTGGCATATCTAGTCTTTCTGCGACATTGTCTAGTCTTGTTTGCCATTGTCTAGTCTTGACTGGCATTGTCTAGTCATGTCTGGCATTATCTAGTCTTTGTATGACATAGTCTTATCTGTCTTTGTCTAGTCATGTCTTGCATTGTCTAGTCCTGTCGGAGATTGTCTAGTTCTATCTTACATTTACAAGTCTTGCATTGTTTAGTCTTCGTATGCCATTGTCTAGTTTTATTTAGCATTGTTTAGTCTTGTCTGGCATATCTAGTCTTTCTGTGACATTGTTTAGTCTTGTCTGCCATTGTCTAGTCTTGTCTGGCATTATATAGTACTTGTATGACATAGTCTAGTCTTGTTTGGTATTGTCTGTCATTGTCTAGTCTTGTCTGGCATTGTCTAGTTTTGTCTGGCATTATCTAGTCTTTGTATGGCACAGTCTAGTCTTGTTTGGCATTGTCTAGTCTTTTCTGCCATTGTCTAGCCTTGTCTGGCATTGTCTAGCCTTGTCTGGCATTATCTAATCTTTGTATGGCATATGAATATGAACCCTCTTGAGTCCCCTCATAGCATAAAAAATATGACAAATATTACATTGTCTTGTCTTGCTTGTCATTGTTTATTCTTACCGGGCATTATCTAGTTTAGTATGATATTGTCTAGTCTTGTCTGGCATATCTAGTCTTTCTGCGACATTGTCTAGTCTTGTCTGCCATTGTCTAGTCTTGACTGGCATTGTCTAGTCTTGTCTGGCATTATCTAGTCTTTGTATGACACAGTCTAGTCTTGTTTGGCATTGTCTAGTCTTTTCTGCCATTGTCTAGCCTTGTCTGGCATTGTCTAGCCTTGTCTGGCATTATCTAATCTTTGTATGGCATATGAATATGAACCCTCTTGAGTCCCCTCATAGCATAAAAAATATGACAAATATTACATTGTCTTGTCTTGCTTGTCATTGTTTATTCTTACCGGGCATTATCTAGTTTAGTATGATATTGTCTAGTCTTGTCTGGCATATCTAGTCTTTCTGCGACATTGTCTAGTCTTGTCTGCCATTGTCTAGTCTTGACTGGCATTGTCTAGTCTTGTCTGGCATTATCTAGTCTTTGTATGACACAGTCTAGTCTTGTTTGGCATTGTCTAGTCTTTTCTGCCATTGTCTAGCCTTGTCTGGCATTGTCTAGTCTTGTCTGGCATTATCTAGTCTTTGTATGACATTGTCTAGTCTTGTTTGCGATTGTCTAGTCTTGGCTGACATTGTCAAGTCTTGTCCTGCAATATCTTAGCTTGTCTGAGATTGTCTAGTCTTGTCTGGCATTGTCTAATTTTACCTGATATTATCTAGTTTTGTCTAGACATTTTCTAGTCCAGTTTGGCATTATCTACTTTTGTCTTGCATTGTCTAGTCTTGTCGAGTATTGTCTAGTTCTGTCTAACTTTGACAAGTATTCCATTGTCTAGTCTTGTATGACATAGTCTCGTATAGTTTGGCATTGTATAGTCATGTTTGGCATTCTCTAGACTTGTCGCGCATTGTCTAGTCTTGTCTAGTATTGCCTGGTCTTGTTTGGCATTGTCTAGTCTTGTCTGCCATTGTCTAGTCTTCACTGGCATTGTCTAGTCTTGTATTATCTAGGCTTGTCTGACATTGTCTAGTCTTGTCGGGCATTGTCTAGTGTTGTCTAGTATTGTCTGTCATTGTCTAGTCTTGTCTGGCATTGCCTAATCTTATATGGCATTATCTAGTCTTGTCTGGCATTGTCTAGTTTTATCAGGAATTTTTTAGTCTTGCCTGGTCTTTAACAAACCAGCTCAAAAATGTCTTCAAAAGTTTGAGGCTCAAAAATCTCGATATCTTTTTTATTAGTTATATTCGAGTTATAATAGAAAATGCTGCAATTAGTTTGCTTTATTGCAGTTTTTGCCAAATTTTTGGCAGACTTCACGCCTTAATAAATATTAAACGTTGAAATTGGAAAGTTTCGAAAATCGCGAAACCCTCTTTGAGCCCTCTCGAACAAAAAATCGCAATTTTCGCAGATTTAACATTGTCTAGTCTTGTCTGACATTGTCTAATCTTATCTGGCATCATCTAGTTTTGTCTGACATTGTCTAGTCCTATTTGGCATTGTCTAGTCCTGCCTCACATTGTCTAGTCTTGTGTAATATTTTCTGGTCTTGTCTGACATTGTCTGGTCCTCTCTGACATTGTCTAGTCATGTTTTGCATTGTCTAGTCTTGTCTGCATTATCTCGTTCTGTCTAGAATTGACAAGTCTTGCATTGTCTAGCCCTGCCTGGGTTTGTCTAGTCTTGTCTGACATTGTCTAGTCTTGTGTGATATTGTCTAGTCTTGTTTGGCATTATCTAGTCCTGTCTGGCATTGTCTATTCTTGACCGGCAGTGTCTAGTCTTGTCTTGCATTGTCTAGGCTTGTCTAACATTGTCTAGTTTTGTGGGGCATTGTCTAGTCTTGAGTGACATTGTCTAGGCTTGTTTGACATTGTCTAGTCTTGTCGGGTATTGTCTAGTATTATTGTGTAGTCCGCATGTTTAGCTTAAACATTGAAATTGGAAAAAAAATCGAAAATCGCGAATCCCCCTATGAGTCCCGTCGTACAAAAAATAGCAACTTTCGCAAATATGACATATTACACATCAAATGACGCGAAATTATGCATAGAATGCGAATATTTTTCAGTTTTCATAAAATTTAAACAAGAAATCTTGAAAAAAAAAATGAGATGGAATTTACATGGAGAAATTTAGGGGTAAATCCCAATATTACCTACTCATAGATTGCAACTTTTTTCAAAACCGTCATAAATGAATCAAACTATTGACAAATGATTCAGAATAAAAACCGTGCATAAAATTCAGGAATAAACATTGCCAATTTTTCTTTATTATCTTATCTACCTTGTAAACTTTGTCCGCGTTGACGTTGGCCTTGCTGTCGGCGTAAAGACACCGCCGATTCAAACTCTTCTCGCTGTTACCTCCCTCGAGCAAATCGACACGTTTCGCGAAATTTGCTACCACGTCGTCGACGTCCTCGTCGTCCGCGAATTTGATCGGCACGCTGAAACCGCGAAATTTCGCACGCTCCGACGGCGCGATCACGTGCTTCGTGAAAATGCGCTCCTTGCGCGTCGGCGAGCCCCCGAAACCCTCCACGAACACATCCATGGCTAAAAAACAATTGCTGCGTCGATCCGAAATGGATGCCGGACGTCGCGACACTGAACCGCTCGGAAATTATTTATCTTCCAGATAAAGCATTCTACGCACACTACATAGTGGGGATGAACGTTTCAATAATGCCAAATCGCTAATTACTCCCTTTTTTCATTTAATTAAGGACTCAATAAAAACAAAAAAACGAGAACAAATGTCAGCGCCTACTACATAATTTATTTTCTTTTTTTTTGCTGTTGTTAAGGGGAAAAATTCATATCAAGTGGCGCCTAGTCGTTTCTTTGGTATCGATTCCGTTGGAGAAGTCTTTCTCCTCTCGTTTTGAGTCGTTTATAAATAAACTTAACGACACGACGACGGCTCAAAAAACAATTAGACTAAAAGCCGCCGGCAGAAAACACGGTTGATTTATAATAATCGAATCCGACGCGGTTAGCCCCGATTCATACGACAACCGTTTTCCGCTTCCCCTACGCTTAATATTTTGTTTTGCTCCAAGAGATCGAGCAATAAATTAAGCGAGGGTTCTTTCTAACTACAACTCAAAAACTAGTCGACGCACTAAGTGAAGATTTATGTTGGCTTTTCTAGAAACCTATCTCTTTCAAGCGAGATTAATTGCGTAACTAGACTATGTCTAGAAAGTGAGTTATTAGACTTTGAATGTAGAGCTAGAATTCTAAAAAGTATAAATTGCAAACTTATATTTTGAATATCTGTAATTTTTGAGGCAAGAATTTTAGAAAGACGAAACATTTTCGGAATTTACTAGGGCTCTTCGTCTTTCAAGTGAGACTAATTGCGTAATTAGACTAAGTCTAGAAGGGTAACTATTAGACTTTGAATGTAGACCTGGAATTCTAAAAAGTTTCAATTGCAGACTTTTTTTAATTGCAAAATTGCAAATTTTGAATATCTATAAGTAGGGAAAGATGATTCCTTCTGGCGCCTCCTCACTCCTCAACCAAATGCAAATATGCAATCAACAATCCCCAATAAGGCTAAAGTTTGCAGGAGATCTACGATCACAGAAACACCTCCAAGCAACAGTGAAACCGGTCCAGCAGAACATCATCCAAGTTTGTGTCAGCTATAGAATTTATTGTTCAGGGATTGATGTAGATAGCTTTATTAGTAAATTGAACAGCCGTTGTACAAGAAGCCGCATTCTATCCATCCACTTTCCGTCCACTCCGTCCACTTTCCATCCACTCCGTCCACTTTCCATGTTGAAAGTTGACGGAAAGTGGATGGAAACTGGACGGAGTAGACGGAAAGTGGATGGAAAGTGAACGGAGTAAACGGAAAGTGAATGGAAAGTGGACGGAGTGGAAGGAAAGTGGATGGAAAGTGGACGGAGTGGACGGAAATCGGATGGAAAGTGGTCGTAGTGGACGGAAAGTGGATGGAAAGTGGAAGGAGTGGACAGAAAGTGGACGGAATGGACGGAAAGTGGATGGAAAGTGGACGGAGTTG
The DNA here is from genome assembly GCA_944588485.1 of Phosphuga atrata. Lineage (NCBI taxonomy): Eukaryota > Metazoa > Arthropoda > Insecta > Coleoptera > Silphidae > Phosphuga > Phosphuga atrata. The sequence continues at coordinate 53,229,493 of OX155903.1, forward strand.
ACGGAAAGTTGACGTAGTGGACGAAAAGTAGATGGATAGAATGCAGATTATCTATACCACTATGAAAAGTGGACGGAAAGTGGATGGAAAGTGGACAGAGTGGACGGAAAGTTGACGGAGTGGACGAAAAGTAGATAGATAGAATGCGGATTATCTATACCACTATGGAAAGTGAACGGAAAGTGGATGGAAAGTGGACAGAGTGGACGGAAAGTTGACGGAAGGTGGATAAAAAATGGACGGAGTGGACGGATAGTGGATAGAAAGTGGACGGAGTGGACGGAAAGTGGATGGAAAGTGGACGGAGTGGACGGAAAGTGAATGGAATGTGAGTAGAGATAGATAGTATAGATGAGTAGGGATAGGGATATATAGATTCAAACAGCTTTAAACAGCTTTAAACAGCTTTCAATTGTTTGGCCGGAGGCGGGGAGGAGGATCGAGAACATCTATCTATCCCTACTTCAGTAGGGAGGTGGGTTTAGAATGAACTATCTATCCCTACTAAAGTGGACGGAGTGGACGGAAAGTGGACGGAGTGGACGAAAAGTGGATGGATAGAATGCGCATTATCTATACCACTATGGTCGGTACCATTGTTGGTATGGTTGGTACTACCACCCACAGTTGGTATGGTTGGTACTAAAGTTGACGGATGAAAAGTGGACGGAGTGGACGGAAAGTGGATATAAAATGGCCGGAGTGGACGCAAAGTGGTCGCAGTGGACTGAAAGTGGGTGGAAAGTGGACGAAAAGCGGATGGAAAGTGGACGGAGTGAAAGGAAAGTGAATAGAAAGTGGCCGGAGTGGACGGAAAGTGGAAGGATAGTGGACGGAGTGGACGGAGTGGACGGAAAGTGGACGGAATGGAGGAAAAGTGAACGGATAGAATTCGGTTTATAGAACAACGGCTGTTCAATATACTAATAAAGCTATCTACATCAATCCCTGTACAATCAATTCTATAGATGACACAAGCTTGGATGATGTTCTGATGGACCGGTTTCACTGTTGCTTGGAGGTGTTTCTGTGATCGTAGATCTCCTGCAAACTTTAGCCTTGTTGGGGATTGTTGTTTGCATATTTGCATTTGGTTGAGGAGTGAGGAGGCGATAGAAGGAATCATCTTTCCCTACTTCTGTAACTTTTGAGCCAAATATTTTAGAAAGACGAAACTTTCACAGCATTTACTAGGGCTCTTCGTCTCTCAAGCGAGACTAATTGCGTAATTAGACTAAGCCTAGAAGGTTAATTATTAGACTTTGAATATGGACCTGTAATTCTAAAAAGTTTCAATTGCAAACTTAAATTTTGAATATCTGTAAGTAGGGAAAGATGATTCCTTCTGGCGCCTCCTCACTCCTCAACCAAATGCAAATATGCAATCAACAATCCCCAAGAAGGCAAAAGCTTGCAGGAGATCTACGATCACAGAAACACCTTCAAGCAACAGTGCAACCGGTCCAGCAGAACATCATCCAAGCTTGTGTCAGCTATAGAATTGATTGTTCAGGGATTGATGTAGATAGCTTTATTAGTAAATTGAACAGCCGTTGTACGAGAAGCTGCAATCTATCCATCCACTTTCCGTCCACTCCGTCTACTTTCCATTAACTTTCCTTCCACTCCGTCCACTTTCTATCTACTTTCCGTCCACTTTCCAATCACTTTCCATACACTCCGCTCACTTTCCATCCACTTTCTGTCCACTCCGTCCACTTTCCGTCCACTGCGTCCACTTTCCATTCACTTTACCTCCATTCCGTCCACTTTCCGTCCACTTTCCATCAACTTTCTATCCAAAATCTGTTTAAAGGCTGATTAAAAGCTGTTTAAAGGTGATTAAAGTCTTTTAACCCTTCGTTGACCGACGGTACTTTTAAGTTCACGGAAAGAATAGTTCAAAGCAAGTCAGCTTTGGACAGGCCTGGGCAACTAAGGGTTAAACAGCTGATTAAAGTGGACGGAAAGTGGATGAAAAGTAGACGGAAAGTGAATGGAAAGTGGACGAAAGTGGACGGAAAGTTGCCTGAAAGGGGATGGAAAGTGGACGGAGTGGACGGAAAGTGTATGGAAAGTGGACGTAGTGGACGGAAAGTGGATGGAAAGGGGACGGAGTGGACGAAAAGTGGATGGAAAGTGGACGAAGTGGACGGAAAGTGGACGGAGTGGACGGAAAGTGGATGGTGAGTGGGCGGAGTGGACGGAAAGTGGATGGAAAGTGAACGGAGTGTACAGAAAGTGGATGGAAAGTGGACGGAGTGGACGGAAAGTGGACGGAAAGTGGATGGTAAGTGGACGGAGTGGACGGACAGTGAATTGAAAGAGGGCGGAATAACCGGAAAGTGGATGGCAAGTGGATGGAGTGGACGAAAGGTGGATTGAAAGTGGTCGGAAAGTGGATGTAGTGGACGGAAAGTTAATGGAAAGTGGGTGGAGTGGACGGAATGGACGGCAAGTGAATGGAAAGTAGACGGAGTGGACGGATAGGGAATGGAAAGTGGACGGTAGGGACGGAAAGTGGATGGAAAGTAGGCGGAGTGGATGGAAAGTGTACGGAGTGGACGGAAAGTGGATGGAAAGTGGACGGAGTGGACGGAAAGTGAATGGAAAGTGGACGGAGGGGACGGAAAGTGGATAGAAAGTGGACGTAGTGGACGGAAAGTGGATGGAAAGTGGGCGGAGTGGACGGAAAGTGGATGGAAAGGGGACGGAGTGAACGGAAAGTGGATGGAAATTAGACGAAGTGAACGGAAAGTAGACGGAGTGGACGGAAAGTGGATGGAAAGTGGTCGGAGTGGACAGAAAGTGGACGGAGTGGACGGAAAGTGGATGGATAGAATGCAGCCGTACAACGGCCGTTCAATTTACTAATAAACTTTCTACATCAGTCCCTGAACAATCAATACTATAGCTGACACAAGCTTGGATGATGTTCTGCTGGACCGGTTACACTGTTGCTTGGAGGTGTTTCTTGTGTTAACTTTAGCCTTATTGCGGATTGTTGATTGCATATTTGCATTTGGTTGAGGAGTGAGGAGGCGCCAGAAGGAATCATCTTTCCCTACTTCTGTAACTTTTGAGCCAAGCATTTTAGAAAGACGAAACTTTCACAGCATTTACTAGAACTCTTGCTCTTTCAGGTGAGACTAATTGCGCAACTAGGCTAAGTTTAGAAAGTTAGTTATTAAACTTTAAATGCAGACCTGTAATTTTAAAAAGTTTGAATTCCAAACTTTCTTTTAATTGTTAACTAAAACTTTGAAAATCCGTAACTTTTGAACCAAAAATTTTAGAAAGACGAAACTTACAGCATTTGCTAGAACTCTTGCTCTTTCAAGTGAGACTAATTGCGTAACTAGACTAAATCTAGAAAGTTAGTTATTAGACTATGAATGTACACCTGGTAATCTAAAAAGTTACAAACTTCCGAATTATTTAACCAAAGATGTTAGAAACACGCAACTGTCTACTTGCTAATTGCATAAGCTAAATCCACAAATTTAGTCATAGACATCATCTCAGCTCAACGATTTGTAATTTTCGAACCAAGAACTTTCTCTGATCCCAATTAGACCGAATCTGTAACGTAACTTACATTGTAGATTTTCAACGGATCAAATTTATCTTTCCCCCTCGCCTTGACCACGATCTTCTTCTTCTTCTCCTGCGTAATCCGTCCCTTCTGCACCACCGGCTTGTATTTCTTGTCTTCGCCCTGCACCACCCACATCGGCCCACCCTTCTTGGTGTTCCTCACCAGAACCGTCGCGTTCTCATCGGTCCTTTTCGCCGGGGCTTTGGGCACCTTCTGCTGCGGACTTTTCGGCGGATTCGGCTGAGGTTTGTTCGCGGGCGACGGCGGTCGTCGCGGTTGCGATTTCTCCTGCGGTTTGTCGTGCACTTTGACGTAGGTCTCTTGGTAGTAAGTTTGCTCGGGGTATATGGAAATGACCGATTGCTGTCCCTTCTGGGACATTTTGCGCTCGACCGTGGTCGACGTGAGCACAGTCGGATGTTTGGGATTGTCCCAGTCGCATCTCGGGGTCACGCTGCACTTGGCCAACTGGTCGATCTCCAGCCGGGTGGAGATGAGCTCCTGCTGTTTGAGCCGGGTCTCCGGGTCGTTGTGTTTGATCTTGACGGCTTTCTGCGAAACGTCGGATTTCTGCCGAGTTTTCACCGCGAAAAAGTGAGTCTTGAGCGTCTCATCGTTGGAGTGTTTCATACTTATGGTTTCGCATGGTTCACTTATTACCGGGAATTTTAATTTGCATTTTGTTTGCCAAATTATTGTGACACTGACGTTTTGAATGGTTTTTCTGTCTACTTGACCGCGAATTTTTCGCACTTTCAAAATTCTTGCAATGAGCTCAAATGAAACGTTGAAAAACTTGAAGCTTGACCACAAACTGGATTAAAATTGAATAGATAAGCTATAACAGTGCACAAAATCCCATAAGGATTTACATACGGGTCTGAATTCACATTTCTTCCAGTCACGTGTCTGTTTCTAGCGAATGCGCAAACCGCCAAAACCTGTTCATGCAGTACTTTCTATGACAGGTTTAAACAGATAGTAATCAGTTAATAAACAAGTTTAAACAGGTAGTAATGAACTAATAAACAGGTTTAATCAGCTAATATACAGGTTTAAACAGGTTGTAATCAGCTAATAAACAGGTTTAATCAGGCAATAAAAAGATGCAAACAGATTGTAATCAGCTAATAAACAGGTTTAGTCAGCTAATAAACAGGTATAACAGGTTGTAATCAGCTAATAAACAAATTTAGTCAGCTAATAAACGGGTTTAAACAGCTAATAAACAGGTTTACACAGGTTATAAAAAGCTAATAAACAGGTTTAGACAGCTTATAAACAGGTTTAAACCGGTTTAATCAGCTAACAAACAGGTAGTAATCAGCTAATAAACAAGTGTAGTCAGCTAACAAACAGGTTTAAACAAGTTTAATTAGCTAATAAACAGTTTTAAACAGATTGTAATCAGCTAATAAACAGGTTTAGTCAGCTAATAAACAGGTTTAAACAGGTTTAATCAGCTAATAAACAGGTTGTAATCAGCTAATAAACAGGTTTAATCAGCTAATAAACAGGTTTAATCAGCTAATAAACAGGTTTAACAGGTTGTAATCGGCTAATAAACAGGTTTAGTTAGCTAATAAAAAGGTTTAAACAAGTTTAATCAGCTAACAAACAGTTTTAAACAGATTGTAATCAGCTAATAAACAGGTTTAGTCAGCTAATAAACAGGTTTAAACAGGTTTAGTCAGCTAATAAACAGGTTTAAACAGGTTGTAATCAGTTAATAAACAGGTTTCAACAGCTTATAAACAGGTTTAATCAGCAAATAAACAGGTTTTATCAGGTTGTAATCAGCTAATAAACAGGTTTAGTCAGCTAATAAACAGGTTTATTCAGCTAATAAACAGGTCTAAACAGGTTTAGTCAGCTAATAAACAGGTTTGAACAGGTTTAATCAGCTAACAAACAGGTTGTAATCAGCTAATAAACAGGTTTAAACAGCTTTAAACAGCTAATAAACAGGTTTAAACAGGTTATAATCAGCTAATAAACAGGTTTAGTCAGCTTATAAACAGGTTTAAATCGGTTTAATATGTTAACAAACAGGTTGTAATCAGCTAATAAACAAGTTTAGTCAGCTAACAAACAGGGGTCAGCTAACAAACAGGTTTAATCTAATAATAAACAGGCTCAAACAGGTTTATTCAGGTAATAAACAGATTTCAACTGGTTGTAACCAGGTTACAACACAATTGTTGTAACACAATTTTAAACAGGTTGTAATCAGCTAATAAACAGGTATATTCAGCTAATAAACAGGTTTAAACAGGTTGTAATCAGTTAATAAACAGGTTTCATAAGCTACTAAACAGGTTTAATCAGCCAATAAACAGGTTTAAACAGGTTGTAATCAGCTAATAAACAGGTTTAGTCAGCTAATAAACAGGTTTATTCAGCTAATAAACAGGTCTAAACAGGTTTAGTCAGCTAATAAACAGTTTTGAACAGGTTAGGACTCACCTAACAAACAGGTTTAATCAGCTAACAAACAGGTTTAAACAGGTTGTAATCGGCTAATAAACAAGTTTAACAGATAATAACAAACAGCTACGCAGCTAAGCAAAACACCTACGTTTAAGTAGGTTGTAATCAGCTAATAAACAGGTTTAATCGGATAATAAACAGGTTTAAATCGGTTGTAAACAGCTAATAAACAGGTTTAAACAGGCTGTATTGAGCTAATAAACAGGTTTAATCTGCTAATGAATAGGTTTAAACAGGTTTAATCAGCCAATAAACAGGTTTAAACAGGATGTAATCAGCTAATAAACAGGTTTAATTAGCTAATAAACAGGTTTAATCAGCTAATAAACAGGTTTAAACAGGTTTATTCAGCTAATAAACAGGTTTAAACAGGTAATAATCAGGTATAATCAGCTAATAAAAAGGTGTTGGCGGTTTGCGCATGCACTAGAACCTGACACGTGACCGGAAGAAATGTGAATTCAGACCCCGGTGTAAATCCTTATGGGATTTTGAGCTAGAACTTATGAGCTAGAACTGTTATAGCCGTTATACCTACTCCCGTTGATATATGCAACCAACTATACTCGATTTTACTACGATCAAATTTATGAATGAAAATCTACAACGACCCCGCGCATTTTTGAAATTATCCTGGCGCCATCTACACATCCACGCTCGGCCGCGTTCAGAACTACAGATACATCGTGGCGCCATCTACACATACTCGCTCGGCCGCGTTCAGAACTACTGATAAATCGTGGCGCCATCTACACATACTGAGTCGGCCGCGTTCAGAACTACTAAGATTTCAAGGTCGGTGGTGGCGGTGGCCCTAGAACGAACTATCTTTCCCTAATCAAGTTACCTTCAAGCTTACAATTTCGAAGTTACCCTCGAGCTTTCGAAATTGTAAGCTCCAATTTCGAATCGTAAGTTTCGAACCAAGAACTTTACAAAGACGAAACTTGGATAGGGTTTACCTAAACACGTAGGCTTTCAGACGAGTCTAATAGAATAAGCTTTCTTATAGCACTTTCAAAATTCTTGCAATGAACGAAAATCAAAAGTTGAAAAACTTAAATCTGGACTACAAACTGGTTTACAAATGAATTCAAAGTTACCTTTAAGCTTACAATTTCGAACTTACCTTCGAGCTTTCGTAATTGTAAGCCCCAATATCGAATCGTAAGTTTCAAACCAAGAACTTTAGAAAGACTAAACTTGGGCAGGATTTACCATACCTAGTCTATCAGATGAGTCTCATGGAGCGAGCAGATTACGCTTACCAACTTGGTTGTTAGATCTTTTAGACCCGAATTACTAACACGTTTCGAATCAAGCGCGCCAGAAAGTCGAAACTTCCAAGAGGATTTCGCTTTGCCCTGACAAACACGACTACTAATTCCAGAAACAGACTAAATCTAATTATCGCGCTATAAACTTGCGACTGTATTTTCTAAAAATAGAAATCGTCGCGTTGTCTCGCAATTACTTTAAGAAACTAATCTAAAAACCATCGGCGTTAATTAACTCCAATCAACATCAATTAAGGCCAAAAAGTTACTAAAGCAGAAATTCGCTTACATTGTATATTTTCCCGAAAATATTCTTATTCTGCCCGACGATGGACGTCTTGTACAGTTTCTTGCGCTCCTCCTTGTTGAAGCCCTCCCGGTTGATGAGTTCGGGCACCAAGGAGCTGGTCCTCAACTTCCACATCTTCTCGGTATCGTCCTTGTTCTTCACCAAATCGTGCTGACTAAGCTTCCGCTTTCTCCGAAATTTTCCCTTGATTTTGTTCTTGGGCTCGCGGTCCTTAATCTTCTCTTTAGGCTCGTCTTCCTTAACTTTATCTTTGGATTTGCCATCCATAACTTTAATTTTAGATTTGTCGTCCTTAAATTTATCGTCTTCTTTTGGCTTTAAATCCTTCTTTTTGCATTTCTTCCTGTCGCCGGTGTCGCAAATCCTCGCGATTTTGTCAATTAGGCAAGGAATTATTCCCGATCCGTTTTCGACTAGGGAATCTCTGCTGGTGCTGGCTGCGCTGGACAAAGACGATCTTCTGACCATCTTCTCCAGCTTGAGGGAATTTCTTCGGGCGGTGCTCTCGATTTTGCCTATGAAACCTTTCGGGATTTTCTGCTGGGAGGTTTTGTCGTCGGGGACGGGGGGTGGGTGCCTGGGGCGTTTCCTTGCGGGGTTTTTCTTCGTCGGTCGAGCGCGGTTGTACTCGCAGCGTTTTGATTAAGAGTTTTTTTGAAAATATTTCGGGTTTTTTTGCGTTTTCGCCAGAAAATCTTTTGGCAACATTTTCTTCAGATTTGGCGTTGTCGTTCTCTCGAGGTTTTACTTTGAACGCGTTTTCTACCTTGCCTAGAAAGCTTCTGGTAACTTTTTCATCGGATATCGCGTTCTCATCTTTCCTTCCTTTCAGCTCAAATCGCGTTTTCGACCTTTCCTAGAAACCTCCTGGTGATATTTTCCTCCGACTTACCGTCCGCTTTGTCTTGTGATTTCTTTGGCTTCACCTTGATCGCGTTTCCAACTGTGTTGAAGATTTTTTTCGCTAAATTTTCCTCATCATTTGAAGCCGCAGCTTCGATGGCTTTTTCCTCATGGACTAGGCACTTTTGAAAAAACTTTTCTTCGGATCCTCGGTCAAGATCCTGCTGGAAAATGACCTTGTAATTTCCGAGGTTTGCAACGTTGCGAGTTCCCTCGATTTGGTCTGGAGAAATTTTGGAAAAACTTTCAGTTTGCGCGAATTTTCTTATTGCAGTTTTCGAAGGTTTCTGGCATTGCGCGTCTTTGCAACTTTCCGGATATTTCTTACAAGAAGTTTTGCAAAAACACTCTCCATGGCTTTCGTTCCAATCGTCACTTGATTTCGTATTACGCGTTGAATTCTCTACGGATTTCATTCTTTTAGGACCAAAGGAGAATTCTTCCACAGTTCTTCGAATCCGATTTCCCTCAATCAAGCTTCTCCAAGCATCTTCCTCATCAGAAAGTTTGCTGAATTGCATTTTCATGCATTCTAACATTACGGCTGGCGAAAATTCTTTGTAGTCTCTCTCGGATTCGAACGTGCCGCCTGAAGACTCCTTCAGCCATTCCTTATCTTGTGATTTCATCAAATCTCCTTCAACATTTCGATTGGTCGTATCTTCATCTGAAATCCTTCCAAACGTATTTTCCTGTGATTTTATTTGCACAGATTTTCGCTTTCTTTTCGCACCTTCAAAATTCTTGCAATGAACGAAAATCAAAAGTTGAAAAACTCGAAGCTGGACCACAAACTGGTTTACAATTGAATTTAAAGTTACCTTCAAGCTTACAATTTCGAAGTTACCTTCGAGCTTTCGAAATTGTAAGCTCCAATTTAAAATTGTAAGTTTCAAACCAAGAACTATAGAAAGACCAAACTTGGGCAAGATTTACCATACCTAGTCCACCAGATGAGTCTAATGGAACGAGCAGACTACGCTTACCAACTTGGTTGTTAGATCTTTTAGACCCGAATTCCTAATACGTTTCGAATCAAGCGCGCCAGAAAGTCGAAACTTCCAAGAGGATTTCGCTTTGCCCTGACAAACACGACTACTAATTCCAGAAACAGACTAAATCTAATTATCGCGCTATAAACTTGCGACTGTATTTTCTAAAAATAGAAATCGTCGCGTTGTCTCGCAATTACTTTAAGAAACTAATCTAAAAACCATCGGCGTTAATTAACTCCAATCAACATCAATTAAGGCCAAAAAGTTACTAAAGCAGAAATTCGCTTACATTGTATATTTTCCCGAAAACATTCTTATTCTGCCCGACGATGGACGTCTTGTACAGTTTCTTGCGCTCCTCCTTGTTGAAGCCCTCGCGGTTGATGAGTTCGGGCACCAAGGAGCTGGTTCTCAGCTTCCACATCTTCCCGGTATCGTCCTTGTTCTTCACCAAATCGTGTTGACTAAGCTTCCGCTTTCTCCTAAATTTTCCCTTGATTTTGTTCTTGGGCTCGCGGTCCTTAATCTTCTCTTTAGGCTCGTCTTCCTTAACTTTATCTTTAGATTTGCCATCCTTAACTTAAATTTTAGATTTGTCGTCCTTAAATTTTTCGTCGTCTTTTGGCTTTAAATCCTTCTTTTTGCATTTCTTCCTGTCGCCGGTGTCGCAAATCCTCGCGATTTTGTCAATTAGGCAAGGAATTATTCCCGATCCGTTTTCGACTAGGGAATCTCTGCTGGTGCTGGCAGCGCTGGACAAAGAAGATCTTCTGACCATCTTCTCCAGCTTGAGGGAATTTCTTCGGACGGTGCTCTCGATTTTGCTTATGAAACCTTTCGGGATTTTCTGCTGGGAGGTTTCGTCGTCGGGGACGGGGGCGGGCGCCTGGGGCGTTTCCATGCGAGGTTTTTCTTCGTCGGTCGAGCGAGGTTGGACTCGCAGCGTTTTGATTAAGAGTTTTTTTGAAAATATTTCGGGTTTTTTCGCGTTTTCGCCAGAAAATCTTTTGGCAACATTTTCTTCAGATTTGGCGTTGTCGTTCTCTCGAGGTTTTACTTTGAACGCGTTTTCTACCTTGCCTAGAAAGCTTCTGGTAACTTTTTCATCGGATAACGCGTTCTCATCTTTCCTTCCTTTCAGCTTAATCGCGTTTTCGACCTTTCTTAGAAACCTCCTGGTGATATTTTCCTCCGACTTGCCGTCCGCTTTGTCTTGCGATTTCTTCGGCTTCACCTTGATTGCGTTTTCAACTGTGTTGAAGATTCTTTTTGCGAAATTTTCCTCATAATTTGAAACCGTAGATTCGTTGGCGTTTTCCTCGTGGACTAAGCGCTTTTGAAAAAACTTTTCTTCGGATCCTCCGGCGAGATCCTGATGGGAAATGACTTTGTAATTTCCGAGTTTCGCAACGTTGCGAGTTCCCTCGATTTGCTCTGGAGAGGTTTCGGAAAAACTTTCAGTTTTCGCGGATTTTCTTATTGCAGTTTTCGAAGGTTTCTGGCATTGCGCGTCTTTGCAACTTTCCGGATATTTGTTGCAAGAAGTTTTGCAAAAACACTCTCCATGGTTTTCGTTCCAATCGTAACCTGATTTCGTATTGCGCGTTGAATTCTCATCGGATTTCATTCTTTTTGGACCAAAGGAGAATTCTTCCACAGTTCTTCGAATCCCTTTTCCCTCAATCGAGCTTCTCCAAGCATCCTCGTCATCGGAACGTTCGCTGGATTGCATTTTCATGGATTGTGACATTACGGCCGGCACAAATTCCTTGTAGTCTCTCCCAAATTCGAACGTGCCGCCTGAAGACTCCTTCAGCCATTCTTCATCTTGTGATTTCAACAAATTTCCTTCAACATTTCCATTGCTCGTATCTTCATCTGAAATCCTTCCAAACGTATTTTCCTGTGATTTTATTTGCACAGAATTTCGCTTTCTTTTCGCACTTTCAAAATTTTTGCAATGACCGAAAATCAAAAGTTGAAAAACTCAGAACTGGACCACAAACTGTTTTACATTTGAATTTAAAGTTACCTTCAAGCTTACAATTTCGAAGTTACCTTCGAGCTTTCGAAATTGTAAGCTCCAATTTAAAATTGTAAGTTTCAAACGAAGAACTTTAGAAAGACCAAACTTGGGCAGGATTTACCATACCTAGTCTATCAGATGAGTTTAATGGAATGAGCAGACTACGCCTACCAACTTGGTTGTTAGATCTTTTAGACCCGAATTCCTAACACGTTTCGAATCAAGCGCGCCAGAAAGTCGAAACTTCCAAGAGGATTTCGCTTTGCCCTGACAAACACGACTACTAATTCCAGAAACAGACTAAATCTAATTATCGAGCTATAAACTTGCGACTGTATTTTCTAAAAATAGCAATCGTCGCGTTGTCTCGCAATTACTTTAAGAAACTAATCTAAAAACCATCGGCGTTAATTAACTCCAATCAACATCAATTAAGGCCAAAAAGTTACTAAAGCAAATATTCGCTTACATTGTATATTTTCCCGAAAACATTCTTATTCTGCCCGACGATGGACGTCTTGTACAGTTTCTTGCGCTCCTCCTTGTTGAAGCCCTCGCGGTTGATGAGTTCGGGCACCAAGGAGCTGGTCCTCAGCTTCCACATCTTCCCGGTATCGTCCTTGTTCTTCACCAAATCGTGCTGACTAAGCTTCCGCTTTCTCCGAAATTTTCCCTTGATTTTGTTCTTGGGCTCGCGGTCCTTAATCTTCTCTTTAGGCTCGTCTTCCTTAACTTTATCTTTGGATTTGCCATCCTCAACTTTAATTTTAGATTTGTCGTCCTTAAATTTATCGTCTTCTTTTGGCTTTAAATCCTTCTTTTTGCATTTCTTCCTGTCGCCGGTGTCGCAAATCCTCGCAATTTTGTCAATTAGGCAAGGAATTATTCCCGATCCGTTTTCGACTAGGGAATCTCTGCTGGTGCTGGCTGCGCTGGACAAAGACGATCTTCTGACCATCTTCTCCAGCTTGAGGGAATTTCTTCGGACGGTGCTCTCGATTTTGCTTATGAAACCTTTCGGGATTTTCTGCTGGGAGGTTTCGTCGTCGGGGACGGGGGCGGGCGCCTGGGGCGTTTCCATGCGAGGTTTTTCTTCGTCGGTCGAGCGCGGTTGGACTCGCAGCGTTTTGATTAAGAGTTTTTTTGAAAATATTTCGGGTTTTTTCGTGTTTTCGCCAGAAAATCTTTTGGCAACATTTTCTTCAGATTTGGCGTTGTCGTTCTCTCGAGGTTTAACTTTGAACGCGTTTTCTACCTTGCCTAGAAAGCTTCTGGTAACTTTTTCATCGGATATCGCGTTCTCATCTTTCCTTCCTTTCAGCTTAATCGCGTTTTCGACCTTTCCTAGAAACCTCCTGGTGATATTTTCCTCCGACTTACCGTCCGCTTTGTCTTGCGATTTCTTCGGCTTCACCTTGATCGCGTTTTCAACTGTGTTGAAGATTCTTTTTGCGAAATTTTCCTCATAATTTGAAACCGTAGATTCGTTGGCGTTTTCCTCGTGGACTAAGCGCTTTTGAAAAAACTTTTCTTCGGATCCTCTGGCGAGATCCTGATGGGAAATGACTTTGTAATTTCCGAGTTTCGCAACGTTGCGAGTTTCCTCGATTTGGTCTGGAGAGGTTTCGGAAAAACTTTCAGTTTTCGGGAATTTTCTTATTGCAGTTTTCGAAGGTTTCTGGCATTGCGCGTCTTTGCAACTTTCCGGATATTTCTTGCAAGAATTTTTGCAAAAACACTCTCCATGGTTTTCGTTCCAATCGTCATCTGATTTCGTATCACGCGTTGAATTCTCGTCGGATTTCATTCTTTTAGGACCAAAGGAGAACTCTTCCACAGTTCTTCGAATTCGTTTTCCCTCAATCGAGCTTTTCCAAGGATCGTCGTCATCAGAAAGTTTGCTGGATTGCATTTTCATGGATTCTAACATTACGGCCGGCGCAAATTCTTTGTAGTCTCTCTCTGATTCGAACGTGCCGCCTGAAGACTCCTTCGGCCATTCCTCATCTTGTGATTTCATCAAATTACCTTCAACATTTCGATTGGTCGTATCTCTATCTGAAATCCTCCTAATCGTATTTTCCTGTGATTTTATTTGCACAGAATTTCGCTTTCTTTTCGCACATTCAAAATTCTTGCAATGAACGAAAATCAAAAGTTGAAAAACTCAAAGTTGGACCACAAACTGGTTTACAATTGAATTCAAAGTTACCTTCAAGCTTACAATTTCGAAGTTACCTTCGAGCTTTCGAAATTGTAAGCTCCAATTTAAAATTGTAAGTTTCAAACCAAGAACTATAGAAAGACCAAACTTGGGCAGGATTTACCATACCTAGTCTATCAGATGAGTCTAATGGAACGAGCAGACTACGCTTATCAACTTAGTTGTTAGATCTTTTAGACCCGAATTCCTAACACGTTTCGAATCAAGCGCGCCAGAAAGTCGAAACTTCCAAGAGGATTTCGCTTTGTCCTGACAAAGACGACTACTAATTCCAGAAACAGACTAAATCTAATTATCGCGCTATAAACTTGCGACTGTATTTTCTAAAAATAGCAATCGTCGCGTTGTCTCGCAATTACTTTAAGAAACTAATCTAAAAACCATCGGCGTTAATTAACTCCAATCAATATCAATTAAGGCCAAAAAGTTACTAAAGCAGAAATTCGCTTACATTGTATATTTTCCCGAAAATATTCTTATTCTGCCCGACGATGGACGTCTTGTACAGTTTCTTGCGCTCCTCCTTGTTGAAGCCCTCCCGGTTGATGAGTTCGGGCACCAAGGAGCTGGTCCTCAACTTCCACATCTTCTCGGTATCGTCCTTGTTCTTCACCAAATCGTGCTGACTAAGCTTCCGCTTTCTCCGAAATTTTCCCTTGATTTTGTTCTTGGGCTCGCGGTCCTTAATCTTCTCTTTAGGCTCATCTTCCTTAACTTTATCTTTAGATTTGCCATCCTTAACTTTAATTTTGGATTTGTCGTCCTTAAATGTGTCGTCTTCTTTTGGCTTTAAATCCTTCTTTTTGCATTTCTTCCTGTCGCCGGTGTCGCAAATCCTCGCGATTTTGTCAATTAGGCAAGGAATTATTCCCGATCCGTTTTCGACTAGGGAATCTCTGCTGGTGCTGGCTGCACTGGACAAAGAAGATCTTCTGACCATCTTCTCCAGCTTGAGGGAATTTCTTCGGACGGTGCTCTCGATTTTGCTTATGAAACCTTTCGGGATTTTCTGCTGGGAGGTTTCGTCGTCGGGGACGGGGGCGGTCGCCTGGGGCGTTTCCATGCGAGGTTTTTCTTCGTCGGTCGAGCGCGGTTGGACTCGCAGCGTTTTGATTAAGAGTTTTTTTGAAAATATTTCGGGTTTTTTCGCGTTTTCGCCAGAAAATCTTTTGGCAACATTTTCATCAGATTTGGCGTTGTCCTTCTCTCGAGGTTTTACTTTGAACGCGTTTTCTACCTTGCCTAGAAAGCTTCTGGTAACTTTTTCATCGGATATCGCGTTCTCATCTTTCCTTCCTTTCAGCTTAATCGCGTTTTCGACCTTTCCTAGAAACCTCCTGGTGATATTTTCCTCCGACTTACCGTCCGCTTTGTC
The DNA here is from genome assembly GCA_944588485.1 of Phosphuga atrata. Taxonomy (NCBI): domain Eukaryota; kingdom Metazoa; phylum Arthropoda; class Insecta; order Coleoptera; family Silphidae; genus Phosphuga; species Phosphuga atrata. The sequence goes on from OX155903.1 coordinate 53,244,691, forward strand.
TTGCGATTTCTTCGGCTTCACCTTGATTGCGTTTTCAACTGTGTTGAAGATTCTTTTTGCGAAATTTTCCTCATAATTTGAAACCGTAGATTCGTTGGCGTTTTCCTCGTGGACTAAGCGCTTTTGAAAAAACTTTTCTTCGGATCCTCCGGCGAGATCCTGATGGGAAATGACTTTGTAATTTCCGAGTTTCGCAACGTTGCGAGTTCCCTCGATTTGGTCTGGAGAGGTTTCGGAAAAACTTTCAGTTTTCGCGGATTTTCTTATTGCAGTTTTCGAAGGTTTCTGGCATTGCGCGTCTTTGCAACTTTCCGGATATTTCTTACAAGAAGTTTTGCAAAAACACTCTCCATGGTTTTCGTTCGAATCGTCACCTGATTTCGTATCACGCGTTGAATTCTCGTCGGATTTCATTCTTTTAGGACCAAAGGAGAACTCTTCCACAGTTCTTCGAATTCGTTTTCCCTTAATCGAGCTTCTCCAAGGATCCTCGTCATCAGAAAGTTTGCTGGATTGCATTTTCATGGATTCTAACATTACGGCCGGCGCAAATTCTTTGTAGTCTCTCTCGGAGTCGAACGTGCCGCCTAAAGACTCCTTCGGCCATTCCTTATCTTGTGATTTCATCAAATCTCCTTCAACATTTCGATTGGTCGTATCTTCATCTGAAATCCTTCCAAACGTATTTTCCTGTGATTTTATTTGCACAGATTTTCGCTTTCTTTTCGCACCTTCAAAATTCTTGCAATGAACGAAAATCAAAAGTTGAAAAACTCAAAGCTGGACCACAAACTGGTTTACAATTGAATTCAAAGTTACCTTCAAGCTTACAATTTCGAAGTTACCTTCGAGCTTTCGAAATTGTAAGCTACAATTTAAAATTGTAAGTTTCGAACCAAGAACTTTAGAAAGACGAAACTTGGGCAGGATTTACCATAACTAGTCTATCAGATGAGTCTAATGGAACGTGCAGATTACGCTTACCAACTTGGTTGTTAGATCTTTTAGACCCGAATTACTAACACGTTTCGAATCAAGCGCGCCAGAAAGTCGAAACTTCCAAGAGGATTTCGCTTTGCCCTGACAAACACGACTACTAATTCCAGAAACAGACTAAATCTAATTATCGCGCTATAAACTTGCGACTGTATTTTCTAAAAATAGAAATCGTCGCGTTGTCTCGCAATTACTTTAAGAAACTAATCTAAAAACCATCGGCGTTAATTAACTCCAATCAACATCAATTAAGGCCAAAAAGTTACTAAAGCAGAAATTCGCTTACATTGTATATTTTCCCGAAAACATTCTTATTCTGCCCGACGATGGACGTCTTGTACAGTTTCTTGCGCTCCTCCTTGTTGAAGCCCTCGCGGTTGATGAGTTCGGGCACCAAGGAGCTGGTCCTCAGCTTCCACATCTTCCCGGTATCGTCCTTGTTCTTCACCAAATCGTGCTGACTAAGCTTCCGCTTTCTCCGAAATTTTCCCTTGATTTTGTTCTTGGGCTCGCGGTCCTTAATCTTCTCTTTAGGCTCGTCTTCCTTAACTTTATCTTTGGATTTGCCGTCCTCAACTTTAATTTTAGATTTGTCGTCCTTAAATTTATCGTCTTCTTTTGGCTTTAAATCCTTCTTTTTGCATTTCTTCCTGTCGCCGGTGTCGCAAATCCTCGCGATTTTGTCAATTAGGCAAGGAATTATTCCCGATCCGTTTTCGACTAGGGAATCTCTGCTGGTGCTGGCTGCACTGGACAAAGAAGATCTTCTGACCATCTTCTCCAGCTTGAGGGAATTTCTTCGGACGGTGCTCTCGATTTTGCTTATGAAACCTTTCGGGATTTTCTGCTGGGAGGTTTCGTCGTCGGGGACGGGGGCGGGCGCCTGGGGCGTTTCCATGCGAGGTTTTTCTTCGTCGGTCGAGCGCGGTTGGACTCGCAGCGTTTTGATTAAGAGTTTTTTTGAAAATATTTCGGGTTTTTTCGCGTTTTCGCCAGAAAATCTTTTGGCAACATTTTCTTCAGATTTGGCGTAGTCGTTCTCTCGAGGTTTTACTTTAAACGCGTTTTCTACCTTGCCTAGAAAGCTTCTGGTAACTTTTTCATCGGATATCGCATTCTCATCTTTCCTTCCTTTCAGCTTAATCGCGTTTTCGACCTTTCCTAGAAACCTCCTGGTGATATTTTCCTCCGACTTACCGTCCGCTTTGTCTTGCGATTTCTTCGGCTTCACCTTGATCGCGTTTTCAACTGTGTTGAAGATTCTTTTTGCGAAATTTTCCTCATAATTTGAAACCGTAGATTCGTTGGCGTTTTCCTCGTGGACTAAGCGCTTTTGAAAAAACTTTTCTTCGGATCCTCCGGCGAGATCCTGATGGGAAATGACTTTGTAATTTCCGAGTTTCGCAACGTTGCGAGTCTCCTCGATTTGCTCTGGAGAGGTTTCGGAAAAACTTTCAGTTTTCGCGGATTTTTTTATTGCAGTTTTCGAAGGTTTCTGGCATTGCGCGTCTTTGCAACTTTCCGGATATTTCTTGCAAGAATTTTTGCAAAAACACTCTCCATGGTTTTCGTTCGAATCGTCACCTGATTTCGTATCACGCGTTGAATTCTCGTCGGATTTCATAGTTTTAGGACCAAAGGAGAATTCTTCCACGGTTCTTCGAATTCGTTTTCCCTCAATCGAGCTTCTCCAAGCATCCTCGTCATCGGAACGTTCGCTGGATTGCATTTTCATGGATTGTGACATTACGGCTGGCGAAAATTCTTTGAAGTCTCTCTCGGATTCGAACGTGCCGCCTGAAGACTCCCTCAGCCAATCCTCCTCTTGTGATTTCTTCAAATTTCCTTCAACATTCTTTGGATTTTCTTCAGAGCTTTCTTCTCCGCCCTTTTCTTCTGCAAGTTTTAGAAAATTTTCCCGTTTTGGGCAAAGTTGCCAAAACCCTAGACAATTCTTCTTTTTGGTACTTTCCTCGCAATTTTCCTCCAATTTTTCTTTGACATTTGCATGTGAATTTTCTTCTGTATTCTTCATGATATTCTGCACATATTCTACCTACGTTTTCTCGTCCATTTTTCGTTTGCAAATTATTTATTTTGCGACGTCTGTTACAATAAAATCGCGAGTGTTTGTTTACACTAGAATTTTCTCATGAACACTTTTTTTGCTTATCGAAAGTTTTGACAGCTGTCATTTGTATGTTTTGCAGTTTACAAAGAAATTTTTATTTATTTTCACATTTGCTGGTGTTGATCATACCACTAACAGATTAGCTTGCATTAAGATAAGAAAATTGCAATTTATCTTTTAGCCTAATCTAAATAACACAATCTTCTCAATAAGTTTTACTATACTTCTGCTAAATCTACAAACACAAACTAGATTTGGCAAAGTCTGTCTGTCTATCAGCAATTTGCAAAGTAGTCCAAATTGCCTTAAAACCTTCACAGAATTTATCTATCTGTTCTAGATCCGTCCATCTATCACACACCTTGTCTATTCTAATCTAGCGTTAAAAACTTGAGAGGTAGCAATTAAGTCTGGATAAAGCGATTAAGGCCTAGACCGCAATACGGCTAAACCGCCGCGGTTTTTAAACGCGTGATTTTAAGACTCAAGTAAACTAATACAAACGGCCTCACTTGCGATTTTTTCCCGCGACTGATATTTCCCATAGCGTACTGTGTGTTTCTAGAGCGGTTTCGCGATTATAGCGGTTACCGATCGAGGAAATCGAACCGTAGTGCGGCCTAAGTCCTTGCAGTCCTTGCTTATCATTGCTAAGTCCTTGCAGTTTTGCAAGGAGAACAAGAGAAACTGCAAATATTATCAAATATTCGAAAAGGAATTTTCAAGCCAACAAAAATTTTGCAATATTGTAAAACGTTTCTGTTGGACTTACCACTTTGAAATTAGCCAGACTGTACTGAATCAAATGTTAAATGCAATTAAATTAAACGCAAGTGCAAAATAATGCTGTGAGTGTACTTACAAAGCTCTCGACTTTTTCAACTTTTTGGGACTCGATCAGGGGTTCCTCGACCGCTTCCACTTCCTCTTCTTCGGCGGCCTCGTCCTCCAAGGACGGATAAATGTTCTTGGTCTTCCATTCGGATGGGTCTATTTGCCAGCCGTAGCCGTTGCCGTGCCAGCCGTAGCCGTTTTGGGCGTTGGGGGGTTGGTCGTAGTGGAGTTGGGGGTAGGCGTTGTTGTACTGGTCGTACAAGAAACTGTGGTTGGGGTACATTTCTGGACGTGTTTATTTGGTTTGCATTGGATTAGCAGCTGGAATATAAAAAGTGGGTTAAGTTTGATGGGTTAACATAACTTTATAAACTTAACTACATAATAAACTACATAACTTAATAATGGATGCTGATTTTGGAACTAAGTTTTCGGTAAATGTTAGTTTGGACTTTGTGGAATGTACTGACAAATTTTCGACAAAATCTTTTGATTAATTTACTTGTTCTGCAAAGTTTTGCATCTCCAGGATGTGCAAAGAAACTTTTTGGAGCTCAAGAAATCTTTGGCGAGGTTTCAGAAAAAGTTTCAAGAATTACTCACAATTAAATTACATGTTTTTGTAAAAAAAATCTTGATATGCGGCAAAATTTTGCCGATTACTAGGTAACTAGGTAACTATTTAACTAGGTAACGTGCATTTGCCGTAGTCTCTGTTTTGTTTCTATAGATGTTTATAGCTCAAACTGACGAACTAAAATTAAACCAACTTTCTTTTATTTTTATAAATAGACAGCAGGCAAACGCCAACTATGTAGTAAGACTAGCACTAGGCTCATACAACATTATTTATTCAGTCAAACAAAACATTCAAACAATATCAATCAATGTCTGTCCACAGCTACAGTTTAACTGTCTAGTCTTGTCTGTCTAGACTTGTTTGTCTAGTCTTGTCGGTCTAGTCTTGCCCGTCTAATTTCATAAGTCTAGTCTCGTCCGTCTAGGCTCGTCCATCTAGGCTCATCCGTCTAGGCTCGTCCTTCTAGGCTTGTCCGTCTAGTCTAGGCTAGGCTCGTCCATCTAGGCTCGTCTAGGTACCTCTGTCTAGGCTCGTCTGTCTAGGCTCGTCCGTCAAGGCACGTCCGTCTAGGCACGTCCGTCTAGGTACCTCTGTCTAGGCTCGTCTGTCTAGGCTCGTCCGTCAAGGCACGTCCGTCTAGGCACGTCCGTCTAGGTACCTCCGTCTAAGCTCATCCGTCTAAACTCATCCATCTAGGCTCGTCCGTCTAGTCTCGTCCGTCTAATCTCGTCCGTCTAGTCTCGTCCGTCTAGTCTCGTCCGTCTAGGCACGTCCATCTAGTCACGTCCGTCTAGGCTCGCCCGTCTAGTCTCGTCCGTCTAGTCACGTCCGTCTAGGCTAGTCCATATAGGCTCGTCCGTCTAGTCCCATCCGTCTAGTTACGTCCGTCTAGTGTCGTCCCTCCACTCTCGTCCATCTAGACTCGTTTGTCTAATCTAGTCCGTCTAGGCTCCTCCGTCTAGGCTCGTCCATCTAGGCTCGTCCGTCTAGTCTCGTCCGTCTAGTCTCGTACGCCTAGTCTCGTCCGTCAAATCTCGTCCGTCAAATCTCCTTCGTCTAGTCTCGTCCGTCTAGTCTTGTGCGTCTAGTCTCGTCCGTTTAGGCTCGTCCGCCTAAGCTTGTCCGTCTAGGCTCGTCCATTTAGGCTCGTCCGTCTAGTCCTGTCCGTCTAGGTTCGTCCGACTAGGCTTGTCCGTCTAGGCTCGTACGTCTAGGCTCGTCTGTCTAGGCTCGTCCGTTTAGGCTCATCCATCTAGGTTCGTCCGTCTAGGCTCGACCGTCTGAGCTCGTCCGTCTGAGCTCGTCCGTCTAGGCTCGTCCGTCTAGGCACGTCCATCTAGTCACGTCCGTCTAGGCTCGTCCGTCTAAACTCGTCCGTCTACGCTCGCCCGTCTAGTCTCGTCCGTCTAGTCACGTCCGTCTAGGCTAGTCCATATAGGCTCGTCCGTCTAGTCCCAACCGTCTAGTTACGTCCGTCTAGTGTCGTCCCTCTACTCTCGTCCATCTAGACTCGTTTGTCTAGGCTAGTCCGTCTAGGCTCGTCCGTCTAGGCTCGTCCATCTAGGCTCGTCCGTCTAGTCACGTCCGTCTAGGCTCGTCCGTCTAAACTCGTCCGTCTAGGCTCGCCCGTCTAGTCTCGTCCGTCTAGGCACGTCCGTCTAGGCTAGTCCATATAGGATCGTCCGTCTAGTCCCATCCGTCTAGTTACGTCCGTCTAGTGTCGTCCCTCTACTCTCGTCCATCTAGACTCGTTTGTCTAGGCTAGTCCGTCTAGGCTCGTACGCCTAGTCTCGTCCGTCAAATCTCGTCCGTCAAATCTCCTTCGTCTAGTCTCGTCCGTCTAGTCTTGTCCGTCTAGTCTCGTCCGTTTAGGAGCGTCCGTCTAAGCTCGTCCGTCTAGGCTCGTCCATTTAGGCTCGTCCGTCTAGTTCTGTCCGTCTAGGCTCGTCCGACTAGGCTTCTCCGTCTAGGCTCGTACGTCTAGGCTCGTCTGTCTAGGCTAGTCCGTTTAGGCTCATCCATCTAGGTTCGTCCGTCTAGGCTCGGCCGTCTGAGCTCGTCCGTCTGAGCTCGTCCGTCTAGACTCGTCCGTCTAGGCTCGTCTATCTAGACTCGTCTAAACTCCTCCGCCTAGGCTCGTCCGTCTAAGCTCGTCGGTCTAGGCTTCTCCGTCTAGCTTCGTCCATTTAGGCTCGTCCGTCTAATCTCCTCCGTCTAGGCTCGATCGTCTAGGCTTGTCCGTCTAGGCTCGTCCGTCTAGGCTCGTCCGTCTAGGCACGTTCGTCTATGCTCGTCCGTCTAAACTCGTCCGTCTAGTCTCGTCCGTCTAGTCTCATCCGACTAGTCTCGTCTGTCTAGTCTCGTCCGTCTAGGCTCGTCCGTCTAGGTTTGTCCGTCTAGGCTCCTCCGTCTAGGCTCGTTCGTCTAGGCTTGTCCGTCTAGGCTCGTCCATCTAAACACATCCGTCTAGGCACGTTCGTCTAGGCTCGTCCGTCTAGGCTCCTCCGTCAAGGTTCGTCCGTCTAGGCTCGTCCATCTAATCTCGTCCATCTAATCTCGTCCGTCTAGTCTTCTCCCTAGTCTTGATAGAAAACTAAGTTAACCTCACTTAGCCTTGTCCTTATAGTCCTTAGAACGTATTATCGGCTCAAATTCACAGCGAAAGTCTTAATCGAACGTTGGATTTAGTAGACGAAGTTTGAGTTGCGATAACTCGGAAACTAGTTGGACTAGCTCGAGCTAGTATATATCAAATCGTACGGAATTTAATTCGCTATCTTTCGACTAGATTTTGAAGAGCTAATCTAACTGGTTTAGTTGTAGTTGATAAAACTGTAACAGCAAAGTTGTTGAACTTTCAAAATATTACAACTTTAAGTTTGAAGCAACATATCTCAAGAACTAGTTCAACTAGCCGCAAGTACTATACATTAGTTTGTGATGAATTTAATTAGCTCTCTCGCGACTAAATATTGTAGAGCTAGTCCAACTAGTTGTGTTGTAGCTGATAAAACTGTAACACTAAAGTAGTTTTTCTTAGAAAATATTATAACTTAAACTTCTTACAAAATATTGTGAGTTTGAGGAAACATATCTCAAGAACTAGATGAACTAGCTGCAATTACTATACATCAGTTTGTGGAGAATTTCAGTAGATCTCTTGCGACTAAATTTTGTAGAGCTAGTCCAACTAGTTTAGTTTTAGTTGATCAAACTGTAACACCAAAGTTGTTTCTCTTACAAAATATTATAACTTTAAATTTGACGAAACATATCTCAAGAACTAGTTGAACTAGCCGCAATTACTATACATCAGTTTGTGGGGAATTGAATTGGCTCTCTCGCGATGAAATTTTGTATAGCTAGTCCTACTAGTTTAGTTATAGTCAACAAAATTGTAACACCAAACTTATTTATATTTCCAAATGTTATAGCTTTAAGATGGAGGAAACATATCTCAAGAACTAGTTGAACTAGCCGCAATTACCATTCATTAGTTTGTGGGGAATTTAATTAGCTCTCTCGCGACTAAATTTTGTAGAGCTAGTCCAACTAGTTTAGTTGTAGCTGATAAAATTGTAACACCAAAATTGTTTTTTTTTAGAAAATATTATAACTTAAACTTCTTACAAAATATTATAAGTTTGCGTAAAGATATCTCAAGAAGTAGTTGAATTAGTCGGAATTGGTATACATCAGTTTGTAGATAATTTAATTAGCTATCTTCCGACTAAATTTTGTAGTGCTGGTGCAACTGCTTTAGTTGTAGTTGATAAAACTGTAACACCAAAGTTGTTTTTCTTACAAAATATTATAACTTTAAGTTTGAGGAAACATATCTCAAGAACTAGTTGAACTAGTAGGAATTGATATACATCAGTTTGTGGAGAATTTAATTGGCTCTCTCGCAACTAAATTTTGAAGAGCTAGTACAACTAATTTAGTTGTAGTTGATAAAACTAAAGCAGCAAACTTTTTTTTCTTTCAAAATATTATAACTTTCAGTAGGAAACATATCTCCAGAACTAGTTGAACCAGGCGTAATTACTATACATCAGTCTGAGGGGAATTTAATTAGCTCTCTCGCGACTAAATTTAGTATAGATAGTCCAACTAGTTCAGTTGTAGTTGATCAAACTGTAGCACCAAAATCGTTTAAGTTTCAAAATGTTTTAACTTTAGTAGGGTAAGTTTGAGTAAACATATCTTAAGAACTAATTGAACTGTCAGATATTACTTTACATCAGTTTGTAGATAATTGAATTAGCCAAGTTTTTACTAAATTTGGTGTACTTATACTAATTAGTTTAAATGTAGTTGGCGAAATAGTAACAGCACGATTTTTATCTTTATCAACTTTGTAATCTAAGTTTGAATGATGATAAATAGCGAAAATTAGTGTACTCTCAGTTCTAGGAAATTTAACTAGTTATTTAGCGCATTCAGATTTGTGTAAATAGTGCCATTAGTTTAGTTGTAGTTGGAAATATTGCAATTTAAATTCTTAAGACTTGTCTGTCTAGTCTGGTCTGACTAGTCTTGTCTGTCGAGTCTTGTCTATCTAGTCTGTCTGTCTAGTCTTGTCTGTCTAGTCTTGTCTGTCTAGTCTTGTCTGTCTAGTCTTGTCTGTCTAGTCTTGTCTGTCTAGTCTTGTCTGTCTAGTCTTGTTTGTCTAGTCTTGTCTGTCTAGTCTTGTCTGTCTAGTCTTGTCTGTCTAGTCTTGTCTGTCTAGTCTTGTCTGTCTAGTCTTGTCTGTCTAGTCTTGTCTGTCTAGTCTTGTCTGTCTAGTCTTGTCTGTCTAGTCTTGTCTGTCTAGTCTTGTCTGTCTAGTCTTGTCTGTCTAGTCTTGTCTGTCTAGTCTTGTCTGTCTAGTCTTGTCTGTCTAGTCTTGTCTGTCTAGTCTTGTCTGTCTAGTCTTGTCTGTCTAGTCTTGTCTGTCTAGTCTTGTATGTCTAGTCTTGTCTGTCTAGTCTTGTCTGTCTAGTCTTGTCTGTCTAGTCTTGTCTGTCTAGTCTTGTCTGTCTAGTCTTGTCTCTCTAGTTTTGTCTGTCTAGTCTTGTCTGTCTAGTCTTGTCTGTCTAGTCTTGTCTGTCTAGTCTTGTCTGTCTAGTCTTGTCTGTCTAGTCTTGTCTGTCTAGTCTTGTCTGTCTAGTCTTGTCTGTCTAGTCTTGTCTGTCTAGTCTTGTCTGTCTAGTCTTGTCTGTCTAGTCTTGTCTGTCTAGTCTTGTCTGTCTAGTCTTGTCTGTCTAGTCTTGTCTGTCTAGTCTTGTCTGTCTAGTCTTGTCTGTCTAGTCTTGTCTGTCTAGTCTTGTCTGTCTAGTCTTGTCTGTCTAGTCTTGTCTGTCTAGTCTTGTCTGTCTAGTCTTGTCTGTCTAGTCTTGTCTGTCTAGTCTTGTCTGTCTAGTCTTGTCTGTCTAGTCTTGTCTGTCTAGTCTTGTCTGTCTAGTCTTGTCTGTCTAGTCTTGTCTGTCTAGTCTTGTCTGTCTAGTCTTGTCTGTCTAGTCTTGTCTGTCTAGTCTTGTCTGTCTAGTCTTGTCTGTCTAGTCTTGTCTGTCTAGTCTTGTCTGTCTAGTCTTGTCTGTCTAGTCTTGTCTGTCTAGTCTTGTCTGTCTAGTCTTGTCTGTCTAGTCTTGTCTGTCTAGTCTTGTCTGTCTAGTCTTGTCTGTCTAGTCTTGTCTGTCTAGTCTTGTCTGTCTAGTCTTGTCTGTCTAGTCTTGTCTGTCTAGTCTTGTCTGTCTAGTCTTGTCTGTCTAGTCTTGTCTGTCTAGTCTTGTCTGTCTAGTCTTGTCTGTCTAGTCTTGTCTGTCTAGTCTTGTCTGTCTAGTCTTGTCTGTCTAGTCTTGTCTGTCTAGTCTTGTCTGTCTAGTCTTGTCTGTCTAGTCTTGTCTGTCTAGTCTTGTCTGTCTAGTCTTGTCTGTCTAGTCTTGTCTGTCTAGTCTTGTCTGTCTAGTCTTGTCTGTCTAGTCTTGTCTGTCTAGTCTTGTCTGTCTAGTCTTGTCTGTCTAGTCTTGTCTGTCTAGTCTTGTCTGTCTAGTCTTGTCTGTCTAGTCTTGTCTGTCTAGTCTTGTCTGTCTAGTCTTGTCTGTCTAGTCTTGTCTGTCTAGTCTTGTCTGTCTAGTCTTGTCTGTCTAGTCTTGTCTGTCTAGTCTTGTCTGTCTAGTCTTGTCTGTCTAGTCTTGTCTGTCTAGTCTTGTCTGTCTAGTCTTGTCTGTCTAGTCTTGTCTGTCTAGTCTTGTCTGTCTAGTCTTGTCTGTCTAGTCTTGTCTGTCTAGTCTTGTCTGTCTAGTCTTGTCTGTCTAGTCTTGTCTGTCTAGTCTTGTCTGTCTAGTCTTGTCTGTCTAGTCTTGTCTGTCTAGTCTTGTCTGTCTAGTCTTGTCTGTCTAGTCTTGTCTGTCTAGTCTTGTCTGTCTAGTCTTGTCTGTCTAGTCTTGTCTGTCTAGTCTTGTCTGTCTAGTCTTGTCTGTCTAGTCTTGTCTGTCTAGTCTTGTCTGTCTAGTCTTGTCTGTCTAGTCTAGTCTGTCTAGTCTTGTCTGTCTAGTCTTGTCTGTCTAGTCTTGTCTGTCTAGTCTTGTCTGTCTAGTCTTGTCTGTCTAGTCTTGTCTGTCTAGTCTTGTCTGTCTAGTCTTGTCTGTCTAGTCTTGTCTGTCTAGTCTTGTCTGTCTAGTCTGCGAACTTTTACGCGAATATTTAAATGTAAATATTGTTATCAATGTGGGACAGCAATTAGTAAACTAAATGTGGAAATTAGGGTCGACTTTCGAATCGATTTACTGCAACCTTGTGCAGTCGAAAACGCCGCTGTCGGTCTGTCTGACGAACGCGCATAGAATTTGTTGTGCGAAATATTTGCACAGTGTCAGATTGCTAATTATAATTATAATCTCGATTGTGTGTTTGCAACTTCTGTAAATAGAATCTGATTCATTGGTTTCGCTCGGGGAAATCTTAAAGTTTGCGGAAAAAAATCGCAAGGGATTTTTCATTGGCAAATAAATTGAAATATACGAAAATGTTTCAGTTAATTCCAGTTAATGGATTTTCTGGATTTCTGCCAAACATTTTTGTTTTTGTTGCTGCTAAGCTAATAATTGAAGGATTTCTTTGTATAATACGCGAAATTATTCAGAAAACTGCGCGATTCTGAAATATTCGCGCAAAAATCTTCGTTCAGTTTTGCATGGTCTGAAAGTCGGATTGTAAATATTTTGCTGTTTGTATTGTCTACGCGGGTAAGTGTTTGTAAATTTATATAATACGCGAAATTATTCAGAAAGGTGGAAAGATCGTGATTCTGAAAGATTTGTGCAAAAATCTTCTTTCAGTTTTGCACGCTCTAAAAGTTGACTTTTAAATGTTTTGCTATTTGTATTTTCGTATTTAAACGGGTAAGTGTTTTTAAATTTTTACAATTCGCGAAATTATTCAGAAAAGTACAAAGATCCCGATTCTGAAAGATTTGTGAAAAAATCTTCTTTCCGTTTTGCACGGTCTAAAAATTGACTTGTAAATGTTTTGCTGTTTGTATTTTCGTATTTACGCGGGAAAGTATTTGGAAATTTTCAGGAAAGTTAGTAAATTATAGCTTTTTGAAAGATTTGTGCAAAAATATTCGCAGGATTTGCGTTAAACGCGGCTGAAATAACGAGGTTAATATTGTGGGAGGGTTGTGCAAAATCGCTCCTGAATTTATTTGCTGAAAATTTACAGAGAAGTTTATGTGGCTGATTGCTGAAAGCTTTACCTTAAATTATTATTTAAAGATATTTTCAGTCAAATTTCAGGTGGAATTTAACAAATTTGGAATATTATAGTTAATTAGGAGAATCTTGTCTGAAATTGTACAGAAATTCTGTGCTGAAATTCTTCAGAAAAGTGCCAATAAATTCGTGGTGCAAATTCCAATTGCGAATGTTTTGTTAATTTTGAGATATTTTCGTTCAAACTTCCGTTAAAATTCAATAAATTTGACTAAGTGGAGTCATCTTAGTTTTGTTGTTACAGAGAGACGAACAGAGCAAATGTTATACAATTTTCTGAAATTCTTCAGAAAACTGCCAATAATTTCGCGTTGCAAATTCCAATTGCGAATATTTTGCTAGTTTTGAGGAATTTAAACTTCCGTTAAAATTTAACAAATTTGACTAATTAGAGTGTTCTTAGTTTTGTTGTTACAGACAGACGAACAGAGCAAATGTTTTGAAATTTGCTGAAAGTCTTCATAAAACTGTCAATAATTTCGAGGTGCAAATTCCAATTGCGAATATTTTGCTAGTTTTGAGAAATTTAAACTTCCGCTAAAATTCAAGAAATTTGACTAATTGGAGTGATCTTAGTTTTGTTGTTACAGACAGACGAACAGAGCAAAAGTTATGAAATTTTCTGAAGGTATTCAGAAAACTGTCAATAATTTCGTGCTGCTCAGAATTATTTGACAGGCGATGTCGCATGACGTCGCGTAGCTGAGTGTCGCGTATATGAAAATCGGCCTTAAATCAGTGGTGCGCAAACGATTTCCCTATTTTACTGATACTTGATTTCCATTCATTTGATCGGCGGACCAAATTTCGCGAAATTTCGCTCGATTTTGCCAATTTTGTCAAGTCATATTTCGCGAACGGAAGGGGTTAGCAAAATGCAATTTGCATATTTACAACCAGCAGGGAAAACACTTTCACGCACACTTTGAAATTTTCCATTCGTTTGATAAATAACGATTTTAAGAAAATACAATATATCGCATTCCTGCAGATTTCACGACGTCGTAACTTTTGAACGGCTTATCATGGAGACTTCTGGTTTTCACCAATCGAATCGGCGTCCCAAAATTAGTCCGAAAACGTATATAATATTTAATTTATTTACCTTATTCAAGGGAGTTTCCCCCAAGGGGAGAGTCGGAGACCGCGGAAACGACGAAATGCGAGAAAATCGATTTTGTCAAAATCGTTAGTTTTTGAATTACCGAAAAACTTAAAAACGTTTCTGAAAGCATTTTTGCTGCTGATTACAAATATACAAATTATATTTCGCTAGCTCTTTCCGTTCACTATCGCCTGCAAGAATTGAAGAAATTTTTAAGAAATTTCGACGCTCGAGAAGAGATCTCGGAAAGTCCTGCAAATCCCGCGGACGATCTTAGTGTATCAATAGGAAAATGACCTTCTGAAAACGATGCCGCAATACGTTTTTGATTATCTGCAACCGTTTCCGAGATATCTACTTAGCAAATCGAGAATCGGGTAAATTTCAGTTTGAAATTTATCGACGAATTATTGAATCCTTCCGGACAATTTACACATCGACTTGCTCGTCTTGTCGTGTAGTTTTTGTGTGCACAAAATGATTTCGCTGCTCTTTACCGTTTTCGCAAAAATCGAAAAAAAAAAAAATGCATGTATTTTTCGAACGAAATGATGGAAAATTATTGTCGAAATTTGTATTCTGTATAAAGCAACTAATGGGAAAAAAATGTGAATATAATAAAAAAGACTTACATCAATTATTCATACACTATAAGCAAGCCTATGGTAGTATTAATAAATCCCAGCTGTGGCAGGCGATGGCTGCATGTGAAATCCCAAAGAAACTAATATCATTAGTAAAAATATCTCTAGAAGGGTCCAAGAGTAGAGGGAAGATAGACGACATATATATATATATATATATATATATATATATATATATATATATATATATATATTATATATATATATATATATATATATATATATCGATTGAGGTTAGAAGTGGCCATAAACAGGGAGACGCATTATCGAGACGTTTTATTCTACATCGCATTAAAAAGCGTCTGCCGGAACACCGACAACATTTTTTTCCCGGACTTAAGTCTCATCCTAGCCTAAGCAGATGACATAGACGTGGTTTGGGATAGTTTTGATACAGTGAGAGGGTATCTTCCTTCCATTCCAAAAGGAAGCATAGAAAATGGGACTGAACATCAATGAAGATAAAACTAAGTATCTCCACCTCTCTCAATATTCGGCGGTCATTACCGACTAAAATCAATATGGGCTCTTCTATTTTTGAAAGAGCTCATGAATTTCAATATATGGGGGCCTTGATTACCAACAATAATGAGATGAGACAGGAGATACAGGTACCAATATATACTGCATGGAATAGTACCCATTCTCTATTTAGCCTTATCAGATCCAAGCTTCTCAGCCGCGCCTTAAAGTTCCAGCTCTACCACGCCCTCATCCAACGAGTCGCCGTGTCTGGGTGTGAAATATGGAGACTGAGGACTGAGGTTTGAAAACCAATATGGGCTCTTCCATTTTTGAAAGAGCTCATGAATTTAAATATCTGGGGGCCTTGATTACCAATAATAATGAGATGAGACAGGAGATACAGATACCAATATATACTGCATGGAATTGTACCCATTCTCTATTTAGCTTTATCAGATCCAAGGTTCTCAACCGCGCCTTAAATTTCCAGCTCTACCACCCCGTCATCCATCCAGTCGCTGTGTATGGGTGTGAAACATGGATACTGAGGAACACTTGGGAAACTCTCCGAATAATTTTTGGCTCCTCCCTAGACAATGCGACGAAAGAATAGAAAATTAAGTAAAACCTGGAACTCCAAGATTACTACGAGTCTCCAAATATTTTCCAACTCATCAAACGTCGCAAAATGCGATGGGCTGTGCATATTATACGAAGTGGCCACTCTGGAATCATAAAATCTGTTTGGGAGATATCACCAGATGGAAAAAGACCAAGAGAAGACCTCGAATTAGATTGCAAGATAACATCAGAAAATACCTAGAATCCCTCGGAGTCCAAAATGTGGAAACGACAGCCCAGGATAGGACTGCATGGAGGAGGATCGTTCTTGAGACTAAGACCCAAGAAGGGTTGTAGCGCCCAGGAGTAAGTAAGTAACATTCTCGACGAAGTTAATTTATTCTCGTATCATTTCGAAAATCTAGCAAAAATTCATTTTTCGACGTGAAATTTTAATTTCAGACCAAACTGAAACAGGTAACTGTAATTTGTAAATTTAATCAAATTTTTGAAAATTTCACTTCTTAATTTAGGTAACTCATGGATCATGGGTCACGTATAATTTTCAAATAGAAGACTTTAATTGTTCAAATTTTTTGATTTTAATTAAATTTGCACAAATATTCTTAATTTTATTATGAATATTTATGCAAAATTCAAATCGTCATTTATTAGACATGCAAAATATACATCAATGAATAAACATGTTAAATATCTTCATACAACAAGCACCATCTTAACTTAGGTTCAAATAGAAGTCTATAAATGTTAAACTCTTTGGTTATTAATGAAATTGACACGAATTTTGTTTAACCATTTACGCACAAATCAAATCCTCATTCAATAGAATAACATTTTCAACAAATAATAAATAATTTTTTCTACTAATATATGTGAAAATGGCATTTTTTCCACGGTTTACCCTACATGAAAGTGACATTTTTTCGTTCTAGAGATGAAAATATTTTGACATCTAGGGACGAAAATGAGCATTTTATGACTTTCTCGATTAAAACACTAAACTAACCAAATTTGCATGGACTTTCTTATTAATTACATCAATTTCAATGAAATATTTTATGTACAAACGTAATACGAGCCTGAAACTATTTAAAAAACCGAAATAAAATTAGGACATTTGAGTTGAAAAGTATCACATTCTATGAGAATGCAATATGTTACCATGGAAATGTCCAAACCTTCAATTAAATTTGTTTTAAAAGTTCTGACAGTTCGCTTCGAATTGGATTATTAAAGTCGAATTATGGATTCTACAACCGAAATCAGTAGAAAAAAATGCATTTACTACTCGAGATGAAAGCGTTTTTTTGGTTCGGTGTGATTGCTAACTCGCTGGCGCTCGTGAGCAAACTCCCACCTCACCAAAACAAACGCCACTTTCATCTCTCGTTGTAAAATATACTATACTTTTATGATCATTTCCAAAAGGTTTTCAGAAAAAAAATTTTAAAAGTTCTGAAAACCTTTTAACTTTCTGAAAACCTTTTGGAAATGATCATAAAAGTATAGTATATTTTACAACGAGAGATGATAGTGGCGTTTGTTTTGGTGAGGTGGGAGTTTGCTCACGAGCGCCAGCGAGTTAGCAATCACACCGAACCAAAAAAAACGCTTTCATCTCGAGTAGTAAATGCATTTTTTTCTACTGATTTCGTTTGTAGAATCCATAATTCGACTTTAATAATCCAATTCGAAGCGAACTGTCAGAACTTTAAAAAAAAAAAAATCGTGATTTTTTTTAGTTACACGAAGGGAATCGAAGTGCTGAAAATGGTTTTCCAGTTTATTTTGCTCTAAAGTTACAAATAAACAAGTTTAATATATTTTTTCGCTGTACACCATCTCGCATTTCCGATTGATTTCACGCCGTCATAACTTTTGAACGGCTGATCACAGAGACTTCAAGTCTTCACCAATCGATTCAGCGTCCCAAAATTAGTCGGATAACGTATATAATATTCCCTAGGAAGCTTTCAGTTAAGAAATACCATCGCCACGGGGAGTCTAGATCGCGGACACGACGAAATGCGAGAAAATCGATTTTGTCAAAATCGTTATTTTTCGAGTTACCGCAAAATTTAAAAACGTTTCTGAAAGATTTTTTGCTGCTGATTACAGATTTGCAAATTATATTTCGCTAGCTCTTTCCGTTCACTTCGTCTGCAAGAATTGAAGAAATTTTTACAAAATTTCGGCGCTCGAGTAGAGATCTCGGAAAGTCGTGAATCTCTTGCGGAAATTTTTAGTGCATCAATAGGAAAATGACCTTCTGAAAACGATTCCGCAATCTGTGTTTGATGATCTGCAACCGCTTCCGAGATATCTACTTAGCAAATCGAGAATCGGGTAAATTTCAGTTTGAAATTTATGGACGATTTATTGAATCCTTCAGGACAATTTACACATCGATATGTTCGTTTTGTTGTGTAGTTTCTGTGCGCCGAAAATGATATCGCTGCCTTTTACCGTTCTAGAGAAAATCGAAAAAAACCGAAAAAGCAGATATTTTACGAACCAAATGATGGAAAATTTTTGGTGAAATTTTTTTTGGAAAATTTTTTCGTGAAATTTTTTGGTTACCCGAAGGAAATCGTGCTGAAAACGGTTTTCCAGTTTATTTCGCTCTAAAGTTACAAATAAACAAGTTTTATATATTTTTTCGCTGTACACTATCTCGCATTTCCGATTGATTTCACGCCGTCATAACTTTTGAACGGCTGATCACAGAGACTTCTAGTCTTTACCAATCGATTCAGCGTCCAAAAATTAGTCGGAGAGCGTATATAGTATTCCCTAGGAAGCTTTCAGTTAAGAAATACCATCGACACGGGGAGTCTAGATCGCGGAAACGACGAAATGCGAGAAAATCGATTTTGTCAAAATTGTTATTTTTTGAGTTACAGCAAAATTTAAAAACGTTTCTGAAAGCATTTTTGCTGCTGATTACAGATATGCAAACTATATTTCGCTAGCTCTTTCCGTTCACTAACGCCTGCAACAATTGAAGAAATTTTTAAGAAATTTTGGCGCTCGAGTAGAGATCTCGGAAAGTCGTCAAGATCCATGGGAAATTTTTAGTGTATTAATCGGAAAATGACCTTCTGAAAACGAATCCGTAATCCGTTTTTGATTATCTGCAACCGTTTCCGAGGCATCTACTTAGCAAATCGACAATCGGGTAAATTTCAGTTTGAAATTTCGCGACGAATTATTGAATCTCTTTAGACAATTTGCACATCGACTTGTTCGTCTTGTAGTGTAGTTTCTGTGTGCGGAAAATGATTTCGCTGCTTTTTACCGTTCTCGATAAAATCGAAAAAATATTTTACGAACTAAATGATGGAAAATTTTTGTTGAAATTTTTTTTGGAAAATTTTATCGTGATTTTTTTTTGGTTGCCCGAAGGAAATCGAAGTGCTGAAAACGGTTTTCCAGTTTATTTCGCTCTAAAGTTACAAATAAACAAGTTTAATATATTTTATCGCTGTACACCATCTCGCATTTCCGATTGATTTCACGCCGTCATAACATTTGAACGATCACAGAGACTTCAAGTCTTCACCAATCGATTCAGCGTCCCAAATTTAGCAAAATTTAGCAAAATTTAAAAACGTTTCTGAAAGCATTTTTGCTACTGATTACAGATATGCAAACTATATTTAGCTAGCTCTTTCCGTTCACTATCGCCTGCAAGAATTGAAGAAATTTTTAAGAAATTTCGGCGCTCGAGTAGAGATCTCGGAAAGTCGTGAATTTCCTGCGGAATTTTTTTACGTATTAATAGAAAAATGACCTTCTGAAAACGATGCCGCAATCCGTTTTTGATTATCTGCAACCGCTTGTGAGACATCTACTTAGAAAATCGAGAATCGGGTAAATTTCAGGTTGAAATTTCACGACGAATTATTGAATCTTTTTGGACAATTTGCAGATCGACATGTTCGTCTTGTGGTGTAGTTTCTGTGTGCGGAAAATGATTTCGCTGCTTTTTACCGTTTACAAAAAAATTGAAAAAAACAGAAAAAGCACATATTTTTCGAACGAAATGATGGAAATTTCTTGGTGAAAATTTTGTTCAAAATTTTTTTGCTGATTTTTTTTTTTGTTACCCGAAGGTAATCGAAGTGCTGAAAACGATTTTCAAATTTATTTCGCTCTAAAGTTACAAATATACAAGAGATATAGTTTTTCGCTTTTATAAGCTGTTTCTTCCTTTAACCCCTTGACATACGAATAAAATGCGCGTTGACGTGTCCACATGTGATCTTATCACAAATAACGTCATGTTACATGACGTCTCAGAGACGTCATTGTATGTCAAGTCTAGTTTATAAACTAGATAAAACCTTCTAATTTTCAACAGCATGTCTAGAATTTAATAGACAATAAATCTAAATATTCCAACTAGATTAGCATGCTAGATGTTTAGGAAAAACTAAGTCGCAGTCCAAATTGAAATTCATTCATTCATAATATTCGCAGCAAATATGAAATTTTCTGAATTTCTTCAGAAAACCGTCAATAATTTCGTGCTGCAAATTCCAAATTTTGCTAATTTTGAGGCAAGATTGAGGCACATTCGGAGTCTAAGCATGTGCACATTCTCACGTAGAATCGCCTGTCAATAATTTCGTGCTGCTTAGGGCCTCTTTAACCATCCTCAAGTAAAGTGTCGAGTAGGCTTTCTGCCAGTTAAAGTCACCCGTAACTCAATGTGCGAGTTTCACGACGTTCGATTAGCACTAATCATAACATTAACCGATCCGTAACTTACTTGCCACGACATCTTTCCATTACTGGGTTTACTTTACAGTTAAAAATTGTCAGTTGTCATTTTGTGTAGGTTAGGTTAGGTATTTTAGGTTTATGTTATTATACCTAGGTATTTATCATAATACCAACGATTATTTTAAAATTTATTAATAAAAATATATTTAATTGATCATCAATTGGATGAATTAGAAAATCTCTAATTCACAAAGGTAAGTAGTGTTGTGATCTCGCGATTTTGGTTTCAAAGAATTTGAGTTTCTCACGAGTCGGCAAAGAACCCTAAGTAGACACCCGATTAGTTTTTGTTTATTTAGGATCATTAGTCTGGTTTATCTAAATCATGCGGGTAGACGCTCGAACTTAGGGATCGTGCCGAGACGCCGAGAAGATTTTGCTTTATGAGTTCTTAAAATGAGTTTTGTTTTGTTTTATGAAATTTTCCATAAAGATTAGGGGAGGACTCACACCAAGGCCGAGGTGATGAGGCAGAGGGGAAGTTAAAAATGGGCAGTCAGAATTTAGCTAGCAATAGAGTAATTTGAGTTTTGAAAACGAACCTCCGTATTTTCGTCGAAGTAAATTCCGGGTTTCGACCACAAGTTTCGTAGAATTAAGTGTATTGTTGATAGTTAGTAATTATTGTAATAAGTTAGTGATTAGTTGTACATATTGTAAGGTATTAGTAGATGAGTAGTGTTTAATTACAAATAAAGGACATATTTGCGTGTAATTAATTCATCCATTGTCCTGATCCTGGAGCAGCACTATACCGAATTACCAGTTCGCAACAGTAGAATTTTTTTCATTACTCAAGTGATTTTACTAATAACCTATAAAATCTACTGAACTTCTTAGCAATATGTAACCATATGTTTAATACCTTCTACTATTTCAGAAATCAAGCAACAAAAACGAGTCTGCCACTAACGCTAAGATATCTATATATGGGATCCTTTGTTCTATGGCGGTTTTGGGCGTGAGCCCGTCCTTCCGCCGTCGTTGGTTTTGTTTTTCAGTTGTTGTTTAGTCTGTTGTTGTCGTCTGTTTTTGCTTGTCTTTCGTGTTGTGTTTCGTCGTTTTTTTTTTTTCTTTTTCACTTCAGTGGACTAAGTTCGGTTCTGGTTCGCTTCGGGTGGGTCCTGTTTTCTTGGTGTGGTTGTCGGCTTCCTTGGTTGGTTCTTGCTCTTCTCCGGTTTGGCTTTTTTCTTGATGTTTTTTCGTTGGATGGTTTCCTCTGCTGCTTGGTCGGGTTTGCGCGTCAGGGTGGTTTCGGTGGGGCTGTAGACTTCTGTTGCTCTCTTGGCGGCTTCGGTTGCTCTTTTGGGGGCTTCGGTTCTTCTCTTGGTGGCGGCTTCGGTCGTAATTTTGGGGGCGGCATCGGTGGTTGTACTTTTGGGGGCGGCATCGGTGGTTTTTCTTGGGGCGGCTTCGGTTGATTTCTCGGCGTCGGATTCAGTTGTCTTTTCCAGGGCGGCGTCAGTAGTCTCTCCGGGGGCGGCTACCGTTGTCTTTTCGGCGGCGGTTACGGTGGTCGTTTCGGCGGCGGTTTCAGTGGGTTTTTCGACGGCTGTTTCGGTGGGTTTATCGGTGGCGGTTTCGGTGGGATTTTCGGCGGCGGTCACGGTGGTCTTTTCGGCGGCGGTTTCAGTGGGTTTTTCGACGGCTGTTTCGGTGGGTTTTTCGGTGGCGGTTTCGGTGGGATTTTCGGCGGCGGTCACGGTGGTCTTTTCGGCGGCGGTTTCAGTGGGTTTTTCGACGGCTGTTTCGGTGGGTTTTTCGGTGGCGGTTTCGGTGAGATTTTCGGCGGCGGTCACGGTGGTCTTTTCGGCGGCGGTTTTATTGGGTTTTTCGGCGGCGGTTTTAGTGGGT
Source organism: Phosphuga atrata (assembly GCA_944588485.1). NCBI lineage: Eukaryota > Metazoa > Arthropoda > Insecta > Coleoptera > Silphidae > Phosphuga > Phosphuga atrata. The sequence continues at coordinate 53,266,427 of OX155903.1, forward strand.
TTTTCGGCGGCGGTTTCGGTGGGCTTTCTCCTTTGCATGATGTAGGTTAACATTTCTTCGATGATGCTGTCCTCCAGGGTGTCCAGGTAGGCTGGGTCAAGGTACATTTCTGCGGCTGCTTCGTTGGGGGTTGTCGTTATAAAGGTGGTCATCTTGCGGCTGCGGCGGTCGCTAGACAGGATGATGATGATGCTAAGATATCTTGCTACTGGTTCCTACTTAAGAAGTGCGGCTGATTTTTGTGGTGTCAGTCCACCAATAGCAAATTGTATATTGAACGACTGTGACGTAAATTTGTTACGTCATTCACTTAACCCGTGAGTTGTTACTCGAAGCTTTATTTTCGTTTGTGAAATTGACAATTTAGATACTCGTAACTTTTACTTGCAGATTAACGTTAACTGGGAAGTAACTAATCAACGCTTTACTTATTGTTAGAGATGGTGAAAGAGGCCCTTAGACTACGTCGTTCAAACTTCCGTTAAAATTCAACAATTTGCGTCAATTTGCGTTTTAATTGGAGTCATCTTATTGTTAGTTTTGTTGTTACAGACAGACAAACTGACCAAATGTTATGAAATTTGCTGAAATCCTTCAAAAAAACTATAACTAATTGAATGGCGCAAATTGCAATTGCCAATTTTAAGATATTTGCATTCAAATTCCAGTTAAAAGCACCAACAGCAAATTGAGTTAGACTATAAGTATACACGAGAATGTGTCGTGTGCTCTAACGCTAACAGTAAATTAGCATCTACACACTAAATTTTCGCAACGAAAACAAGCAATTTCCATCTGTTTTTGGCTATAAAATGTTGCGCAAGTCCGTGACTAATATTTTCTTGAAAACCACATCATATGGGTGAAGTCACGACTAGGCGTAGTCCACCAATTAACCAAACAATGGCTAAAACAACCGAAAATAAAACGATCGGGTGGTCAACGACCCAACCTTCTAATTTTACATTTTTTCATAAAACCATTTATAAAAACATTTTTATATAAAAACATTTTTTTTAATTTTAAACAGAATATTTATTTGTTAATTAGTTTAGAAAATATTATTTCTCAATTAGTTTAATTAGTTTAGAGAATATTATGTTTTAATTAGGTAGTCGCATTTGTCCACTCCTGTGGCCTAACCCAACAACCTGCTTTTGACAGCGATGCAATCGATAATGCAGTCATAGCAGGAGTAAAACGTTCACAGCAGGATAAAAAAACAAAAGCCTGCAGTGAGTTTTAGTTTCTGTAATCTATTGACTATTCCTTATCTTATCAATCGTTAAAAATTACCTGGAATTATTAGCTACCTTGATTTCGCAACCAGCAATCACAACAAAAACTTTCACGCACTAAAAATTAGGATTTTCACACGCGAAATCCTCGCATTTTACGCACGCACTGGTTTTTCAAGCATCACGAGTGCACATTTATCGTCGACTACGTTCGTCTCGTCTGTCCGTCTTTGCTTTGATCGCAGCGCCGAGCGGATCGTCGCGGTTTTAAGCGGCCATGGGCATTCGGGCCGGCTTTCGTTTCTTTCGGGTCGGAAATCTAATTCCGGACGACCTTAAACGCGACGCGGGGTCTTTTCTACAAATGCACACAATTAGAATATTTAACTGGTTTTTACAGGAAATTACCAAAAATAAAACCGGAAATAGCAACAAGAGAGAGTTCTAGTTTTCAGGCATGGAAAGTTTAAACTCGGGTCTAGCGATCCCCAAAATTTCAAAGTTCCAAGTAATCTAAAAACCCAGCAAATTAAGAAACAAAAATTCCGGACGAGCTTAAACGCGACGTTGGGGTCTTTTCCCCAAAGGACACAATAGGGAATATGCATGTTATTTTTTTTATATTTTTAATTCACTGTTTACAACATAGTAAAAAATATAAATACTGCTTAAAAATGCTAAGTTAAATACTAATTTAAGTTTAAAAAAATATTTAAAATTGAGAAAATTTTTGAGCTATTTAAACGCCACCATTTTCGCGCGATCTGTTGATGAGGTCAAATATCACAGTCCATTGTTTCTCTCTCTCTCTCTTAGTTCCTGTTTCCCCCAGTGGGGCATAGGGCTTCTACCAATTGTCGCCATCTGACTCTATTTCGAGCCACGACCTTCTACTCATTCCACGATTTGCCTGTGTAGGTGATTTCGGCTTCAATTGTGCGTCGTCATGATGTTTTTGGTATATATCACCATACTCATGGGTGATCTCAACGCTAAGGTCGGGACAAATAACAGTAACCTAGAAGACATCATGGGTAAAGAAGGATGTGGGGAAAGAAACGAAAACGGTGAACTATTCACGAAACTCTGTTCAACATCAGACCTAGTTATAGGTGGAACAGTGTTCCCACACAAGCAAATCCACAAAGTCACATGGATATCCCCCGACAAGAAAACCCAAAACCAAATTGACCATATTGCCATATCGAAAACATGGCGGAGATCCCTACTTGATGTCAGAAACAAAAGGGGTGCAGACATTGCCAGCGACCACCACCTTCTGCTCGGCACGTTCAGAATCAAACTGGCCGTACTAAAGAAACCTGAACAATCAAAGAGAGTAAAGTTCAACCTACACAAACTGCGCCAACCAAACTGCAAAAAAGTTTTCCTAACAAACCTGCATGAAAATGCAGACCAAAATCCCATAACATCTTGGGATGGCTTAGCCAAGACACTACTCGAATCGGCCAAAACAACCCTTGGCACAAAGGAAAGAAATCGAAAAGACTGGATCTCAGACCAAACATGGCAACTTATACAAGACAGAAAGGATGCGAAGAAACTGGTACTCCAGTGCAAAACTTCGATGACAAAAAATGATGCAATCTGGAGATATACACAACTATGCAAACAAATTAAAGCATCTGCCAAAAAAGACAAGCGAATATGGATTGACCTGATATGTGAGCAAGCAGAAGAAGCAGCCAAAAATAACAACTCGAGGACTCTTTACACACTGACAAACAAGCTCTCCAAAAAGCACACAAAGACCACAAATATAGTTAGAAGCAAAGACAACCGCCCACTGACCACCCCAGAAACTCAGCTCGATAGGTGGAAGGAATACTTTGCTGATATGCTCAGCTCACCCACGGAAGACGAACTTGAGATAGCTCCAGAAGACAATGCAAATGAACAGTTGAATATAAAAATAGACGCGCCTTCAAAAACAGAAATACTAAATACCATCAAGCAGCTGAAAAACAACAAAGCGGCAGGGGTAGACAACATACCTGCCGAACTAATCAAGGTAGACTCTAAATGGATTGCACCTCTACTTGCAAAAATAATAAAAGGGATCTGGACAAACCAAGAAATTCCAGCAGAAATGAAACATGGTCTCATTATCAAACTGCCAAAGACAGGAGACCTAACGCAATGCAAAAATTGGAGAGAAATAACGCTGTTAAACACCATAAACAAAATTATTGCAAGTGTAATCCAACATAGACTGGTAGAAGCATTCGAACCCATACTGCGTCCAAACCATGCAGGCTTCCGCCCAAACCGCTCATGCATAGACCACATAAATTCAACAAGAATAATTATAGAACAATCCGTTGAATGGCGATCGCCACTATATCTTGTTTTCATCGACTTTGAACGTGCTTTTGACAGCCTATCCCACTCTGCTATATGGAAGATACTACGGACAAGAGGCGTGCCAACAAAAATCATCGACACGATTAGAGAACTGTACCATGACGTATCATGTAGTATCCTGCATAGCGGAGCACATAGCAACCTTTTCCGGTGAGATCAGGAGTGAAGCAAGGATGTGTGCTCTCTCCCTTGCTTTTTAACATTGCTCTTGACTATATCCTGGAAAAGTCTTGCAGACCAAACGATGGTATCCGATGGTCTCTTTACTCTAATCTCAAAGATCTCGAATACGCAGACGACATTTGCCTTTTTTCGCATACCTATGAAAGTATGCAAAGGCAACTCACCCTACTATCAGACATGGCACAGAAGATAGGGTTGAAAATAAATGTCTCAAAAACAAAAGCGATGCGAATGCACACAAATAACGACGCTCCGTTTCAAATAAACGACCAACCAATGGAGAATGTAGAAAAGTTTCAGTATCTAGGAAGCATTCTCAACGAGACGGGCGGAACAGACCTAGACATTCTAAACAGAATTCAAAAAGCACAGATGGCATTCAGGCAACTAAACACAATATGAAGATCCAACATCATAAAAACAAAGAGCAAGCTGCGTTTATATAGAACAAACGTGAAAGCAATCCTCTTATATGGATGTGAGACCTGGAAAAACACTAATGCCACAAAACATAAACTTCAGGTTTTCGCCAACAAATGTCTACGAATCATCCTCAGAATCTTCTGGCCACAGAAAATTACTAATGAGCAACTTCTTAAACGATGCGGAGAAGAAACAATAGAGCACGACATTAAGAAAAGAAAATGGGGATGGATCGGCCACATTCTAAGAAGAAAACCAGACGACATTGCAAGGGCAGCACTAGACTGGAATCCCCAAGGAACGAGACGACGAGGAAGACCGGCTCAAACATGGAGGAGAACAGTGTTAGATGAACTAAGAGCCCAGAAAACCTCTTGGAGTGAAGCCAAAGCAATGGCCCAGAATAGGGTCCGCTGGAGGGTGCTTATGGAGGCTCTATGCTCCACCTAGGAGTCCAGAACCCATATATATATATATATATATATATATATATATATATATATATATATATATATATATATCTATATATATATATATATATATATATATCTATATATATATATATATATATATATATATATATATATATATATATATATGATGTTTTTGGCCTTCCTCTCTTTCGCTTACTGCCTTGGGGATGCCAGTCCAATGCTTGTTTTGCAATGTTTTGTGGATTGCGCCGTAGATCCAGTTCCACTTTCTTCTCTTTATTTCAACGTCTACTGGAAGTTGGTTTGTAGAACGAAGCAGATTGTGGTTCGATATCACTTCAGGCCATCGGATTCTAAAGATCCGTCTCGAAACACCAGCTTGCGAAAACTTGCAGTTTGTTTGTGCTGATTTTAGTTACTTTCCACGTCTCATTGCGGTAGAACAGGATGGATTTGACGTTACTATTATATAGTTTGAGTTTCGTTTTACGGGAAAGTATTGAAGAGCTCCAAACGTTATTCAGTTGGGCGAACGCTCCCTTCGCTTTGTTGACTCTTCTGGCGATGTCTAGGTCGGCCCTTCCATCCACTGCTATGTTGCTGCCCAAGTTGCAGAACTGTTCGCATCTTTTTACTGTTACGCCGTTTATTTGTATGTCCCTGCTAGTGGTAGCGCCAATCCGCATATCATCTGTTTTTTTTTGGTGTTTATGTGCAGGCCTATCTCTTCAGCTTCTTGTTGTAGCTTAGCTGTTTTGTCCATCATGTCGGTGAGTGTATGGGACAGGCAGATATCATCGGCGTAGTCGAGGTCTTCTAGCCTGCTTGATAGTCCCCAGCGTATTCCTCGAGGCTGTATTGTAACGCTCGTCATGACCTCGTCTAGCACTATTAGGAATAAAAGCGGGGACAACAACCAACCCTGTCGGACACCAGCAGACACTTTGACCGCTACTGAGAGATTCCATTGCAAGAGTAGTCCGCATACCATGCTTTTATGATGTTTACTATTTTGGGTGGGACGCCTCTCCGGTCTAAAGAAGCCCAAATGCTTTCCCATTTAATAGTATCAAAAGCTTTTTGAAAGTCTACGAATAATAGAAACACCGTGGTTTGCCTTCTACTGCTTGCTCTGTTATAATCCGCAACGTATTGATTTGGTCTGCGCAGGATCTTCCCGGCCTGAAATCAGCCTGTTCTTCTCTCAACGTAGGTTCAATTGCTTTGTTCATTCGGGTGAGTATTATTTTGCAGAGTATTTTCGATGCAGTTGTTAATAGTGTTATGCCTCTCCTTTGTCTCCTTTTTTGGGGAGCTTTATCAGAAGGCCATTGTTCCATTCTTTCGGTAGTGTTTCGGATTCCCAGATTTTATTTATTAGAGGTGCCAGCATTTCGGTCGTGGTGATGCAGTTAGCTTTCATCATTTCAGATGTGATGTTGTCGATGCCTGGACTTTTCCCGTCCTTTAGTTCCTTAATGGGCTTGCTTATCTCTGCTCTGGTTGGAGGTTTTGTGTCTATGATTAGTTGTGCCCGTGTTGCATGATGGTTTGCGTTGTTGTTTTGTTCTTGAGTTATTATCTCCTGGAAATGTTCCTGCCATCTATTGAGTTGTTCTTCTGTTGTAACCAGTAGCTTCCCATCTTTTGATTTTATTGGCTTTGTTTTTGTAGTTTTCTTGTTCGACAGCAGCTTGGTGGATTTATACAATTCTCTCAGGTTATTTTGGTTAGCGGCACGTTGAGCAGTTTCTGCAATATTGTCCACCCAAGTTCTTTTATCCGATCTTACACTCCGCTTGATGTTAACTCGAGCCTGCTTATATAATTCTTTTAGTAGAACTTTATCCAATGGGCAATGGGTTTGTAAGATACTCTTTTTTAACAGCTTTCTGTTGGCGATTAGCTTCCATGTTTCTGGCGACATCCAGTCCTTCATGCCTTTCTCGGTAAAACCTAGTACAGCGTTGTTGGTTTCAGTAAAGTTGGTCTTTATCTGGTGCCATGTCTCTTCTATTCCCAGATTTTGCAAATTTGTTTTAGCTGTTATCGTTCTTAGCTCCTCGGTGTATTGGGCTCTAATCTCTTTAATGTTGTACCTTTTGCTGTTGCGGTTTAATTGTTTGGGAAGGACTGCAATTTTAAGTCTTATTTCCCCCAGCAATAGGTGGTGGTCGCTGTCAATGTCGGTTCCTCGCTTGTTCCTTACTTGAAGAAGCGAGCCTCGCCATGTTTGACTAGTGGCAATATGGTCAAATCAAATCAAAATCAATTTTATTTCTCTAAGGATGTAAATGTTACATATGAGACAAGTCAAGATAGAATATACATAAAACAAGCATAAAAAATAAGATTAATCAAAAAAAAACAATTAAAGAGAAACTATAACATACTATCAAAAAAATCATTAACGCTGTAGAAGCAGTTGTCGATTAGGAACAATTTTATATAGTTTGATTTATTTTTAATATCTCTAGGTATACGATTGAAGATCTGGATGCCGATACGATTGGGTGCTCCTTTTGAAATGGTTAGGTTGCTTTTCACAGTTCTAAGATTCTGGCAATTTCTAGTTTTGTACCCATGACTATCCTCGTTAGTGCTCATTGTATGTCGGTTTTTGTATATATGGCAAACGGCTTCCCAGATATATATACAAGGAACGGTAAGAATTTTAAACTTTTTGAAGTAGGGCTTGCAGGAAATGGTACTTTTGAGTCCGGCTAGTGATCTGAGCAGCCTTTTTTGAGCAAGAAATACTCCATGTGGTGCAGTCGATATTCCATACACCAAAATGCCATAGGACAAAACGGAGTGGATTTCGGCATAATAAACTTTGAGAAGATTTTTTTCTCCCACAGTTTGACGCACTTGACGTAGCAAATATGCCTTGCTGTGCAGTTGTTTGATTATCTTCTCAGTTGTTGCGTTCCATTTCATGTTCTCCTCTAAGTAGATACCTAAAAATTTCACTTTCTTCTCTCTTTCAATTTTGCAGTCTCCAATTTCAAGTAGAATATCATTTTAGGGCATCCTTCTACTACACTGAAACACTACGTAACTAGTTTTAGCGATGTTAAGGTATAATTTGTTAGCGCAGAACCATTTGAAGAGTTTTTGTAGAATTATGGTAGTTTGTGCCAAGGATCGCTCCGAGATTATCAGACTTGCGTCATCAGCGTATAATGTGCAGTATTTTTGACCAATAAACTTTATCATATCTGCTGTATACAGAGAAAATAGCACAGGTGCTTAAATACTCCCTTGAGGGACACCCACGTTAACAACCCTAGCCTTTGAGAATCCTATCTTCTCAGTTGAATTAATTTTGACGTACTGTTTCCTGTCGGCCAAATACGACCTGAACCAATTGCCTGTTTTACCTCTAAATCCATAAGAGTTCAATTTCTGCAATAGTATGTAGTGAGAGACGCAATCGAAGGCTTTAGAGAGGTCGCAGAAAACACCGACTGGGAATTTACCTTCATCCACCTCGCATACTATTTTGTTGTAGAGTTCGTTAATTGCTGTAGTGGTAGATTTGTTCTTGCAAAAGCCATGTTGTTCATTTGGAATAAGGTTATGCTTTGTTATAAAAGGCATTAATCTGTATTCCATGGAGTATTCTAGTATTTTAGCTAATACTGATACCAACGAAATAGGCCTGTAGTTGTTTTTATCCAAACGGTTTCCTTTTTTGAATACAGGAATCACAGTTGAGGTTTTTAATATTGCAGGCACCTTTTCAGAAGAAAATGAACAATTAATGATATGGGATTAATTCAAATTGGAATTCTTTGATGATATTTCCGGGGAGTGAATCCGGACCGTGAGAGGATTTGTTTTTTAATTTGTTTAGAATTATTGCCATCTCGTTTGAAGTGAGTTCTTCCAGATACATAGTTTTGTCATTTATGAACAAGTGATCGTTGTCTATATTTATAGATGGTATGTTCTGAACAATTAACTCCGGAGCCGCTTTAAAAAAGTCATTAAATATCGAAGCTATAGCATCTGAATCTTTTACAATAGTCTCATTACATTTAATATTGATGTCTTGTTTGATCCGTGATTTGTTTGACAGATCATCAACTATATTCCACAGGGTTCTTTGTTGATTGCTGGATTTGTTCAATTTGCTTTTATAATAGTTTCTTTTAGTGCTAGCTAATAAATTGTGATGGATTTTCTTCTTTAACAAATAAAATTCTTTTAATATTGGATATTTCCTTTGAATAATATATAGGTTTTTCAGACATCTACTCGACAGTATTATCTCTTTAGTGATCCAGGATTTGGATCTTAGCATAATTTTCTCCATTGGACAGTATTTGAAAATATAGTATTGCAATAGATGAATGAATGCGTTGGTCTTCTGTTCGCAATCGCTTAAATTGTATATTTCAGTCCACGATTCCTTTTGCAGAGCTTGTTGCAGATGAAGTTTATTAGCAGCACAAAAGTTTCTAGCATAATAAAAGTGTTGCTTTGGATTAGTTTTAGAAACTGAACCATTGAAAACTATAGCTACTAATATAAACTTGTGATCTGATATCGTGTTATCACCAACTGTGACTGTGACAGGATAGTTTCTCTTTAAAAACAGATTGTCTATGATACTGGATGATTTTGTAGTTACTCTGGTGGGCTCTTTAACTTTATCATCAAATCCATAGGATTGTAACATGTTTATAAGGTTACTCTTTTCTTTTGACTCTCTTTCAAAGTGGATGTTAAAATCCCCAACAACAAAAATAGTTTCATATTTATTAAATAAAGAATCAAGCAACTCCTCAAAAGTAAGCATGAACGTTTTAATATTTCCCGTAGGAGGTCTATATATAGTGATTATAATTATGTTACCCAATCCAGATTTCCACACAATCCCACACATTTCGATGTGTTTCTCTACCGATTTTCCCACGATGTCCAATATATTGCTGCTACTGAAAAATTGTTCCAGAATCCAAATAGCTACGCCGCCGCCACTAGATTTTGTTCTATTATATGATGTAATTAATTTGTAATTGGCTACCTTCGAATATTGAATTGACTCACCAGTCAGCCAGGTTTCAGCTAGACAATTGAAGTACGGATTACAATCGGACGTTAGTACCTCCAGTTGCAGGAGTTTATTTTGTATACTTTAAGCATTTAAGAAGAGTATCAAATTTTCTAAGCAATTATTTTTATTATCTCGGAAGTTATTATTAGTAGGTGAAGATGTTACAAAATTGCTTCTGTTGTGATCATTCATTAGTTCTTTTCCTTCGTCTTTTAGGTTTGAGAAAAAACGATTAATTCTAGTGTATTGTGGCCAGATTTCCGGGTTTTGTGCATCTTTTAATTGTTCAAAAGGAACCGAGACTTTGAAAGATGAGTACTCTAGAGCAGCGTTTCTCAACCTTTTTTGGCCCACGGACCAGTAAAATTTAAAAAAAAGATACGCGGACCAGTGATATTTTTTTAACAAAATTTTACTAGGTATTAAAGAACTACTACACAAGGGTGAATTAAAGTCATTTAATACAAAATATCGCGAAATAACACGTAGCATGAGTAACTTTGATGAAATTTATGAGTATGTGTGCCAAAATTAAAACCAAATGTAGCGAGTTTCAGGAGAAAGATTCGGGTTGGTCACTAAGGGAGATTTCCCATTTATATTATTTTTTTTCTTTTCCCATTTCCCATTTAAATTAATATCAATAAATATAAAACAATACGTGGATCGTCATTTATTGAACTGCCAAAGGAGATTAGGGATCGAAAGCATGTATCAATGTTCAGAATGTAGACGAATTTTGTTTTTTATGGAGCATTGTACCCGCATTACACCCCACGAATGTGAGTTCTGATCGCACGGCATCATATCCCCACTTTTCTTCAATTTTAAAATATGACAGATTAGAGTTTCCGCTTAGAATCAATAACATTCCTAAATTTGAACAGATGAATAATATTAGTATTAACGTTTATAGCTTGGAGTTTAATTTTAAATCTAAACAACATAACGTAGTAGGACCAATTTACCATACTAATGCGACTAGGTAAAGACATGTAAATTTATTATATTTGGAAGAAGGGGTTAAATGGAAGTGGGGTCATTATGTTTATATTAAAAATAATTCACGGCTTGTAAAAAGTCAAATCTCGGTAGATTGTAGAAAAAAATATTTATGTGACGGCTGTTTAACCTTTTTTTCAAATGAATTCGCATTTAATCAACATAAATTGAATGACTGCAGCAAAATTTACACTATTATGCCGACGGAAGAACTTGTAAAAAATAAGAGAGGTGATATGATGCCGGGGAATATATTAAACTTTCAAAATTTCGATAGAAAAATGCGTATACCCTTTGTTGTATACGCAGATTTTGAATCAATTTTAAAACCTGTTGATACATGCTCACCGAACCCTGACAATAGCTATACTAATCAGACACATATCCATGTAACATACAGTTTCGCCTATAACATAAAATGTTCATTCGATGACTCATTGAGTAAATTTTTCACTGATACCGGGGAAGATTGCCCGAAATTGTTTTGTTAAGCGTAATACTTCCGATGATTAAATTAACTGCGGATGAGCAAAATTCCTACGATACGGCCACTACTTGTCACATATGTAATAAATTATTACAAGTAACAGACAAAGTCGCCGATCACGATCATTTAACGGGTAAATTTCGGGGAGCCACCCACTCAAATTGTAATTTGAATTATAAAGTACCTAAAATGATCCCGGTATTTTTCCATAACATGTCGAATTATGATGTTCATTTATTTATTAAAGAATTTGGATCTTACGAGGAAAAAATTGATATCATCCCCCAAAATAAGGAAAAATATATATATCCATCGCCAAAAATCTACCTGTTGGTAGAACTACTACAAGTTAATTGTAACATTTTTATTATAATTTACTTACAATAATATTTAAATGTAAAGATATGTAATTATTTTTCTTTTTTTTTTTTCTTCAGTACCGTACTAATCATAAATTACATAGAATTAAAATTAGTTTAAGATATTTGTATTTCGTAATTTTATAAATTAAAATTTAGTTATGATTTTTTTTTATAAGTAAATTTTTTTCGCGGATAGAAAAAATTGTCTGCGGACCTGTAAAATTTCTCCGCGGACCACTGGTGGTCCGCCGGACCAGCGGTTGAGAATAGCTGCTCTAGAGGATATTTAGATGTTAGTTTATTACATAGAACGTCACTAAATTGTTTGTTATTTAGATAATTAATTACATCATTTTCACATAACTGCGGGTCCAGACGGTAGACGTGAAGATGTGCAAACCTCTTCGCCGCCTTAACTACCGTATTTTCTTCGTTAGTGCCAATTATAATATTAGACCTTCTGTAGTTTTTTTTCTTCTTTTGAATTTCGCAAGTTTCAATGTTTGCGTTTTTTTGGTTTGAGGTAGGATTTATCATTTCGCACTCGCGCCTATCACTTTTTTCATTATCTCCGTTTTTTGCGTTGCCTTGTTGAACCCGGCTGCGCGATTTGTGTTTATCGTCTTGCGATAAAGATTTGCTCGTGTCCTTAACTTCTTTATCCATCGACGGAACGGGTAAACTAACGGGTCGATCTGGTTCTGGGTGTAGCCGTCGGGGGATATCCATGTGACCTTGTGGGATCGTTTATGCGGGAAGAGCGTTCCACCTACTACCAAATTCTGTTGGCTGCAGAAGTCAATGAACGTTTGTCCATTGTCCGAACAGTTTCCGATTCCATGTGTTCCCATGATATTTTCTAGATCAACGTTGTTGCTTCCTAGGTGTGCATTGAAATCTCCCATTAATATGACAATGTCTTGTTTCCGGATTGTCAAGAATGTTTCTGACAATTTCCCGTAGAATGATTCCTTGACTTCTGTCTCCGCTGCTTCTGTGGGTGCGTAGCATTGTACAATTGTCAGTTTTCTGCCCCTCGTATTGAATCTGGCTAGTATAATTCGCTCTGTCACTCGTCTCCATCCAAGAAGTGCGTGCTTGGCTTGCTGGCTTAGAAGAAATCCTACCACGTCATCTTCATTTTCTTTTCCAGAATACAAGAATGTCATTCCGTTGCTTGATTTTGTTTCACCAAACCCGTTCCAGCGCGTTTCGCTAAGTCCAAAGATGTTGATGTTATATTGCTGCATGTTTTGTGCAACTTGTGCGAGTCTACTTCCCTCAAACATCGTTCTGACATTCCATCGTAGATCCGTTCGGTTAATTTTCTTGGTTGAAGTTTCGGTGATAATTTGTTTTCGGATATGTAGGCTATCAACCTTCAGTACCCTAGTTCGCCGGTGGGGCTGCCACCTATAGGCATGCGAACCTACCCTGGTTTTCTTTCGGAGTTTTCCTTCTCTTAGCCAAGTGGTTCCCGTTTTATGGCGCCGGAGATTCGCCAGGCACCCCTCTCTATTTGCTACGACATCGTTGCATTGCCCAGGGAGCGCCGCGAGGAGGCTAGATATAGGATTCGTTGGCTGAATAATATTCAAAGGCATTTCCCAGTATTTTGGCGTTGCACTCATATTGGCGTCTGCGCGCAACACTGAGACCTAAACCAACATTACTCCCCAGTCCATTCTTTACTATTCCATTAGTCTATAGTCCATTCTTTACTTCTTTGCTGTTTTCATTTTTAACTTGACGTTTGTTTTAATTTAAATTTCATGCCTATTCCTTATTAGAATATTTAACTGGTTTTTACCGGATATTACCAACAATAAAACCGGAAATAGCAACAAGAAAGAGTTTCTAGTTTTCAGACAGGGAAACTTTGAACTCAGTTCTAGCGATCTCCAAAATTTCAAACTTCCAACTTTTCTAAAAACTCAGTAAATTAAAAAACAAACAACCACTCGTTCGCGACTCAAGTTTTAAACTCGAATATCTTGAAATATACAAACTCCACACCGACGCTTCTTGCATCCTTGAATAGACAATTTAATTCTTTAAATCGACAACTAAAGTTGTTAAAGACACCTAGTAGACAAATCTATTTATAGACGAAACTTCCCAGGACAAGCCGTATGTGTTAGTCACTGATAAGTGCGGATATATCAACTCGAATATCTTGAAATATACGAACTCCACACCAACGCTTCTTGCATCATTAAATAGGCAATTTAATTCTTTAAATCAACAACTAAAGTTGTTAAAGCCACCTAGTCGACAAATCTATTTATAGACGAAACTTCCCTGCATAAGCCTTATGTGTTAGTCACTGATAAGTGCGGATATATCAACTCGAATATCTTGAAATATACGAACTCCACACCGATGCTTCTTGCAACCTTAAAAAGGCAATTTAATTATTTAAATCGACAACTAAAGTTATTAATCCAAGCTAGTTGACTAGACTAGTTATAGACGAAACTTCATCGGACAAGCCGTATCTGTTAGTCACTGATAAGTGCGGATATATCTCGAGAACCACTTGAGTTTGAGAGTTATTTTTAGTAGCAAATAAAAGCTTAGTGATTACTTAATAGTAAACAGAAAGATTTGCTTCCTGTTTTGGTTTAAGTAAATATATACAGGGTGTTGCTTTAAAACCCGAAATAACGGTTTTCAAAATTTTACGCTTTTTACTAATTCCTCAATAACTTTTAGACTACTTAGTCTAAACTGCTAAAACAAGTTTTAAATTGAAGCTTAAACTAAAACGCCCTTATAATTTATCTCTAGTTATCTTCAGCAGGGTATTAAATCAGTCATAGTTTGTGCTATAAATATAACAATATTTGCCGAAGTATAACTCGATTACTAATCGACTTGGAACATTCTAGTTTTAAACCGTGACTTAATCCTTTCTCAACGCTTCCAGGAAAACCGTATCTACTTGCGCTAGACTTACTTCTTGGCGCATACTAAAAGCCTTATTTTTAGTGCGACTTACTCCTTACCAACATACTTTTATTCCGATTCTTGTTACACCTTACCTTTAGGTAACGAACAAATTGTTTCCATTTATGGTAAGTAAACCGTTCTCGACGTCTTGCAAAGGTCAGATTCGCGCATTTCATCTGAAAATTACACATTTAATCGCGTTTCCAATATTTTTAATCGCACTCTGACCTTGCGGGACAAACGTTGAAGTTGAATCACCGACGGTGACGCAATTCGACCCTGGATGGAATGTTTCGACAATCTTCGTTAACTAATACTCCTAGTACTATATAGATGTTTGTGTATGTATTGTCGGCTGTTATGGTCTATATTTATAGACCTGAACTGTGTGCTCACTCGACTAATTGACACACATATTTGTTTGAAGCGAGTTTGAAGGTCGAGACTGAGATGGATTTGTTTGTGAATAGTAGTGTGAATGATTAGTTAGTGAAATCTATAAGATATTGATGTTAACAATATCTTAGCCGTTTAACCGTTTTGGTAAATATGGGATGAGGCATGAAATTTGTAAACAACCCAATGTACGCATTAAGGCCGATTCTCATATACGCGACACTCAGCTACGCGACGTCGCCTGTCAAATAATGATTACATTGTTTTACGCGAAAGCTACGCGACGAGCCCATTTAAAACAATGTAATCATTATTTGACAGGCGATGTCGCATGACGTCGCGTAGCTGAGTGTCGCGCATATGGGTATCGACCGTTATGCGCATTGGGGGCAAAACAAATAGGCGTAGGGTAAATAAATTTGAAGGGGGTATATAAAATATTTAAGATATTTTTTTCTTATTTCGGACCGAGCGGTCACGCTGCCGCGCAATATGTGGTCTTGATTGATCTTCTCCTAATATAACCTAATCTAACCATCCATTTAGTTCAAATCTGTAGCTACGGCGGCGTTTTTGACGCGCCACTGGAGGTTTTATGTCAATTTCCTTTAGTTTCAATTGTGGCACGGGGGGTGCTGAACGGTTCATGCCTCATATCCCAGTTTAACCGCTGTGGTAATTTACATGCGGAAATTAGTAATAACTTAAAGGAACAAGACTTCAATCAGTTTTCTGTCTACAGTTTGTAAACTATACGAGCTAGTTAAATAAATCTGTTTAAGTTTATATCTGAAATATCTCTTAAACATTCGCTGAAAAAAATTTCAGGAAAGTATTTTCAAATAAACATTTATAAAATAAACATTTTATATTCAAATGTCAGTTGCTGGTGGTATTGTTCTAATCTGTTTTGATTGAATTTAAGCTTAGCAACAAATTTATGAATGTTATTTCTAGTTTGCACGGTCTTATTGAGAGGGATGAAATTCATTTTGATTTTGGAGAGGTAATGATCCGAATCGAAATTGGCGCCTCTTTGTACTTATTTACTTAATCGCACTCCTAGATATCGCTACATGATCAAACTATTTCTCTCCACACACATTGCCGGTTGATCGCCAAGTCTTCTGTTTACTTTGTAAAATGTTGGCATTATCTGAAGATTAAAGGATCGACACAGATTGACGAGTCTTATACCATTTTTATTAATCATCCTGTCAGCTGGATACTTTCCAATTGTTGATCTGAATTGTGTTTCTATTCCCAACTGGGCATTAAAGTCACCCAGTAGGATCTTTATGTTCTAAGAATTGGTATTTTATCTAAATGTTCTTCAAGAAGATCCCAAAACTTTCTCAGGATTACGTTTGTTATCTTCATTGATGCATGCGCATTGTGCAACGTGTATCATTTGTTACCACAGATGAGAGATTGAGAGGATAGAAAGCCTCTCAGAAGAGCTGAAGAACTCCACGATTGAATTGACCACCTTTTTACGAACAACAAAAGCTGTGCCAAGTACAGGCATCTTCTTACCTATCTTGACTGCCCTTTTGCCTTTATAAATCCTGTAACCTTCAACTTCCATTATGTCTTCATCTAGGTATATGGTTTCTTGAATGGGCAATATGGTTATGTCATCCTTGTCCATCATCATCGTCAACTCTTTGTGTTCCCCAACTTTCAATAGATAATTGACGTTCGAAAGTAATAATTCTGTTTTGTCTTGAATTTAGTATGCGTAATTGTGTCTTCAAAGCATCTAGGTTCAGGCTCCCTAGAATCCATAGGCCTGATTGCACTCTTAAGAGTGGTAGATTCCCTCAAAGAGGTACTACCTGGGGTAGTGTCCATTTTATGACGAGATTCCATGATGCTTGGTTGTTCAAACTATTGTGGGTTGGACAAATCCTTCGCGGTAATAGAACAGAGGTTGTAAGCCCCAGAGCTTGATAATAGGCCGCTCCTCTGGAGCCGCTTCTCTGAAGAACAGACGCTGCTAAATGAAGATAGTTCATCTATATCTATACTCATCTATACTCGGCGCCGGCGAGTTCAAATGATAACACATGTTGTTACCGGTCCTCAGATAAACACCGACTAATAATCACCGATCTATAATATTCGCCGCAGCTATATTCTTCCGACTTTTATCATTAAAATCATAATTTATAAAATTGTAATAAGAAAATAATATCAATTTTGATATAAAAATATCATTACACTACGCTTAATTATCAGTAAAAGAAAGACCTGAAAGAAACATAAGAGTTTCCTACATAGCAATAAAATAATAAATAGATGTGAATTTATTTTTTTTTTCTTTTGCACGAGCTGGAGGTGAAAATCTGCAAACAGACACCACCCGACCCGTGCCGAGTGGTAGTGTGGGGCTGCCCCCCAAAAGGGGCGACCCACTAAAAAAAACCCCACCATTCAGACCCCCCCAGCCAAAACCGGAGAAAAAGTGATGGAATTCAAAATTTGGCATAACTTCATCAGATGTGAAATATCTAGAATGCGCCTTCGTGGCTCAGGCGCCTGGAGCAATCGCCTCATTGCTCCATGCCACCGCACGGCCCTGTGTGTCAGGGAAGTAGTTTAAAAGTCGGTTTCCATATGCGCGACACTCAGCTACGCGATGTCGTGCGACATCGCTTGTCAAATAATGATTACATTGTTTTAAATTGGCACGTCGCGTAGCCATAGTGAGAACATGCCCATTTAAGACAATGTAATCATTATTTGACAGGCGATGTCGCGTGAAGTCGCTGAGTGTCGCGTATATGAGAACCGGCCTTTAACCTTTAATTGCCCAGGCCTATCCAAAGCTGACTTGCTTTGAACTGTACTTTTCGTGAACTTAAAAGTACCGTCGGTCAACAAAGGGTTAAAGTTGGGGAGGCTGGGAGGCTGTGGAGGCAACAAAGGCTGGGGATTAGGCTAATACCGTATGGGTGATTAGAGTAGTTTGGCTACTTATAACACCTATATATTTCACATAATATTCTTACATACAGTATGCTATAAATATTTTCCCTGAAAAACAAAAATACATCCAACATACTATATTGTCACGGTTTCAGCTTTGCTTTCAGAATATTTATGTTCATATGTTTTTTTTTGTATTATTTGGTTTTTTTTGTGTGAAATGTTTTTTCTTACATATTTTTTTTTCTTGAAAGAATTTTAGAGCGAAAATAGATTTTGCAAAAGTTTTGGATAAAACTGTGAAATTTTGCACTGAAAAAGTTTTGCAAAAATATAAAATCAATTCTACATAAGATTCCATTATAAAGAAAAAAATATGGGAAATTATTCGAAAGTTTAACTTAAACTAATTAAGACATAATATTCTCGAAATTAACAAACTAATGAAACGATGAATATCATTCACATTTGATAAATGACATCACAATCATCGTTATCGTATATTTCGCAATAACAAAAAATTTGCGAAAAAAATCAAAATTTAGCAAAAACTTGGTAACAAAACAAATATAGAAGTGAATTTGTAAAATAAAAGCATCTGTCAAATATGATAATATCGGTCAAATATGATAGCATCTGTCAAAATCAACATTAATAAATAAGACAGCATCTGTCAAATATGATAATATCTGTCAAATATGATAATATATGTCAAATATGGTATAGCATCTGTCAAAATCAACATCAATAAATAAGACAGAATCTGTCAAATATTGTAATATGTGTAAAATATATGGCATCTGTCAAATATGTCAAAATCAACACCAATAAATAAGACAGCATCTGTGAAATATAATATCTGTCAAATATAATAGCAGCTATCAAATTTGTCAAAATCAACATCAATAAATAAGACAGCATATGTCCAATATGATAATGTGTCAAATATGATATAGCATCTGTCAAATATGTCAAGATCAACATCAATAAATAAGACAGCATCTGCCAAATATGATAATGTGTCATATATGTTAATATGTCATATATGATAATATGTCTCAAATATGATATAGCATCTGTCAAATATGTCAAAATCAACATCAATAAATAAGACAACATATGTCAAATATAATAATATCTCTCAAATATAATAGCATCTATCAAATATATCAAAATCAACATTAATAAATAAGACAGCATCTGTCAAATATGATAATATGTGTCAAATATGATATAGCATCTGTCAAATATGTCAAAATCTACATCAGTAAATATGACAGCTTCTGTAAAATATGATAATATCTGTCAAATATGATAAAATGTGTCAAATATGATAAAGCATCTGTCAAATATGTCAAAATCAACATAAATAAATAAGATAGAATCTGTCAAATATGATAATATGTGTTCAATATGATATAGCATCTGTCAAATATGTCAAAATTAACATCAATAAATATGACAGATTCTATAAAATATAATAATATCTGTCAAATATGATAAAATGTGTCAAATATCATATAGCATCTGTCAAATATGTCAAAATCAACATCAATAAATAAGATAGAGCCTGTCAAATATGATAATATGTGTCAAATATGATATAGCATCTGTCAAATATGTCAAAATTAACATCAATAAATATGACAAATTCTGTAAAATATGATAATATGTGTCAAATATGATATAGCATCTGTCAAATATGTCAAAATTAACATCAATAAATATGACAGATTCTGTAAAATATGGTAATATCTGTCAAATATGATAATATGTGTCAAATATGATATAGCATCTGTCAAATATGTCAAAATCAACATCAATAAATATGACAGCTTCTGTAAAATATGATAAAATCTGTCAAATATGATAATATATGTCAAATATGATATAACATCTGTCAACTATAATAAGACACATCTACCAAATATGTCAAAATCAACATCAATAATAAGACAGCATCTGTCAAATATGATAATATTTGTCAAATATAATAGCATCTATCAAATATGTCAAAATCAACGTCAATAAATAAGATAGAATCTGTCAAATATGATAATATGTGTCAAATATGATATAGTATCTGTCAAAATCTACATCAATAAATATGACAGCTTCTGTAAAATATGATAATATCTGTCAAATATGATAAAATGTGTCAAATATGATATAGCATCTGTCAAATATGTCAAAATCAACATCAATAAATAAGATAGAATCTGTCAAATATGATAATGTGTCAAATATGATATAGCATCTGTCAAATATGTCAAAATTAACATCAATAAATATGACAGCTTCTGTAAAATATGATAATATCTGTCAAATATGTTAAAATGTGTCAAATATGATATAGCATCTGTCAAATATGTCAAAATCAACATAAATAAATAAGATAGAATCTGTCAAATATGATAATATGAGTCAAATATGATATAGCATCTGTCAAATATGTCAAAATTAACATCAATAAATATGACAGATTCTGTAAAATATGATAATATCTGTCAAATATGATAATATGTGTTAAATATGATATAGCATCTGTCAAATATATCAAAATCAACATCAATAAATAAGATAGAATCTGTCAAATATGATAATATGTGTCAAATATGATATAGCATCTGTCAAATATGTCAAAAATAACATCAATAAATATGACAGATTCTGTAAAATATGGCAATATCTGTCAAATATGATAATATGTGTCAAATATGATATAGCATCTGTCAAATATGTCAAAATCAACATCAATAAATAAGATAGAATGTGTCAAATATGATAATATGTGTCAAATATGATATAGCATCTGTCAAATATATCAAAATCAACATCAATAAATATGACAGCTTCTGTAAAATATGATATCTGTCAAATATGATAATATATGCCAAATATGATATAACATCTGTCAACTATAATAAGACACATCTACCAAATATGTCAAAATCAACATCAATAAATAAGACAGCATCTGTCAAATATGATAATATTTGTCAAATATAATAGCATCTATCAAATATGTAAAAATCAACATCAATAAATAAGAGAGCACATGTCCAATATGATAATATGTGTCAAATATGGTAATATGTGTCAAATATGATATAGCATCTGTCAAATATGTCAAGATGAACATCAATAAATAAGACAGCATCTGCCAAATATGTGTCATATATGATAATATGTGTCAAATGATATATAGCATCTGTCAAATATGTCAAAATCAACATCAATAAATAAGACAGCATCTGTCAAATATGATAATATTTGTCAAATATGATAATATCTGTCAAATATGATAATATCTGTCAAATATGATATAACACCTGTCAAATATGCCAAAATCAACATCAATAAATAAGACAGCATATGTCAAATATGATACCTGTCAAATATAATAGCATCTATCAAATATGTCAAAATCAAGGTAATTAATCTATTACAAAAGCTATATAGCTATAATCTATTACACGCTCTAAAACCCGCTCATTTTCTTCTACCTAAACATAACTTACTTTTATTTTTATCATTTTTTTGGACAATTTATTATATTCTCTTTTTTTCTGGAAACACTTCATTTTCTCTGTGGATTTACATAGTAATACATCAATATATTATATACACTTTTCCTTATCGTTTACTTAAAGCATTTTTTTCATTTATTTCGTTAAGGTTTTTTCAGTTTTTTTTTTTCACTTAAATGATAAAATTCCTCCTAAAAATCTCACACGACAACGGAAACCAAAACGGTTTTGTGGGCACACAAATTTATTTCTCCCTAATGATATCACAAAATAAATTGTAAGGAGCAAAAGTGGGACTTTTGCGACGCAAAAATCACTTTTGCGAAAAAAAAAACACTTTTGTGACGCAAAAACCACTTTTCCGACGCAAAAACCACTTTTGCTACGCAAAAACCACTTTTGCTACGCAAAAACCACTTTTGCGACGCAAAAAACACTTTTGCGACGCAAAAACAACTTTTACGACGCTTAAAATTTGTCAGTTTTTCTTTCTTCAAACGTCAAAATATCTCCCTATGGCTTAAAAAGCATGTTTTTGGTAATGTTTTTAATTATAAAGCGAAATAATTGATAAATTATTGTGACTATAACAGAAAACTTCCTTTTTCTGTCGTTTTCGGCGTCAGAGAAAATCTTTTGCGCCACTAATGTTCTGTCAAGCTGCAAACAGTGCAAACTGTTTCTATTGAGACTTGATCTGAAATTTGAGGTTTATTTTTGTCGTTTGAAGAAAACTTTCTTTAAGCAGTAAATAGATTTTGTAACAAATATTTCAATAAAAATTCTCTAAATTTCCTTTTCTGGGATTTTTGCAAGGATTTTTGCTCTCGGTTTTCACGCAAAACTTAGTAAAAGCGTAACGCAAACTCCTGTTTGTACTTGTTGTTGTTACAAGTGTTACTTCTCCCTCGTTCTATTTTTGCACAACCAATTTGTTTCTTGTTTACTTTTAAATTTAGTTTAAACTTATCAACAATAAATTACGATATAAAATTTATAAATTCATTTCTTCTCGTAAATTTCTGTAGACGCGAAATGAGCAAATCTCAAGGAAACTTTCCACGGCACAACCATTTGCAAATTTTCTAAATTTCACAACTCAAAATTTTGAGAATACGAATTTTTTTCTCAAAACCAAAATTTTTCTCAAAAAATCGAAATCTATTTATATTTTCTGTGCGTTCATCGAGTATCAAATCTTGGTTTGACCTAGCACAAACAGTTCAGGTAAGACTAGTTACACTAATTCCGTTAGGTTAGGTCACGTTAGTCTAGTTCACGGGCGTAGCCATGATTTAATTTCGGGGAGGGTTTGAACAACAGAAATGCTAATTTAGTTTCTAAAACTGACACGCAAGGGTTCCTAAACTCCACATCTACCATGCTCTCTTGATGCGAGTCCTCGTCTCTCCTTATTTCAATATAATATCTATGTTATATTTTGCATATTTCTGGGGCGGTTTGAACCCACAAAACCCCCCTTGGCTACGCCCATGGTCTAGTTCAACTAGATCGTTAGACTTACTTAACTAGTACACTTAAACCACAAGAACTAGCTTTGTTAAACATAGTCTGTTTCTTTATTGGTTCAGTTAGTTAGTCTGTGTATTTATTGGTTCAGTTAGTCTAGTTGGTCAAGTATCAAATGTTGGTTTTATCTAGAGATTAAATTAAAAATTAAACTAATTACCTTTAGCTTAGCACGAACAGCTTAGTTAAGACTAGTTATACTATTTTCGTTAACTAGTTCCGTTAGAATTATTAAATTATAGTCCATTTTTTTAAGAATGCAGTAACTAGAAACCTGATTTACACTATGACAAATGTTCAAAATAGTTACAAAATTTGGCGCTAAATTCAAATATAGTTACTTGAATGTAAAATTGGTAATTTATTAATGGTTTCATCGAATATCTTATTATTATTGATTAAATACTCCAAATGGCAACAATAGTAATAAAATACAAACAAATAAATGGAGAAAATCGCAAAAAATCTAAATGATACAAGCAGATCAGATGACAATTGTGAATTGCAGACTTATTCCAGCATCGATTTTAATTCTTCTAGTCGAGATGTTCGGGTCTAGAGCAATTGCTGCACGAATATCTGGTGCTCTTTCATCTTGTTTAATTTTTTTTAAATTTTCGTAAATATGCAAAATATTAAAAAAACATTTGAATAAAAGTTGTTTCTTTTAAAAAGACCTATCAATTAATACCAAACTCGACCTATGTTGCCATTTGAAATTTTAAAGTTACTTCCGGATTATTCCGGTAAAAAATAAATTCATCAGTGGATTCCCTGGGTTCACTTTGGTAATAAATATTTTTGTCCCAGTCACATTCGACCAAGTGTTGTCGAAATAAAGGGCTGGCACAGGTGATCTGAGACGCCCTGTATATAAAACATTATTGTATAATATAGTACTTATTAGCCGTAATATAATTTAACGTTCTATTATATAATATATTTAATATATATAAATATTAATATATTATTATTAAATATATTTTTATTAAATATAATATTAAATATAATATATTTTTATATAATAATATATTTATAAATTATTTGTAGTATTATATTCATTTAATTACATATCACCAAGTTCTACGCCAGTAATTGGAAATGTATGTGAAAATAGAGAGATGAGTAGTGAAATATCGTCGGTGTAAACTTCTCCTCGATTTAAGCCAATCACAGAACAAGGTCAAATAAGCCCTATCTTCCCTGTACTGCATTCTTAAAAAAATGGACTATAGTTCACTTAGGCTCTTGTTAAACAGTCTAATTGGTACAGTTAGTATAGTTTAAACCAGGGATCACCAATTAGTTTCTTCACGGGTCCGGTTTTGAAAATGAAATTACCATCGCGGTCCTTCCATTTGAGTTTATTAAATAAGAAAATGTAATGTACGGAAGCAATAAGGAATTTTTTTACAAGTCAATGTGAATATTTTTTTTGCCATGACGAAATTTTTTGCCTTTAACGAACTATTTATCTGAAGTTTGAAGTAAAGTTGGTGCAAGCTATTGTCATTAAACCCTTGAGAGTTACCTTGAGATGTACATCAGAAGTTCATCTTATATGTTGACCCAAACATAGTAAGAAGTTTCTAGGCTATTTTTGTTAATCCATTACCATACACGTGGTATGGGTATTTATTACCACACACAAATTTTATCCAGAATAAAATTTTATCCGAAACTCTTCACAAGGAACTTCCGTAAGTTTGTGTTTTAATACGGTGTTTTCTTGGAAATCGATCATTTCCATCTCCAGAGTAGCTTAATTACTCCCGTAAACATTTGCGGCTTCGTTCAATTCACCATCTGGATGCAGAGAGTAAATATTGCTGAGGATTCCGACGACATTCTCAATTTTCTAGAAATCTGCGAATCTGTTTTCAAATTCCGATTTAAGTTCCTTAATGAACGTGATGTATTGAACGACGTCAATTTCGTTGTCTCTGCTGATTATTTTATTTCAATACAGGCATTCATTACCAAGGTTATTATAGAAAAGATCGTGTTTTCGCGAAAAGCTTTTTACTTCTTGAGCTCATATAATATCATATTATATATAATCTCATATAATATCATATAATATCATATCGTCGGCGGTATGCCAGAAAGTGCTACATCCAAAATTTGCGTTATTAGTATAATCATGTTTCACAAACCATTCTGTGGTATGGTAGAAAGTCCTACATCCTTGTTTTAATTTGTTGTTGAGCAATAAGCAAAGTTCTATATCCAATTCCTGTTCCTTGGTATGCCAGAAGGTGCTATGTGGATGTAAAACTTTTTGCCATACCAATTTTTGATTCCACATTGGCTTAATACAAGGTGCTATATCCAATAATGTATTTTTGATTTGTGTAATATTACATGAATAAAGTTTATACTGGAGCTTGTTCTTATGAAAACTGTTCAGAGAACATTAAATTATATTGTTTATATTTTATGTTGCTTTTTATGCTAAAATTTTTAGAATTTCTCATTTTTAGATGGCCAAAAAAACAGCCGAAGAGTGGCTAAAATCTATTAATAATTTTAGTTCTGATTCTTCCGATTCTAAAACACCTCTGATAAATTATGCCATAAAACGAATGATATGCCAGCCGCCACATTCTGTGCAACAAGAATCGGCAGCAAAGAATGTAGAAGAAAGGGACAAAGATTCGCAGTCCGAATATTTGCCATCTGACTCAAATCCCGAAAGTGATTCGAATGGTAAGCACATCAATTTATTCCTAGTGTTTCCTTTATGGACAAATTTTGGTTAAACTTTTAAATTTAACAGGTGAATTAAATGAGACAGAATTAGAAGTTGCTATTGAACAACAGAATGAAAGTAATGAAGGTAAGATTGCTTTGAAATTAGTGTGGATTTACATAAATTAAATTAAACTGTCCTTACAGATATTCCTGGTCCTAGTAAAAAACGTTCAAGATGGAAGCAACTGAAGCCTGACGAGTGGAAAAAGAATGTAAGAAAAAGGGCACGTTGTCTGGGGGAAGAATATACGGACGAACAAGGAAAAATAAAAATAGCCAAATTGCCGAAACCTTTGCCCAATCATTCGCATAAGGAACCGTCAGGTTACAAGTGCAGTTTATTTACAGAAGAAGATCGTTTGGAAATATTTAATGATTATTGGAAAAAAAGGGATGGTTTCAAAGCTAAACGCAACTTCCTCCTGAAATTCACCAAAGCCATTCCAGTGAAAAGAAGAAGAAGTGAAAAAGAAACGAATTTCAGAAAAAATTTGGCTTATGAGTACATTTTGCCAAAAAGCAATAAAAATTTAAAAGTGTGCCGTGAATTCTTCTGTGCAACCCTTGCAATTTCATACAAGCCGATTGCTTTTGCAAACAAAGATCGATCAAATACTGGTGAATTTTTGGGCAATGATCAAAGAGGAAAACACGAGCCTCACAACAAATTGAAGCCAGAAGTTACTGCTGCCATCAAGAATCATATTGAGTCTTTCCCACTAGTGGAGTCTCACTATTGTCGGAAATCATCAAAGCGGTTGTATTTAAGTAGTAGCTTAAGCATTTCGAAAATGTATGACCTTTTTAAAGAAAAAGTAGCTGGAACAGATGCTGAAAAAGTCAGCTATGAAAAATATAAACTAGTGTTTGGCCAAGAGTACAACATGGCATTTCACAAGCCCAAAAAAGATTTATGTGTTATGTGCACCCTTGCTCAATCAGCAGCTGGACCATCGGAAGAACAAAAATTGGAGTTTGAAACACACATTAAACGAAAAGAATCAAGTCGTGCTGCAATGAGATCAAATATCGAAAAATGTTCAACAGATAAAGAATTGACGGTTGCAACTATGGATTTGCAGTCAGTTTTGCAAATACCACAAGCTGAAGCAAGCCCTTTTTACTACAAACGAAAACTATGTGTGTACAACTTTACAGTTTATAATGAGGCAACACGTGAAGGAAATTGTTACATTTGGTCTGAAATTGATGGTAAAAGAGGCAGTAACGAAATTGGATCTTGTGTCAAAAGATTCATAAAAGGGTTAACTGAAAAAGGGTGCCGAAAAGTTGTTTTGTGGTCCGATAATTGCAGCGGGCAGAACCGCAATCGTTACATTGCTGCAATGTTGCTTAAGTTGGTTCAAGAATCAGCTGTTGAAATTGTTGAACAAAATTTTCTGGAAGTGGGCCACACTCAAATGGACGTCGACAGTATGCATTCCGCCATAGAACATTCGGCGAAAAACTGTTTTTCTATGAACGATTGGTCAAACGTTATTCGTCAAGCACGCCGGAAACATCCGTATAATGTGGTACGAATGTTACACAGCGATTTCATTGATCTAAAGTCAGTCAATGCCCGATCAATGAAAAAAGTTATTGCTTTCGAAAATGGCGAAAAATGAAACTGGTTGAAGGTAAAATCGTTAATTTTTTCGAAATCAATGCAGGGACAAATTGGCATTAAATATAATCATGACGAAGAAGAATATAAAGTAAAAACAGTTAATTTACTGATAAATTAATCAGTTTAAAACACAATTTTTATTTTAAGTTTGTTAATGTGGATGTGCGTAAATCCCGAGGAAGACCAGTAGTCAATTGGCCGCCGCTTTATGAAAATCTCTTGCCAATAAGCGATGCCAAAAAACGAGACCTGCAGAGTTTATGTGCGCAAAAGCTTATTCCTCAGGAATTTCACCCTTGGATTGAGTGAGCTAAATTTGAATTTTAGTGTGCAATGCAAAAACCAAAGTTGAAAAAACCATTTTCTTTCAGCTCATTGCCAGTTGGAAATCAAACAATTGAATCGGATTCAGAACCGGAAAATAATTAATTTCAGTGTTTTTATTCGTTACTGTATTGTCTGATTTATTTTTCATTCACAATCCATATTTTGAAATAAACTTTGTTCGAAAATAGTGTTTTTAATGAATGTCCATGGTTGTATATCCATTTTTTTGTAACAGTGATGAATAATTTTAATGTGCCAAAAGGTGCTACATCCAATTTCTACAGTATTCCTATGATAATGTAAGGTTTTCATTTCACAAAGTATTTATAATTTTAGGCTAGTATTAACTACATATAAATTGAAAAAACTATCAGATTTCAAGACAAACTCGATTTTTGGCAGCTTTTTCAATAGTATTTTGCCTTTTTCACAAAATATGCAAAAACGGATATAGCACCTTCTGGCATAGCGGCGACGATATAACATCATATCATCATATAACTGATGACTTGAGCTCCCATATAATCTTTCCTTTGCCTTGAAGTTTAAGGTTCAAATCATTAATATGTTTAAAAATATCCATTAAGAAAGCAAACGAAGCTACATTTTCTTTTTTGCTTAGAAAACTTAGGTAGGCATTTGCTGAAATCTGATCACTGATCAAGAGAAATGTCTTCAAATGTTCTAAAATGCTGAACAATCTTTGTAAAATGCACAATCTTACGCTTAACCTTTGCATAACCATCTTACATTATTATGCAACAGTAGATCGTCATATGTTGATTTGCATCAACTTCTTCAAAAAATAATTTCAATTTATGATGTTTCAGTGATGATTTTTACAGTGAAGCGAATTTACTTCTTATTTTAATCACTTCTTGCACAATACTCTCAAAATTATTATTAAGTTTGTAAAAAGTTTACATTGTTTACAATTTTGCAAAGGTTCACATTAGATGAACAAGTCCTTTTTTAGTCCCAACCATTGCTGGCACAATATCAGTAGTTAAAGGCTTTTTCAGGTCTAAATCATCTTTATCGAAATAATCCATCACCGTGTTGTCTATGTATTCTCCTTGGGTTCTTCCTAATGACGCAAAATAGCCAACATCTCGTCATGACATTTTTTTTCTCTCATTTGGTCCAGGAAGGGTACAAAAATAACCAGTTGTGCCTAATCAGTCACGTCGCATGATTCATCCATAGTCAAGGGGTATTAGTTTGCATTATTTATTTATTTGCATTAGTTTGCATTTTCACAGTGATTTTCTTCCGACAAAACGTGTGTATTTCTTGTGTTAGTAAACGCAGATAAGGGAATCTGTCGTGTTAAGTATCATACAATAGTATCAACAATATCTTTTCTATTCTCAAACAGAACACTGCCTTACTCGACAAAGCATTCTTTAACTATGTCAGCATCAGTAAATGATTCAAGTCCAAGAGTCTCACCACATTTTTGCCGCTCAGTCATTGAACTACTTATGAGCTGGGTAGAAGTTGCGTAACTTGCAATTTAGATTTACGCAAGGTACTACGAAGTGGAATTTTTTGACAAATGATTTATGTTTAGTATCATAATGTCGTTCAATATTCAAGCTTTTTATTAACGCCACTGTTTGTTGAAAAATGAAGCACTTTGGTACTGCTCCAGCACCATTTGGCAGCGAAAAGCAATATAAATCGGTCCATTCTGACAAAAACTGTCTATTTTCGACTTCCACCTTTCTTTTGTTCGGTTCCATAGCAAAAAAAAACTCGCAAATGTAAGCAGATAATTTAGTTCGTAAGGTAAGCAATACACTGCCAACGAGCGGTGGCTTGGAGCGTGGTGCTGGTTCCCCCGGCCTCGTGCGGCGCCGCGCGCTTCATCACCGCTACAGCGGTGATGACAACGGTGAAGACAAAGCGCAGGATACATTTTATTAAGTTACGTACTCAGTAATACAAGTCCGCACAAAATAGGTCAGCGGTTCGAATCCGGACCGCGATCCGCCATTTGATGACCCCTGGTTTAAACAGTTTAGTTACGTAATTCCATTCATTCCAGGTACACTAGAGCAGCGAAAGATAGAATGTTCTAAAACCTCCACCTTATGGGCTCCATCCATGTAATTATATGCTCCATCCATGTAATTTTCCCATAAGCCGGATGGAGCAAAACTGACCCCTTATCAGTAGTTAATTAACGAGACTCTTTAACTAGTCAGTAGGGAAAGATAGTATGTTCTAAAACCTCCACCTTATGGGCCCCATCCATGTAATTATTATCTGCTCCATCCATGTAATTATCTGTTCCTTCCATGTAATTTTCCCATAAGCCGGATAGAGCAAAACTAATCCCTGTTCAGTAGTTCTGAACGATCAGCTTTTAATCAACTTTAATCAGCTTTTAATCAGCTTTAAAACACTAAACACCCTGTGGGGTTGCATAGACCTCACACCCTGTTTAGCGTGGAGTTGCATAGACCTCACACCCTATTTAGTGTTTTAAAGCTGATTAAAGTTGATTAAAAGCTGATCGTTCAGAACTACTGATCAGGGATTAGTTTTGCTCTATCCGGCTTATGGGAAAATTACATGGAAGGAACAGCTAATTACATGGATGGAGCAGATAATAATTACATGGATGGGGCCCATAAGGTGGAGGTTTTAGAACATACTATCTTTCCCTACTGACTAGTTAAAGAGTCTCGTTAATTATAGTCTAATTAGTTTAGTTAGTCTAGTTCAAACAGTCCAGTTAGACTAGTTGCGATATATTAGCTTTAACTAATCCATCTTAACTAGTTAAAACTTTGCTAGTCTAGTCTTAACTAGAGTAGACTGATTAAGACTACTCTAATCTTAGCTGGCCAGAACTATAGTCCATTTTTTTTAAGAATGCAGTAACTATAAACCTAATATACACTATGACAAATGTTCAATCTAGTTACAAAATTTGGCGGTAAATTCAAATATAGTTACTTGAATATAAAAGAAAAAAAGTTAATATAAAAGAAAAATACAGATTAAATACACCAACTGGCAACAATAGTAATAAAATACAAACAAATAAATGGAGAAAAACGCAAAAAAATCTAAATGATACACAGATCAGATGACAATTGTGAATTTACACGGCAGGCATTGACAACTAATAGCTCAACATGCATTGGCGTACAAAAAAAATACTTGGAATTAATTATTATCTTTAAATTTAAAATTGAATATTAAATTATACATAAAACATTATTGTACTTATTTTCCGTAGTATAATTTAACGTTCTATTGCATTTAGAAATTATTCGTACTATTATATTCATTTAATTACATATCACCAAATTCTTCGCCAGTGACTGCAAATGTATTTGAAAAGGGAGAGATGTATAAGTAAATATCGTCGGTGTGAACTTCTCGATTTAAGCCAATCAAAGAACAAAGTCAAATAAGCCCTATCTTCCCTGTACTGCATTCTTAAAAAAAATGAACTATAGTTCACTTCAACTAGTTAACTTAGACTATTTCAACGACTTTGTTAAACGTAGTATAATTGTTTCAGTTAGCCTTAACTACTACAGTCTTAACTAGTGTATAGCAGTTCTGTTCTATCAGTGTTTTTGTTATGTTTAATGAGTCTAGTTCAAGTAGTTTAGTTGTATAAGTTCGGAGAGTTTAGGTTTAGGTTAGTGATCTAGTCTAACTAGTCTGCAAAAAACAATTGTTTTTTTTTTTGGAAAACTGCATTTTTTTCGCATGCTCCTTCCGGGTTGTGAACTAAAATATGGACGCGAGCGTAAGAACTAAAACTAAGGTCTACCCTGTTCTTCTTGTATTAACATAAGTGAACTGAATAAAACGTTTTTGTTTCACACACTTACACACAGCACACTAAATCTATGTTTTATATATAGTTTTTGTTTCTGGACAGAAATTCTACGTTTTGTTTTGTTAACTTAAACTTGTTGGATTGAAGTGTCTAGGTAGTTTTAGCGCAAAGTAAACGGAGTGAAATGTTTTGGCTAAAGCAAAAATTGTTTGGTTTGGGGTTTTCTTTTTGCACACCTGCTAATTTTTTTTTTTTTTTTTGGGTTCTAATTGTGATATTTTTAAGATTTTTTTGAATTCAAAATACTCTTGGTTTTGTCTTATCTTAAGACAAATTGTTTAGATTTGAGTCGAGTTCATATTTAGTCGGCTAAGATTCAAACTTTTGCGAGAAATAGGATTTTTTTGTTTGCAAAAATTTAGTGAGCAAATTTGTATTAACTTATTTGTTTACTAAGTGAATTTTGGCGTCTGAGCAGTCAAAATAGACGTTTTCATAGTTGAATTTTTTTTGTGCGCATGCAATTTCCGCCATGTTTTTCGGGCACCTTTAACTTGTGAAAATGTGCCCGAAACTTTCATATTCCCGCCTATAAAATGATGACGCAAGCGCATGCGCTTCATTTTATTATGTGTGTCGTACTCTCTTAAGAGCGTAGGCGACATCTCTTTTTTCGGGCACCTCTAACTAGTGAAAATAACAAAATGTGCCCGAAACTTTCATATTACCGCCTTTAAAATGATGACGCACGCGCATGCGCTTCATTTTATTATGTGTGTCGTACTCTCTTAAGAGCGTAGGCGACATCTCTTTTTTGCGGGCACCTCTAACTAGTGAAAATAACAAAATGTGCTCGAAACTTTCATATTCCCGCGTATAAAATGACGACGCACGCGCATGCGCTTCATTTTATTATGTGTGTCGTACTCTCTTAAGAGCGTAGACGACCTCTTTTTTTTCGGGCACCTTTAACTAGTGAAAATAACAAACTGTGCCCGAAACTTTCATATTCCCGCCTTTAAAATGACGACGCACGCGCATGCGCTTGATTATATTATGTGCGTCGCTCTCTCTTAAGAGCGTAGGCGACCTCTCTTTTTTCGGGCACCTTTAACTATATATTGTTAATTATATAACAAAATGTGCTCGAAACTTTCAGATTCCCGCCGTTAACATGATGACGCAAGTCCATGCGCTTCATTTTATTATGTGTTAAGAGCGTAGGCGACCTCTCGCGCATACTTTTGGAACGCATCATCCACGAATATCCGGGACTTAGCAGTTTATCGCCGGTTCCGAACGGCACTAGGTTTTCTAGACAGAAAACGCATGCGCTTAACTAAGCGTAGAAAGGTCTATTCGCAATAATTCTTTGCAAAAATTAAAATTTTTTTTTTGCTAAATTTGTCTTTTTTGAGCAATTTTAAAACAAAAAAATCCTTTTCAAAAAAATGAATCTTAGCTTTTTTCCAAAAATTTCATTTCCTTGTTTCAACCCTAAAGTTTCCAAATAACTCCACTAACCTCAAAATTTTGTAAATTTTCGAAAAATAATCCCCAAAAATTTCCAAAAACTCAAGATCATTTCGAGCATTCCCTTCTCTTTTAACAACTAATTTCTGAACTGTAACTGTTGTAATTGGGCCCGTTCTGCAACACGCCGTTTCCGGTCGCGCTTCCGTCACTTCCAACCTTCGAATATTTCGCGCTGTTTGTCGTCGGCGGCGGCGCCATGGCCTGCTTCACCAGCGCCCCGGCGTCCAGCGAAATCCCCGACTTCAGGTTCGAGTCCACCTTCAGGTTATTATTATGATTGTTCTGGGCGCTCGCGGCCGGAGCCGGTGATATGGACGTCGTCTGTTTACCCTGAGCATCAGCTCCCAACAATTTCTCAACCTAAAAAAAAAAAATTAATAAAATTTTTTTTTTTTAATTATCAAAATTATTTGATTTTTCAAGTTTCAGAAAATGATTTCTTGCAGTTTCAGGAAGATATCCTGAAATTTTCAGCAATTTTCCGAGAGTAATCCGTCTGCAATTAAATAATTTGCACACAGTCGAACAATCGAGAAATAACTTAAAATGTGAACTTCAACTTTGACTAAGTATACCTAACCTAACCTTAAACCTCCTAACTCGAGTTATGTTACATACCTTATTATTTAATACTTATTTGGGTTAAACTGGAATAAGACTGCTCATAGATATAGGCAACCCAATCTACGCAATGCCAATTTCCGTTAGTTTCAATTGTGGCATGGGGGCGCTGAACGTATGAACACGTAATAGCAGCTCTCAACCAATCAACGAATTATAAACCAAACGCACGTGTGTGTGTGTGTTATCAATATACATAACTTATCATTAATCGCGGACTGTTACATACGTGTGTGTTATGTTGCGCTTTTACAATAGTGGTCGTAGATAAATATTTTTTACTTCTTTAACATTTTGTCTCAAACTCACCGAACCCGTGGCTTCCTCGAGATTGCTCTCGGCTTCCTGCAGCAGAGGCTGTGTCGACTTCGACTGCGGCAACACGAAGGAAGTCTCCCAGCTGTCGAAGTTCTCTGGTAGAAGTTTGTCGATCGACGAGGTCGAACCAGCGACGACATTCGACTGATTCACTGACATCGTGTGATTTGGTATCAAATAATCCGTCGTTGGAACCTTCAAAGTTAACAAAATTTAAAGAAGTTACAGAGATTTAGGCTTGTCGCACACTGGGTCCGCTCCGTCTCCGCTCAGCTCAGCTTTTCAGCCCAGAAAAATATAAAACCCGTGTATTTAACTAGAATCGCGGAATGTTACATACGTGTGTGATATGATGCGCATTTACAAAAGTGGTCGTAGATAAATATTTTTAACTTCTTTAACATTTCGTCTGCTTCTTTAACTGCGTCCGCTCAGCTCAGCTTGGCCTCGTTCCACGACTCTCCGTTCTGTATCCTATGTTTTTCAAGAATACTAGGCCGGAGGTCGGATGCTGGCGGATGGTTTACGCAGGCGCAAGGGCATTTATGCAACCAGGATAGCAGGACATATTTAGCTCTCCTGGAGGAGAGGTGGAAGGGGACTGAAGTGTGGAAAAGTGAAGTAGTTGAGCGGATGCAATATGTGGAAAAATGACGCGAGCTGAGAGGAGCGGACCCGATCGGATCTGATGTGAGCTGAGCAGAGCGGATCCAGTGTGCGACAATCCTTAATTATCGTTGAATGGTTTCTTGTGAAATATTACCTGAAGACAATTGTCATCTGATGTGTTGGGTCTCATGACGGTGGCATCTCTTTCATGAGAGGGGGGTCTGTTGAAGACAGGTAGGGGGGCGTTCATGACCTGGGGGTCTTGCGTGCAGTAGCCCAGCCGCTCCATGATCAAGGAAAACGTGGGTCTTTGCTCAGGCGTCGGGTGCCAGCACTGAGTCATGATGCCGTAAATGGGACCAGGGCAGTTAACGGGCGGCTCCAAACGACCTCCGCTCGTCACCAACTGCATGACGTCTCGGTTCGCACAGCCCGTGTAAGGCATGTACCCCATGGACATGATCTCCCACAGCAGAACGCCGAACGACCACACGTCCGTCTTGCTGGTGAAGATCCCGTCCAGGAACGCTTCCGGCGGCATCCATTTTATCGGCAACATCGCCTTACCACCCTTACGATAATAATCCGACCTAAATTTAAATAAACGAATTAGTGAATTTTGCAAGTTTTTTTCCAGTTTTTCAAACTTCGATTCGGGAATTAACCCATAAATAAAAACTAACCTATAAATATCTCTGGACATGCCAAAATCGGCGATCTTGACGCACCGTCCGGGACCTTTGGTGGTCAAGAGACAATTCCTGGCCGCGATATCGCGATGGATGAACCGATTCTCCTCTAAGTATTTACAACCTTTGGCCACATCCACCGAAATCAAAACCAGGTCCTTCATGCTCAATGGACTGCCCCTCTCCGGCTTGGGACGCGACTCCCTCAGGAAGTTCTTGAGATCGCCTCCGGCCAAAAGCTCCAGAACTATGAAGCGAGGATGCTTGTCGAAGCAGACCCCAATGAAATGGACGATGTTGGGATGGTTGAACTTGGACATGATCAGAGCCTCCATCAGGAAGTCCATTTCGGCTTGGTTGGTCGACATCTCCGGCAAAGTCTTAACAGCCACTGGCATTTCCACCGTGTCACCAGACCTCTGTCTGTAGAAGCCTTGATACACCTCGCCGAAAGCCCCTTGCCCCAGCGCTTTCACCAGCCTCAATTGATCTCTAGGGATGTCTTTGAGGTCTTTCAGCGTGTAGACAACTCCGCCGAACTCGTAGTTGGGATTGTACTCCGTCATCATGCTATCTGAAGCAACTCTCAGTCTATTTAGTTGGAAGTCAGGACCAGACATCATCTTCCTCCTCAACACTTCTTCAGCTCTCTTCTGATATCGATTATCTAAGAAAACAGACAAGTTAATAGTTTTGCAAGTCTGGATAGAAGCTTCTAGTAATTCTATGCCAAATTTAGTTGGTACAGGCAAACTTACATTCGGAATAGTATGACTTACACATAGTGAAGCAAATGATGGCTATAGTGATAGTTAAAGCAGTGACTCCAATCAGTAGGATTATAACGAACCAGGTGGGGTAGTTCTCGGGCAAGTCTCCTGCAACAAAACGGATGAATTCCTGCCGGTCCGACCACCTCAAACTCCTTCTACCTATGCAGGATTTCCCGTTGCTATCCAGCTTCCATCCCTTGGGACAGATGCAGGTGACCTGAGCCCTCTTGCTGTCCAACGCCAGGCAGCGGTAGTCGCACTCGCAGCCCGGCACAGCAGGAATTATGATCACCATCCCGGGTCCGGCGTGATACCCCGACAGCGCCTCCGAGAAGTTCGGCAGCGCCTTCGTGGGATCAATGTAGGAGTAACCGCCTTCGCCGTTCGTCGTATTTGAAGACCAAGCATTACCACCTGAAGAAATTTTTGGTGAAGGAAATGATTGATGAAAGTTTCAGTTTGGTTGAAGTATTACCTGCGTATCCGCCGCCTCCTCCTCCGGCTTTACAACCGCCGCCGCCGCCTCCAAACCCACCGCTTCCTCTTCCATCCGTTGAAGAATAGCAGGCTTCGCCGCCGAAACCTCCAGCCAAGAAAGCTTGGCCTTGCCTAGACTCGTGGTCTAAAGCTATTTTACCCGAGTTACTCTCCCAACCGCCACCAGCTCCCGCAGATCTGAACAAATTAAGACAAACTTACATCTAAAGCTAGACTTCCGAGCAAAGCGGCTCTGGCGTCACTAACGCAGCGTCAAAGCCAAAGATAGTATTATGTACTATGAGGCGCAATTCGACCGCAGCGACATTGACGCCCTCAGCGTGTGTCGTTGCGCTCGAACCTCATAGTACATAATACTATCGCTATGTCGCGGCGGCTTTGACGCTGCGTTTGTGACGCCAGAGCCACAGTGCATAATACTATTGCTATGTCGCCGCGTCAGTATCGTTGCGTTAGTGACGCCAGAGCCGCTTTGCTCGGAAGTCTACCTTAAGTCCTTAATATCTAAATCTATCAAACTTCAATTTGAGTCCATACTTACTTGAGTCCATACATTTGACCGGTAATGTGAGGTCTTGACAAGTTGATGGCTTGTCCATGCTGCAGCCCCGTATCAATGAACCTCCCAAAG
This sequence comes from Phosphuga atrata, assembly GCA_944588485.1. NCBI lineage: Eukaryota > Metazoa > Arthropoda > Insecta > Coleoptera > Silphidae > Phosphuga > Phosphuga atrata. Next base: position 53,303,539 of record OX155903.1, read on the forward strand.
CCCAAACCTCCGCCTCCAGCAGCCACAGCAATCGGCACCGCTTGCCTAGTCTTGTTCCTCTGCAACAGCAAAACAAATTTAAACAAACTCTTCCACCTTCAACCTCGCCTCCACTACCATGAAAACAAAGGTGGCGCCACCACCGCCGCCTCCGCCATCAGCTATCTCCAGGTTCAAAACCCCGCGGACTCCGGTGATGTTCTCCGAGTTTTGGGACCGACACGTGGAGTTGCCCGTGTGGCCCAGGCTTTTGACGCAGGCACTCGATCCCTCTTGCCCCACCAACATGTAGATCTCTTGTCCTTTTCGCAGCTCAAGCACGGCGCGTGCCATCGCACCCCTGGACGACCCCATGGCACCGCTGCCTTTACCTCCACTCGATCCAAACAAAATAAAACTGAAAACAAAGTTATTTGCTCATTGGTAATCTTAGATAGTGTTCTAGTTTTCAGTAACTTCTAGGTAATTTAGTTACCTATAACGGTGCCAAAATTGGTTAGTCTAGTTAAGGCATTTGCTGAGGTATTAAGAAATAAGCAAGTGCATGTCTGAAATTCAAATTTGTTTAAGTTTTAAGGTCGATTCCCATATGCGCGACACTACGCGACGCCGCGCGACAACGCTTGTCAAATAATGATTACATTGTTTTAACTGGGCATGTTCTCACTTTGGCTACGCGACGTGCCCATTTAAAACAATGTAATCATTATTTGACAGCCGATGTCGCACGACGTCGCGTAGCTGAGTGTCGCACATATGGGAATCGACCTAAAGATACGTTACATAGGCCAAGCCCATGGGCACGTTGCGTATATAAGAATCCGCCTATAAAGGTCGATTCCCATATGCGCGACACTCAGCTACGCGACATCGGTTGTCAAATAATGATTACATTGTTTTAAATGGGCACGTCGCGTGTATGAGAATCGGCCTTTAAAAGCCGATTCACATATGCGCGTCACTCAGCTACGCGACGTCGTGCGACATCGCTTGTCAAATAATGATTACATTGTTATAAATGGGCACGTCGCGTAGCCATAGTGAGAACGTGCCCATTTAAAACAATGTAATCATTATTTGACAGGCGATGTCGTACGACGTCGCGTAACTGTGTGTCGCGCATAGGGGAATCGACCTTAAGAATGGTTACATAGGCCAAGCCATGGGCACGTCGCGTGACGTCGCGTATATGAGAATCGGCCTTTAAAAGTCCAGTACCATATGTGCTACACTCAGCTACGCGATGTCGTGCGACATCGCCTGTCAAATAATGATTACATTGTTTTAAATGGGCACGTCGCGTATATGAGAATCGCTCTTTAAAGGTCGATTCCCATATGCGCGACACTCAGCTACGCGACGTCGTGCGACATCGCCTGTAAAATAATGATTACATTTTTTTAAATGCGCACGTCGTGTAGCCATAGTGAGAACGTGCCCATTTAAAACAATGTAAACGTTATTTAACAGACGATGTCGCACGACGTCGCGTAGCTGAGTGTCGCGCATATTGGAATCGACCTTAAGAATGGTTACATAGGCCAAGCCATGGGTACGTCGCATGACGTCGCGTATATGAGAATCGGCCTTTAAAAGTTGATTCCCATATGCGCAACACTCAGCTACGCGACGTCGTGCGACATCGCCTGTCAAATCATGATTACATTGTTTGAAATGGGTACGTCGCGTATATGAGAATCGGCCTTTAAAGGTCGATTCCCATATGCGCGACACTCAGCTACGCGACGTCGTGCGACATCGCCTGTCAAATAATGATTACAATGTTTAAAATGGGCACGTTGCGTTGCTGTCGCGTAGCCATAGTGAGAACGTGCCTATTTTAAACAATGTAATCATTATTTGACAGGCGATGTCGCGTGACGTCGCGTAGCTGAGTGTGGCGTATATGAGAATATGCCTTTAGGATTTCGAGAATACGCTAGAAGCACGTCTTTAACATTTCACGTTTTCACGTTTTAAAAATTATTATTCATAAAAGCAAAGCTGCACTGATGAAAGATAAAGACCGATTCTCATCATCAGTGTCCATTTAAAACAATGTAATCATTATTTGACAGGCGATGTCACGTGACGTCGCGTAGCTGAGTGTCGCGTATATGAGAATCGGCCTTTAGTATTTCGAGAATACGCTGGAAGAAGGGCGTCTTCTCGTCCTTGTGAGGTAAAAGTGCTTTACAAATTATTATTCAAAAAACTTGCATAAAGCTTATTTCAAAAGCATAGCTGAACTGATGAAAGATAAAGGGCGATTCCCATCATCAGTGCCCATTTAAAACAATATGTTCATTATTTGACAGGCGATGTCGCGTGACGTCGCGTAGCTGAGTGTCGCGTATATGAGAATCGGCCTTTAGGATTTCGAAAATACGCTGGAAGGGCGTCTTCTAGTCCTTGTGCCGTGAGGTAAAAGTGTTTTACAAAGTATTATTCGTAAAAGCAATGCTGCACTGATGAAAGATAAAGGCCGATTCTCATCATCAGTGCCCATTTAAAACAATATAATCATTATTTGACAGGCGATGTCGCGTAGCTGAGTGTCGCGTATATGAGAATCGGCCTTTAGGATTTCGAGAATACCCTGGAAGGGCTTCTCGTCCTTGTGCCGTGAGGTAAATTTTTTGTTTTAGTTATATGTTTTAATGTCGATTCCCATATGCACGACACTACGCGGCGTCGTGCGACATCGCTTGCCAAATAATGATTACATTGTTTTAAATGGGCACGTCGCGTAGCCATAGTGAGCCCATTTAAAACAATGTAATCATTATTTGACTGGCGATGTCGCGTGACGTCGCGTAGCTGAGTGTCGCGTATATGAGAATCGCCCTTTAGGATTTCGAGAATACGCTGGAAGGGCGTGTTCTCGTTCTTGTGCCGTGAGGTAAAAGTGTTATACAAATTATTATTCATAAAAGCAAAGCTGCACTGATGAAAGATAAAGGCCGATTCTCATCATCAGTGCCCATTTAAAACAATGTAATCATTATTTGACTGGCGATGTCGCTGACGTCGCGTAGATGAGAATCGGCCTTTAGGATTTCGAGAATACGTTGGAATGGCGTCTTCTCGTCCTTGTGCCGTGAGGTAAAAGTGTTTTACAAATCATTATTCATAAAAGCTAAGCTGCACTGATGAAAGATAAAGGCCGATTCTCATCATTAGTGCCCATTTAAAACAATGTAATCATTACTTGACAGGCGGTGTCGCATGACGTCGCGTAGCTGAGTGTCGAGTATATGAGAATTGGCCTTTAGGATTTCGAGAATACGCTGGAAGGGCGTCATCTCGTCCTTGTGCCGTGAGGTAAATTTTTAGTTTTAGTTATATAAGTTTTAAGGTCGATTCCCATATGCGCGACACTACGCGACGTCGCGCGACATCGCTTGTCATATAATGATTATATTGTTTTAAATGGGTAGGTTCTCACTATGACTACGAGACGTGCCCACAATATTATCATTATTTGACAGCCGATGTCGCACGACGTCGCGCATATGGGAATCAACCTTAAAAATGGTTACATAGGCCAAGGCATGGGCAAGTCGCGTGACGTCGTATATATGAGAATCGGCCATTAAAAGTCGATTCCCATATGCGCGACACTCATCTACGCGACGTCGTGCGACATCGCCTGTCAAATAATGCTTACATTGCTTTAAATGGGCACGTCGCGTATATGAGAATCAGCCTTTAAAGGTTGATTCCCATAGCTTCCCATAGCGTAGCTGACGTCGCGTAGCTGAGTGCAGCTTTGCATTTATAAATAATGATTTGTAAAATACGCCGTCGATGGTGTCGTTGATTTAGAATTTTGAGAATATGCTGGAAGGGCGTCTTCTCGTCCTTGTGCCGCGAAGTAAAAGTGTTTTACAAATTATTATTCATAAAAGCAAAGCTGCACTGATGAAAGATAAAGGCCGATTCTCATCATCAGTGCCCATTTAAAACAATGTAATCAATGCAATCAGACAGGCGATGTCGCGTATATAAGAATCGGCCTTTAGGGTCTATAGTGTTAGTCTAAATGGAACCTTCTAGTCTACAATATGTTGTCAATGATTTAGTTAACTAGGAATTTAGTTAGCTTACGTATAGTAATTGTCCGAGGGGACAGTCCATTTCTGGACGCCATTAAGCCCTGGCTCCCTTAACACTTTCGTCTTGACCTGAGTGCCGTTATAAGCGTCCGTGCAGTTTTTCTGCACCGGTCCGTATCTGCCAGTGGCATTGCAAGTCTTAATCTCATAATCTGTAAGAGGCAAGGATTAGACGTGGATCACTTGGAGGTTTGATTCTTACAGGTCTCGTTGATGAAGCTCTGGTGGGGTTCGTTGGCGGAGGGATGCTCGATGTAGGGGTTCCAGTAGTTGTAGCCGCTCAGTTCGTGCGCGGGAATGTTCAGCCCGAAACATTCCGGACTGAGGGAGAAGTCGTCGATGGCGATGTCCTTCACGTATCGAATTCCTTTCCGAAAATCAAAGTGGAGGTAGTACCTAAAACAACACAACGCTAAACCTTGTTCACTGACGCGCAATCGTATTCTACCTGAACGTGATATTGGGTAGCGTGACCACCTGCCGCTTCCATGGATCCAGGAAGTTGTTGTAGCTCCACAGCAAATCAGTAGACACGTTCTCTTTCGCCCGGAGTTCGGTCACTTGCAGCATGAAACCGGACTTTTGATTCCCAGATTTGTGCAAATAAAAACGAATCTAAATAGACAACAACAAGGATTTATAGATAGAAAAGTTAGTTTACTGCATTATGTAGAAGTTTGATAGTCTCGACCAGTGGTGGCGAACCTATGGCACGCGTGTCACAGCTGACACGTAGGGAAATTATATTGGCACGCGAACTACTTAGCACGCGTGCCTTCTAAACTCCTTAAACTTAAACCTTGCTACTTCTAAAAGACATTGTTTCTCAAGCTACTTTTGTGGAACTGTTAAGGCTAAAATGGTAACTGATTTTCATTATCAGAAATTGTCATTCATTGTTAAAGTTAACTGGCACGTCTGCATTTAAAAAAAATGGCACGCGGCCTTAAAAAGGCTAGCCACCCCTGGTCTAGACATGTTTACTGATATTAAATGTAAGGCAACTTTTCTAGCACATTAGATTAATACACCTTTTTACGGTTATTTAAGTGCATGCGCATCCGCCAAGTGTGAAAGGCGGGAATATGAAAGTTTCGGGCATATATTTAGTTAGGTCAGAAAGTTCGGTCACTTTTTAGTTTTTGAACAAGGATTTCTAGCTAGATAAGTTAGTTTACTACATTAAGTATTAGTTTGATAGTCTATACTTGTCTGGTGATGTTAAATGTTAGGCAACTTTTCTAGCGCACTAGATTAATAGACCCTTTTACGGTTATTTAAGCGCATGCGCATCCGCCAAGTGTGAAAAGCGGGAATATGAAAGTTTCGACCACATATTTAGTTATTTGTCAAAAAGTTCGGGCACTTTTTAAATTTTGAACAAGGATTTATAGATAGAAAAGTTAGTTTACTACATTAAGTATGAGTTTAATAGTCTAGACTTGTCTACTGATATTAAATATTAGGCAACTTTTCTAGCACATTAGATTAATAGACATTTTTACGGTTATTTAAGCGCATGCGTATCCACCAAATGTGAAAAGCGAGAATATGAAGTTTCGGGCACATATTTAGTTATATATCAAAAAGCTCGGGCACTAAATTGTTTTTTTTATATTTAAATATTACGCAACGTTTGGAAATCTCCCAAAACAGATTTGCAAAAGAATCGGGTATTTTTTTTTAATAATTTCACCGACCTGCCGTCTCCGGGGGCGGCTGGGCGATTTTTTAAGGTTTTCCCTTTTTCACACACAACTCGGACAGTTTTCGTCGCATGGACGTGGTTCCGGTTCCGAAGTGTCCAGAACGTCGCCGTCCATCCGACTGTCACCTCACTTTCCGATATTATTACTTAAAATTTTTGGGACGTGCGAAAAATTTTTCTTGCAAAAAATCATTTTTGGACGCCTAAACGACGCGATCCGGAAGCGTTATCGAAAATCGCCGTGCGTTAGGTCCTTCGTCTATTCCTTAGCTACAAGAATTTCATGAACCGCCGCCGCTGGCGGCGTTTAAATCGGAGGACCCAAATTCCACGACGCCATTAAAACGACGTTTTTGACGTTCAGGAAAACTCCCGCAGAATCGCCAACTTAAGCTCTGCGGGAACGATTCCGCGCGATTACCGCAGATAATTGAATGCTTTATCTTTGAATGCAAGCGGCATCGCGCTGCGTCGTTTCAAACAGTCGCGACGGCCGTAAAACGTCTAATTTTTGCAGCCCCCCGGTGAATATTCTGGATTTTTCAGTAGATTGTAGAGTGGCGTTTTGGCTTTCCGCACCCATAATTGGACGTGGCGGAATCGCGTCGCGACGCCCACTTATAACTGTTAATCTGCTCAGAGAAAAACTTGAATGTCGATTTGGGGCACCAGGATATCGCGTATTGAAATTCCAAGCACCGGCACGAGTCGCGCATTTTGGTACCGGCGCCGCATGGCTGCGACCACGGAGTCGCCCGTCACAGTTCGAAACGTATCGGCTCTCCTTCGCTGGAAGGTGCGGTCAATCTGACCGCTGCAGTTTCCTCGTTTCTGGGCGCAGCGACTCGAAACTGCTGCGTTCGATTCGGAACGAACGGCCGCGCCTCTTTTGCGTGGGTTGGGCAGTTCGGGCACTTTTTTAATTTTTGAACAAGGATTTATAGGTAGAAAAGTTAGTTTGATAGGAAAAACCCCTTCTCATGGGTTCGCCATCCGAGCCGTCCCCGAGCTGCCGACGTTGGAACATATTATTATTTTTTTTACATTTACCCCCCTCACCTTTTGCGACACGAGGCGATGCCGCCCGCCGATACGCGTATTTCGGTACCACTCGCGGCTTCCTGCGTCGCTCCCTTCACCCGGTGCGTCCGAAATGCCGAAAAAAAAATCCGCAACCGCCTATGGACGGCAATTTGCGAGTTCGATGGTCGTCGCCGAAAATTGGGGTTCGCATGGCGCAGGATAGATGCGGGAATCTAAAAAACCGTCGGGCTGCCCGAGACGGAAATATCTCCATAAATGTGCAGACTGCGCGGTAAAAGTGCACCTTCAAGTTTGCCGCCGTCTGCGTTAGTTGGGAAAGATATCATGTTCTGGGCTCTCCGCCACCACCGACCTTGAAATTACAGATTTCTGTAAAAATTTTAAAATTTACAGATTCCTGTAATTCAATTTTACCTACTACATTACAGATGGCGCCACGTAAAAATTAATAAAAATTACAGATCCCTATAAAAAAAAAAACAAAAAAAACTACAGACTGGAGCTTACAGATTCATGTAAACAGCCTAACAATTTTTCCCTACATTACAGAGCAGATATCTTTCCATTAGTTCGGAATTTTGCTGTCAGATGATGTATATAATTCTGAACAGTTACCATCCAATTAGTTCAGAACATGACGGGGATATGGTGTTACTTTGTAGAAAGTTTTCTTGTGCATTTGGTTGCCTAAGACTATCAAGTGGATTATAGGATTAAATACTGGACTAGTAGTCCTCCCGCCGTCACCGCCGACCTTGACTTGACTTTGTGACCTTGACTTGACCTTTTTTGTGACCTTGACTTGACCCTGGCTTTAGTTCAGCTTTTCACCAACAGATGGCGCTTTAGGTCAACCTTCACCAACAGATGCCGCTTAGTTCAGCTTTTTACTGACAGATGGTGCCTTAGTTCAGGTTTTCACCAACCCGAACAGATTTCGTATCATTAGTGCAGAACTAGACTGGTAGATGGCGTTTTGTAGAAAATATCTTGTGCATTTGGTTGCCTATTAGAGGATAGGATAAGACTATTTAGTGGATTAGAGACTACTAGGCCGGACTTGTATAACTGACTGGAGTGGACTAGATTAGTCTCTTGTGCATTTGCTTCCCTAAGACTATTTAGTAGATTAGAGGATTAAATACAGGACTTCTAAGCCGGACTAGTATATCATACTAGAGTGGACTAGATTAGTTAATGTCAGACTAGAACCGGACTGAATCAGATAATACCAGACTAGATCCCCGGACTGGATCATATGTGAGGCAACTTTTCTAGCACATTAGATTAATAGCCCTTTTTACAGTTATTGAAGCGCATGCGCATACGCCAAGTGTGAAAGACGCGAATATGAAAGTTTCGGGCACATATTTAGTTATAAAAGTTCGGGTACTTTTTGACGTATAACATGACGGAAATTGACCCACAAATAAATTTCAAGCATGAAAAGATATTTTGGAAGAGGTTAGGTTAAGTTAGGTTAACTCACCGAGCAAGAATTGTAATATCTAGAGGAGGAATTGCCGTGAACTTTCGGGGGAGGATTGAAGATGACGCTTTTAAGCGTCGCGGTGCTGGCGAATTTCGCGACGCTCCCCATCGCAGCGGTCACGTGCAAATATTTCCCTGCAAGAACAGAAGAATTGGCGATACGCCCGACTTGTGATCACGACTCACCTGTGCTGTTCCCGTACGTGTGATCTATGCCAGGCCCGGTTAGATTAGTAGCCGTCGATCCGTTGTGTCTGGTCCAGTCTAAAGCCTTGCCTTGCGCGTTGTACCAACCGCACCAATCCTGCTCGAAGTTGCAGCGAGCTCCGTAAGGAATTTTATCTAAACAAGAATTAAATTAGATTAGACTGAGACGAGATTAGACTAACAAGTGGGCCCTGTCAACTCGTCATCACCGATTTGACCCAAATTTACAGTATACGTAGGGCTTGACTTTAAATGAAAGTGAAGCAATCGGGAGGGCTAGATGGCCAAGCATTAAAAAAATGATCCAAACTGACAACTCGTATGCCCGTGCTTATGAAAAAAAAAGCGTCCCCACGGGGAATCGAACCAGCGATCCTCATACTATGAACCCGAGCTCTTACCGTTACGCTGACCGGCCATTGTAATTTATGCTAACATAGCGGGCTTATGAGTTGTCAGTTTGGATCATGTCTTGGCCATCTGGCCCTCCCGCTTGCGTCACTTTCATTTATAGTCAAGCCCTACATATACTTTAAATTTGGGACAAATCTATACTATACTTGTAAGTATTTACCGCAGTTTTGCGTTTCGTCGTCTCCAAAGAGACAATCTTTGGTGATGTCGCAGACTTCGCTGTTGTTGATGCAAATGTTGGTGGAGGTGCAGCGGTATTGGTTGTGGCTGCAGGAGTCGCTCTTGCCAGTCTCTGGATAGCACTGCAAGAGCTTGACGTCGTCGAAGGCTATCGCGCCGGCCTTCATGCTCTCCTTTCCCGGGACGATCTCGAGCACGATCTTAAACTTCTGAGTGATTTTTCCGATGGCTTTCTCGTACTTCATCCAACTGAAATCAGGGAACTTTGACTGAGTCCGGTTAGTAGACTGAACTAACTTTCGCGGATTGATTTTATTTATTACGAAGCGATATTTCGCGAATAGACCTTTTCATAATAGAATTTTTTTTTGTGCGCATGCGTCAATTTCCGCCATGTTATACGTCAAAATTGCCCGAACTTTTTGACGTATAAATATGTGCCCGAAACTTTCACATTCCCGCCTTTCAAACATGGCGGATGCGCATGCGCTTAAACGTTTGACTGCTAAGCAATTCTTGCAACGCACGAAAACTGCGGTCAAAGGACACGTGCGGTCGGACTACGTTTACTCCCACGGAGAACAAATACACATTGAAACTCGCAGCGCTGCGTCGCGGTTTTCGAGACAAATGAACTTTTGCGCCGCGTAGCAGTCAAACGGTTAACTAACCTTAAAAAGTCCATTGCTTACCTTTTGGTGTTGTCTCCGGGAATCTGCTCGAGCAGAACCTGGGTCTTGTTGATGTTGTGCAAGACGATGCGAATCGTGCTGTCGTTGCTGTTCTCCTGGTACAGCCAAAACCGCAAGTTGCAACTGTCTCCGGTCGGATCGAACATCGGACTTGTCACCGTCCAATTCCAATCCAACTCTTTCGGAATCAGCGGCTTCAACCGCACCAACAAAAAGTGACCTAGGCATAGATAATTTGAATCAAATCTAAGTCTACACACAAGCTAAGTCTAGTCTCGTCTGTCTAGTCTTGTCTGTCTAGTCTTGTCTGTCTAGTCTTGTCTGTCTAGTCTTGTCTGTCTAGTCTTGTCTGTCTAGTCTTGTCTGTCTAGTCTTGTCTGTCTAGTCTTGTCTGTCTAGTCTTGTCTGTCTAGTCTTGTCTGTCTAGTCTTGTCTGTCTAGTCTTGTCTGTCTAGTCTTGTCTGTCTAGTCTTGTCTGTCTAGTCTTGTCTGTCTAGTCTTGTCTGTCTAGTCTTGTCTATCTAGTCTTGTCTGTCTAGTCTTGTCTGTCTAGTCTTGTCTGTCTAGTCTTGTCTGTCTAGTCTTGTGTGTCTAGTCTTGTCTGTCTAGTCTTGTCTGTCTAGTCTTGTCTGTCTAGTCTTGTCTGTCTAGTCTTGTCTGTCTAGTTTTGTCTGTCTAGTCTTGTCTGTCTAGTCTTGTCTGTCTAGTCTTGTCTGTCTAGTCTTGTCTGTCTAGTCTTGTCTGTCTAGTCTTGTCTGTCTAGTCTTGTCTGTCTAGTCTTGTCTGTCTAGTCTTGTCTGTCTAGTCTTGTCTGTCTAGTCTTGTCTGTCTAGTCTTGTCTGTCTAGTCTTGTCTGTCTAGTCTTGTCTGTCTAGTCTTGTCTGTCTAGTCTTGTCTGTCTAGTCTTGTCTGTCTAGTCTTGTCTGTCTAGTCTTGTCTGTCTAGTCTTGTCTGTCTAGTCTTGTCTGTCTAGTCTTGTCTGTCTAGTCTTGTCTGTCTAGTCTTGTCTGTCTAGTCTTGTCTGTCTAATCTTGTCTGTCTAGTCTTGTCTGTCTAGTCTTGTCTGTCTAGTCTTGTCTGTCTAGTCTTGTCTGTCTAGTCTTGTCTGTCTAGTCTTGTCTGTCTAGTCTTGTCTGTCTAGTCTTGTCTGTCTAGTCTTGTCTGTCTAGTCTTGTCTGTCTAGTCTTGTCTGTCTAGTCTTGTCTGTCTAGTCTTGTCTGTCTAGTCTTGTCTGTCTAGTCTTGTCTGTCTAGTCTTGTCTGTCTAGTCTTGTCTGTCTAGTCTTGTCTGTCTAGTCAATTATAAACTTCACATTTACAAATACTACAAACATCATTTTTTGAAGTTTCCAAAAGTAAACTTCAAGTTTTGACGTTTCTAAATTTAACAAACATCAAATTCTGACGTTTCCCAATGTTACAAATTTCAATTATTAACGTTTCCAAATGTAACAACTTCAATTTTTTAAGTTTTAAATGTTACAAACCATGCTATTTACGTTTATTGTTACGCTTTTTACGTTAATATTACAAACTTCAATTATGAACGTTTGAAATCATACAAACTTCATTTTTTTGAAGTTTCAAATTTTACGAACTTCGATTTTTTTGAAGTTTCCAAATGTCACATACAACAACTTCATACATTTTACAATTTCATAAACTTCAATTTTTGACGTTTCAAATGTTATAAACCATGGTTTTTACGTTTCCAAATGTTACAGACTTCAATTCTTGACGTTTAAAATCCGTCGAACTTCAATTTTTGAAGTTTCTACTTTTATAAACTTTGATTTTTGAAGTTTATAAATGTCACAAACAACAATTTCAGAGATTTTACAATTTTATAAACTTCAAGTTTTGACGTTTACAAATGTTACAAACTTCAATTCTTGACGTTTAAAATCCTACAAACTTATATCGATATTTTGTCGATGTTTATCTAATCTGAAGTTTGTAATACGAGCAAACATAAATCGAAGTTGTTTGAAGTTTATGAAGTTTCAAATATTACAAATTTCAATTTTTGACGATTCCAAATGTCACACGCAACAATTTCAGACATTTTACAATGTTATAAACTTTAATATTTGACGTTTCAAATGTTATAAACCATGCGTTTTAAGTTTACAAATGTTACAAACTTAAATGATGAACGTTTGAAATCATACACACTTCAATTTTTGAAGTTTAAAATTTTACAAACTTCAAGTTTTGACGTTTACAGATGTCACAAGCAACAATTTCAGACATTTTACAAACCCCATCAATTATTGACGTTTAAAAACATACAAACTTCAATTTTTGAAGTTTGAAATTTTACAAACTTTGCGTTTTGAAGTTTCCAAATGTCACAAACGACAATTTCTGACATTTTACAATGTTATAAACTTCAATTTTTGGCGTTTCAAATGTTACAAACCATGCTTTTTAAGTTTAAAAATGTTACAAACTTCAATTATTGACGTTTGAAATCCTACAAACTTCGATTTTTGAAGTTTAAAATTTTACAAACAATAATTTCAGACATTTTATAATGTTATAAACTTCAATTTTTACCGTTTCAAATGTTACAAACCATGCTTTTTAAGTTTACAAATGTTATAAACTTAATTCTTGACGTTTAAAATCTTACAAACTACAATTTTTGAAGTTTTAAATTTTACAAACTTCCATTTTTGACGTTTCCAAAAGTCACAAACAATAATTTCAGACATTTTATACTGTTATAAACTTCAATTTTTGACGTTTCAAATGTTACGAACTTCATTTTTTTACGTTTAAAATCATGTAAACTTCATTTTTTGAAGTTTGAAATTTTACAAACTTCAATTTGTGACGTTTCCAAATGTTACTTTACTCTTATCCTGTCCCAAAAGACATTTATTTTACGTTTTCATGCATTGCAAACTTCAGACTAGATGAACACCGACAAAACATTGACTTTGTTTCCAACTGTTAAATCGCATCAAACTTCACTTCAATGATCCCAAACAACTTTTTTGACGTTTTCTCGTATTACAAACTTCAGATTAGATAAACATCAACAAAATATCGATATTATATTTCATTGATTTTAACGTCTTGTTTCCGTTAAGTTTCCTAAAATTTATTTGGCAAAATCTGGTTTAACCCTTAACCACCTGCCATACGTCTCAGGTGAGAAAATTACTGCTACTTTGGGTCTGTGAGACGTATGTCAGGTGGTTAGGTGTTAAACTTCAAATATGATTTTGGACTTCAATTGAACAACTAGGGTTTAAACTTTATTTCAGCCGGCGCGAGTGGTGTAGAGGTGACGCTCGTGGCCTCATGTTAGAGCGCCAACTAACAAATATAGAGGGACCGAGTTCTATCCCCAGTGCCGGCCGCATTTGTACCAGAAGACAATGTGAAAAATATTAGTTAGCGCAATTTACAATAACAACTAGGTTTGTGGACCTAGTGTAGTGTAGTGGACTAAGTGTATGTGAATGCAAAATACAATAGGCCGCAGTGTTTGAAGGGTTAATACCCGGCATCCACATAGGACCAAACAAAAAGTCTACACAAAGATACGATTTGAAAATTGTTACGAGGGCCTGATAAAATCAAGTAAAAGGCGGATTCGGGCCGCGGGCCGGAGAGAATCGAGATCTAAGTTTCGTGTCTCTCAAGAATTGATCGAATCGCTTTAACACGCGTATACCTAATCCGTCATCGGCCGAAGTTTACTCGGGCGACGACGGCCGAACTCGGTCGACACTTGTAAAACAAAGAGAGCGCGTACACAAACACGACCGCGGACCCGGACGACTCGGCACCGGACAACTCGGCACCGGGAAAAGTCGGCACCGGGAAAAGTCGGCACCGGATAAGTCGGCACCGGACAAATCGGCAACGAGACATTTCAGCACTCGTATTTTTCATTTGCTTTTAACCTCTTGTCCTTTTAACCTTTAATAAAGTTATTTATATTTTATTATTAGTTTTTAATTTAACGCTGTTTTCATGTCAACATGAATTCTACTGTTGGATAGAAGGTGACTAAATAAATAGTTTACAATTTCTTTCATCTTTCAAGGGGCGTGCGTTACTTTTTTTAATTATAAAGAGGTTGCTTTTGTTTTTGATTTTACCAAAACCTATGTTATACGGCCCCCGGGCCGGAGATAATCGAGATCAAAGTTTCTTATCTCTCAAGAATTGATCGAATTGCTTAACACGTTGAATTTTTTTCATAAATACAATTTTTTATTTATAAATTTGAAACTTTGCAAAAATATTAATTGTGGGTTTCACCAATTGTAACTTAGTTCATATCTTCCTCCACAAATGTCACATTAAAACCTAATCATTAAAACCCAGTCATGCACGAGGTGTTCAAGTTCATGTAAGTGTATTCCAATTTAAAATACCTAACCTAACCTAAATTTCATGAAGTTCTGTCGGTTTGTCTTTTACAGATTAGCAAAATTATTGATTCGTGTGAAATTTAATTTTTCAAAAATACGCAAATTTTGGTCTACAAATTTGAAACTTTGCAAAAATATAAATAGTGATAACAGAAAGATATTGTGCAAATTTCATGAAGTTCTGTCGGTTTGTCTTTTATAAATTTGCAAAATTATTGATTTTTTTTTAAATATGAAAATTAAATTTAAAAAAATACGCAATTTTTTGTCTATAAATTTGAAACTTTGTTAAAATATTAAGTATGAGGGCGGAAAGACCTAGTGGTCGATAGCCTTTTGTAGACTTTTGTTTTCAATAAATATTTCTTCTTCTTCTATTAAGTATGATAACAGAAAGGTATTCTGCAAATTTCAGGAAGTTCTGTTCGTTTGACTGTCTTTTACAGATTTACAAAATTTTCGATTTTTGTAAAACATGAAAATAAAATTTTTCAAAAATCCGCAATTTTTGGTCTACAAATTTGTAACTTTGCAAAAATATTAATTGTGATAACAGAAAGAAATTGTGCAAATTTCATGAAGTTCTGTCGGTTTGTCTGTCTTTTACAGATTTGCAAAATTATAGATTTTTGTAAAATATGAAAATTAAATTTTTCAAAAAATCCGAAATTTTTTGTCTACAAATTTGAAACTTTGCAAAAATAGTAATAGTGATAACAGAAATAAATTGTGCAAATTTCATGAAGTTCTGTCGGTTTGTCTGTCTTTTACAGATTTGCAAAATTATTGATTTTTGTAAAATATGAAATTAAAATTTTTCAAAAATCCGTAATTTTTTGTCTACAAATTTGAAACTTTGCAAAAATATAAATAGTGATAACAGAAATAAATTGTGCAAATTTCATGAAGTTCAGTCGGTTTGTCTGTCTTTTACAGATTTGCAAAATTATTGATTTTTGTAAAATATGAAATTAAAATTTTTCAAAAATCCGAAATTTTTTGTCTACAAATTTGAAACTGCAAAAATATTATTTGTGATAACCTAACCTAACTTAATCATTAAAATCTAGTCATGCACGAGGTGGTCAAGTTTATGTAAGTGTATTCCAATTTAAAATTCTTGAAACTGCAAAAATATTAATTGTGAAAACAGAAAGAAATTGTGCAAATTTCATAAAGTTCTGTCGCTTTGTCTGGCTTTTATAGATTTGCAAAATTATTGATTTTTGTAAAATATGAAGATTAAATTTTTCAAAAATCCGCAATGTTTTGTCTATAAATTTGAAACTTTGCAAAAATATTAATTGTGATAAGAGAAAGAAATTGTGCAAATTTCATGAAGTTCTGTTTGTTTGTCTGTCTTTTACAGATTTGCAAAATTATTGATTTTTGTAAAATATGAAAATTAAATTTTTCAAAAATTCGTAATTTTTTGTCTACAAATTTGAAACTTTGCAAAAATAGTAATAGTGATAACAGAAAGAAATTGTGCAAATTTCATGAAGTTCTGTCTGTTTGTCTGTCTTTTACAGATTTGCAAAATTATTGATTCTTGCGAAATATAAAAATTAAATTTTTCGAAAAGCCGCAATTTTTTATCTAATAATTTGAAACTTTGCAAAAATATTAATAGTGATAACAGAAAGAAATTGTGCAAATTTCATGAAGTTCTGTAGGTTTGTCTGTCTTTTACAGATTTGTAAAATTATTCTTGTGAAATATTATATTAATTTTTATAGAGCTCCGGAAAGGTTGAATATATTTATATATTCAGGCCGTGTTCCGATTGTTTCAAGTTTTTATGATTATCTGTTACGTAGGATGGGGTTTTACCAATTATAACTTAGTTCATATCTTCCTCCAAAAATGTCACAATAAAACCTAATCATTAAAACCCAGTCATGCACGAGGTGTTCAAGTTCATGTAAGTGTATTCCAATTTAAAATTCCTAACCGAACCTAACCTAAACTTAACCTAAACCTAACCTAACTTAATCATTAAAAAACAGTCATGCACGAGGTGGTCATGTGCACGAGGTGGGTTTAGGTTTTGTTTAATAACACTTGTAAAACAGAGAGAGCACGTACACAAACAAGTTCGTCATCATCCGAGAATGACGGTCGTGTTTGTGTCGATCAAGTTGAAAGGTGGATTGAAAGTTGGAGATCAAAGTTTCGTGTCTCTCAAGAATTTATCGAATCGCTTTAACACGTTGAATGACACGCGACTTCTTAAAGCTCGCGTACACCTAATCCGTCATCGGATGAAGTTTGCTCGGGCGACGACGGCCGAACTCTGACGATTGCATCAAACGCTTGTAAAACAAAGAGAGCGCGTACACAAACACGACCGACATCGTCCGAGGATGACGGTCGTGTTTGTGTCGATCAAGATGAATTCGTCCCGTGGGCAGGAGAGAATCGAGATCAAAGTTTCGTGTCTCTCAAGAATTGATCGAATCGCTTTAACGCGTTGAATGACACGCGACTTCATAACGCTCGCGTACACCTAATCCGTCATCGGCCGAAGCTTGCTCGGGCGACGACGGCCGAACTCGGATGATTGTATCAAACACTTGTAAAACAAAGAGAGCGCATACACAAACACGACCGTCATCGTCCGAGGATGACGGTCGTATTTGTGTCGATCAAGTTGAAAGGTGGAAAGGTTGAAAAGAGAATCGAGATCAAAGTTTCGTGTCTCTCAAGAATTGATCGAATGGTTTTAACGCATTGAATGACACGCGACTTCTTAAGGCTCGCGTACACCTAATCCGTCATCGGCCGAAGCTTGCTCGGGCGACGACGGCCGATTGAATCAAACACTTGTAAAACAAAGAGAGCGCGTACACAAACGCGATCGTCATCGTCAGAGGATAACGGTCGTGTTTGTATCGCGCTCTCGCTTCTCCCTCTTTCTTTTAAAAGTGTTTCATTCAATCGTCCGAGTTCGGCCGTCGTCGCCCGAGCAAACTTCAGCCGATGAAGGATTAGGTGTACGCGAGCCTATAGGCAAATCCCCGTCAGGGGAGCTCTCTTTCTTTTACAAGTGTTTGATTCAATCGTCCGAGCTCGGCCGTCGTCGCCCGAGCAAACTTCGACCGATGACGGATTAGATGTACGCGAGCCTTTAGGAATATCGCCGTCAGGCAACGCGCGCCAGTTAGGAGCGCTGGTATTTACACTGTCAGTCACTGGTGACTGACGCGGCCTAAACGGAAAGTTCAGTGTCAGCCACCGGTGACTGACGTGGCACTCAATGTGTTCACGAAAACTTCAAAGGTTTAGTTTCCTTGCAACTGCAAGTATCATACATAATTTTAATCGTTATGTATAAACCACTCGATTGTATTCAAACTTATTAATATCTTGATCAGATGATACAGTTCGTGGACTATGTAAATACATCATAACACACATATGTACACACGTTACGTATGTAACCGTCCGCGATTAATGATAAGTTATGATTGATAACACACACGTGCGTTTGGTTTACGATTCGTTGAGAGCTGCTACTACGTGCTTATACGTCAGTGCCCCGCGTGCCACAATTCAAACTAACGGAAAGTGACATTGCGTACATTGGGTTGCCTATATATTATTCCAGTTTAACCCAAATAAATACTAAATAATAAGGTATGTAACAATTAATAATGTATTTCTTTTCATTTATTTTAAGTTAAATAATGTCGAGTAACAGTTATATATGAAAATACAACTGTCTGTTTATTATAATGTGAAATAATGTACCTAATAAGAAATAAATTTGTTACATATTTTTCTTATTAAACAGAAACAAATTATAATAACATAACTCGAGTTATGTACTATACTTTATCTACGACCACACGTCGTGTATAAAGTATAGTACATAACTCGAGTTATCTACGAGCACACGTCGTAGATAAAGTATAGTACATAACTCGAGTTATCTACGACCACACGTCGTAGATGAAGTATAGTACATAACTCGAGTTCTAAGCCAATTACGTACTCGCGGAAAATAAAAAAAATTGTTCCGCTCGTACGTAATATCCTTCTTACAACTCTCGTTACGTAATACACTATTAACTTGATTTTCGGCCAAAAATATTCGAAGGTATCCGCGTTTCTAAATAACCGTGAATTTTCGCGAGATGTTCACACCTACATGGTAACCTATTCGGCGAACTGGAGCGAAACCCTTTGACCTTTCGATTGGCTCCTGTTTATTCTATAAATATTTCCCAGCTCTTCCTCGACAGTCTCGCCGTGGGAAGCCGGAAGAAAATTGTTTAATTAAACTCTGAGTGGAAAATTGCAAATTTAATATCAACTGCGAAACGCTAAGTTCCCGAAACAGGGGCATTAATGCTAGCAGTTTTGCTTATGCAAATTTTCACCACTCTGCAAAAATAAATGGAAAATTATCTGAAAATCTCCATTTGTGTTAAAACTATCTGGTAAGGGAGAATTATCAATCGTAAGTTTATGATTAATCGGCCATAACTTATGAACTAGACTAGATAGGAGAGTCTAACTAGTCTTATTTAGTGACCGGATTATCTAGGTTTAAAATGACTGCAACTGGTCGGAAAAATATCGACAACTTCGACTGTAATCGTAGAATTAGTCCAACAACATCCGGAATCTCAAAATTAGTCATAACTTCAAAACTAGACTAGATGCAACTACGCAACTAGACGCAATTTATAGCTGTGTTATCTAGTCTTAATGAAACGAAAACTAGTTTGAACTAGATCAAATAGTTCGTCTTTAATTATGGAATTACTGCGACTATTTCCAAAACTTTAATATTGACTAATTGTAAGCCAAATGCTAAGTTTATGATTAATCGGTTATAATTTAAGAACTAGACTAGGTAGGATAGTCTAACTAGTCTTATTTTGTAGCTGGATTATCTAGTTTTAAGATTACTAAAACTAATCGGAACTATATCGGCCACTTCGTCTGTAATCGTAGAATTAGTCCAACTACATCCGGAATCTCAAAATTAGTCATATCTTCGAAACTAGACTAGATGCAACTACGCAACTAGACTCAATTTATAGCTGTGTTATCTAGTCTTAATGAAACGAAAACTAGTTTGAACTAGTTCAAGTGGTTCGACTTTAATCACGGAATTATTGCGACTATTTCCAAAACTTTAATATTGACTAAGCCCAATCTCAAAAGTTTATGATTAATCGGCAATAATTTAAGAAGTAAACTAGCTAGGATAGTCCAACTAGTCTTATTTTGTAGTTGGATTAACTAGTTTCAAGATTACTAAAACTAGTCGGAACTATATCGACCAGTTCGTCTGTAATCGTAGAATTAGTCCAACTACATCCGGAATCTCAAAATTAGTCATAGCTTCAAAACTAGACTAGATGCAACTACGCAACTAGACTAAATTTATAGCCGTGTTATCTAGTCTTAATGAAACGAAAACTAGTTTGAACTAGGTCAAGTGGTTCGACTTTAATCACGGAATTACTGCGACTATTTCCAAAACTTTAATATTGACTAATTGTAAGCCCAATGCTAAGTTTATGATTAATCGGTCATAATTTAAGAACTAGACTAGGTAGGATAGTCTAACTAGTCTTATTTTGTAGCTGGATTATCTAGTTTTAAGATTACTAAAACTAGTCGGAACTATATCGGCCACTTCGTCTGTAATCGTAGAATTAGTCCAACTACATCCGGAATCTCAAAATTAGTCATAGCTTCGAAACTAGACTAGATGCAACTACGCAACTAGACTCAATATATAGCTGTGTTATCTAGTCTTAATGAAACGAAAACTAGTTTGAACTAGTTCAAGTGGTTCGACTTTAATCACGGAATTATTGCGACTATTTCCAAAACTTTAATATTGACAATCCTAAGTTTATGATTAATCGGCTATAATTTAAGAACTAGACTAGCTAGGATAGTCTAACAAATCTTATTTTGTAGTTGGATTATCTAGTTTTAAGATTACTAAAACTAGTCGGAACTATATCGACCGCTCCGTCTGTAATTTTGGAATTAGTCCAACTACATCCGGAATCTCAAATTTAGTCACAGCTTAAGAACTAGACTAGCTAGAACAGTCAAATTAGACTGGTTTTGTAGCTGCGTTATTCGGCTATAAACAAACGTTAACTAAATCAGGCTAAGTCAACTAGTCTTCCAGTAATTGAAGATATAGCGTAACTACTTCCAAATTTAGTCACAACTTAAGAACTAGACTAACGAAGCCATCGGCGATTTCCTTCAAGTTATTCCACGTTTTTCCCGCAGAATTCCTCACGCGTCGAAATTTATTAAAATTGTTATTAATTAAAAACTTAGCGAGTGATGTGGAGATTGAGGGATTTCTTCCAGACACGTCCTGCAGGTTGCCAGGACGACGGCCCGGGTCCTACCGACTGATTGCGTGCAACAGACGCGCGTCATACGCCGTCGGCGTGCCGCCAACAAGGACAGCAATGACCGGCAACGTCGGGTTTATTTACACGTGGACGTGCACGTCTTCGGCCCCGTTTACAAACACATTAACAAGGATAGACAAGACTAGACAGATCAGACAGACAAGACTAGACGTCTATTCTTACTTTTCCCCTGCAAACCTATTGTTTTAGTATGTTTAAGGCCGATTCTCATATACGCGTCATATCTCATTATATCAGCTGCGCGACGTCGTGCGACATCGCCTGTCAAATAATGATTACATTGTTTTAAATGGGTACGTCGCGTAGCTGAGTGTTGCGTATATGAGAATCAGCCATTAAAGGTCGATTCCCATATGCGCGACACTCAGCTACGCGACATCATGCGACATCGCCTGTCAAATAATGATTACATTGTTTTAAATGGGCACGTCGCGTAGCTGATTGTCGCGTATATGAGAACCGGCCTTTAAAGGTCGATTCCCATATGCCCGACACTCAGCTACGCGACATCGCCTGTCAAATAATGATTACATTGTTTTAAATGGGCACGTCGCGTAGTGAGAACGTGCCCAATTAAAACAATGTAATCATTATATGACAGGCGATGTCGCGTAGCTTAGTGTTGCGTATATGAGAATCTGCCTTTAAAGGTCGATTCCCATATGCGCGACACTCAGCTACACGACATCGGCCTTTAAAGGTCGATTTCCATATGCGCGACACTCAGCTACGCGACATCGCCTGTCAAATAAAGATTACGTTGTTTAAAATTGGCTCGTCATTGGCGTAGCTGTCATGTAGCCATAGTGAGAACGTGCCCATTTAAAACAATCTAACCACTATTTTACAGGCGATGTCGTGTGACGTCACGTAGCTGAGTGTCGCGTATATGAGAATCGGCCTTTAAAGTTCGATTCCCATATGCGTGACACTCACAAATAATGCATTACATTGTTTTAAATGAACACGTCGCGTAGCCATAGTGAGAACGTGCCAATTTAAAACAATGTAATCATTATTTGAGAGGCGATGTCGCTTGACGTCGCGTAGCTGAGAATGTCGCATATATGAGAATCGGCCTTTAAAGGTCGATTACCATATGCTATCCCCATATGCAGATTTACTGTTTTATACTAAAGGCCGATTATCATATACGCGACACTCAGGTACGCGACATCGTGCGACATCGCCTGTCAAATAATAATTGCATTGTTTTAAATGGGCACGTCGCGTAGTCTTAGTGAGAACGTGCCCATTTAAAACAATGTAATCATTATTTGACGGGCGATGTCGCGTGACGTCGCGTAGCTGAGTGTCGCTTATATGAGAATCGGCCTTTAGTATAAAACAGTAAATCTCAGGCAGAATGGCAGAGAGGGATAATAAAGACCTGGGAAATTTGATAGTGGAAACCCTTTTCATAGAAGAGAGAGCATTGAAGGAACTCCACCAAGAGCAAGGTCTACCTCACTTACGATGGACATCAATTATTATTTTTTTTATTCAGCTGTTTTCTACCCTTTGGGTATAAGCCTCCCTCTTATTTTGCCAGTTGTCACGATTTTGTGTGACCTGGTACCATGTCGCGGTCTTCCTATGCTCCTTCTGTTGCTCCATGATCTCCATCGAATTAGTTTACTCCACTTATCATGGTCTCTTGCGACGTGTCCCGTCCAGTCTCATTTCTGAGCGGCGGCGCGTCGTACAACAACATGTACCTTTGAATTTGTTTGCTAGTCCCCCATCGGGCGCCTCCCCAGGTGGCGGATAGGGGAAAGCCTCCTAGATATAGGTGGTACCGGGGAAATGAAATACCCGGGGCGGACCAAAACTAGCACAATAGCGTCTGACCCAGAATGGGCGGTTATTAACAGCGTCTGTTCCCTAGAGGGGCGGCTTAAATATAAACTCACCAACCCGCTCGGACAAGCGTGGTGTTTAAATGAACAATTAAACAAAGACCTGAAAGATCTGATCAAACAAGGTCATTAACTGAAAATGAGAAAGACATTGAGATAATAATAAGGAAGCTATCAGCAAGATCTCAAGAACAAAACAAAATCAAGGTCACAGAGGAACTCTGGGGTCTACCAGAAATTCCATCAGAAGAAGGCTCGCCGATGGAACAAAATCCAAAAAGAAAAAGACTAGATCTGAAAGAACAAGATCATCTAATTGAAAATGAGAAAGACCGTGAGATCAAACTAAGGAAGCTATCAGCGAGAGCTCGAGAACAAAGGGAGCTCAAACACAAAGGTCGAAATCAAGAAAGTCACAGAGGACTTTCGGGGTCTAACAAATGCCCTGTCAAGATCAATCAAGGATAACAAACGAACAGATATGCAGGCAAAGGGTTCCCCCAACTGCGAAATGGGTACACAGACAGTGAACACAAAAATAAACCAGGAAACCAATGGGCTATGGTACGAAATAGACTAGGGAAATACATACGACCTGGATCCATTATATCCATAGGGAAATACATCCGACGTGTCTTCTTCTTCTGTCGGCACTATGGTCCACATAGAACCTTGGCCTGCTCAATTACTTCCTTCCATTCCTCTCTATCTAGAGCCTTTCTCTTCCAACTTCTTATTTTCATTTCTCTTAGGTCGTTTTCCACATCATCGCTCCTTCTTTTTCTGGCTCTTCTTTTTCCATTGCCGAGGTTGTCTCAGTCAGGTTGTCTCGAGGTTGATCAGTCTGGTTTTCATAATGTTGAGTTTTCGTAACAATAGGTTTTTTTACAGGGCAGGGTTGTTAACCCTGCGCCCAACCCTCCTCCTATATCCGGGCTTGGGACCGGCAATGGGCCGCTGGGCTACTCAATCCACCCAGCGGTTTCGCAAGTGACATCCGACGTGTAGCACCATTATTTAAGGGTGTTACAGTCCTGTGTAGGACCTGGGACCTCCTCCCACAGCCTCAGGGAAATACATATGAGGATTTCAAAAAAGTAGCGAAGAAGTAGAGAAGCCTTGGCCAGAATCAGCATATAGGAGAGTAAACGAAGGCACAGGCAACATTGAATGGGATCTTGCCTGGTACATGGAAGAAAATCTCAGGCTTGGCAAAGAAATACCCAAAGCACTCTGCGATGTCTATACCAGGCCAAAATAAGAAACCTGGTAAAGTAGTCTCTGTAAGACAAACGATTGGAATACCTGGCTATATAAAAGATATATTCTGCTACATGTACCACCTTGTGGAAAACTTGACTCAGATGGTTTTAATATCCAAACAATTCACGATAGCCTTCAAGAACGTTTTTTAGTTCTTGAAGGCTATCGTAAATTGTTTGGTGTTGCTAATTAAACATAGCTGTTCCAAGATCCATGGGAGCAGAGTGGGTGACTATAAAGAAGGCAAGGGAGTTTACCTTTGCAGACTCCAAAATTGAAATTTGGTATTCATACCAAGCGATAAAAAAAGCACGATAGGTCAAGTTGGTCACAGTGCAGAAAGGCTTTGCAGCCAAACGACCCCCACACAAAAAAAGGGATAAAGCGACTGCAGGATTGACTCCCAAAAACCAGACAATGCAGTACATGTGAAAGCAAGGTGGGAGACAAATGGAGGCGGTTTCCATAAAAGACAACAATAAGACCTACGCAGAACTGTTAAGGAAAGTTAATATGTGAATACAGGGATAAACATCAAAGATATAACGTTTTAATGCCAAGGAAAAAGCCTCACAACGGTCGTAAAAAAAAGTATTGGTGCAAAAGGTGCTAACAGAGCAAAATGTATGCCAGCTAGGAGTTGAAATTATCAACAGCAAAGGAAGAGACTTGGCGAAGAAGAATTCTCGGTGGATTCGTGGGTTTTTTCCTTAGCATTGAAATAACCGAATTCTCTATACTAGCGACCCTCAAGTATCGGTCCCCCAAAAACCAGACAATGCTGTACATGTGAAAGCAAAGTGGGAGACAAATGGAGGCGGTTTCCATAAGAGACAACAATAAGACCTATGCAGAACTGCTAAGGAAAGTTAATATGTGAATACAGGGATAAACATCAAAGATATAACGTTTTAATGCCAAGGAAAAAGTCTCACAAAGGTCGTAAACAAATGTATTGGTGCAAAAGGTGCAAACAGAGCAAAATGTATGGCAGCTAGGAGAAATTAGCAACGGCAAAGGAAGAGACTTGGCGAAGAAGAATTCTCGGTACCTATGTGCGGTTTTTTCCTTAGCATTGAAATAACCGAATTCTCTATACAAGCAAAGCTCAAGTACTGGTCTTGTCAAGTTTTCTTTACTCACTTTACACTGTATGTTTCTTTGGTATTCGTCGTAATGAAAAGATTGCTGTCCATTGCACAGTGCGTGGAGCCAAAGCTGAAGAGATTCTCAAAAAGGGTCTCAAAGTAAGAGAATATGAATTACACAAAGACAACTTCTCAGCATCTGGTAACTTTGGATTTGGTATCCAAGAACACATCGATTTGGGCATCAAATACGACCTGAGCATAGGTATTTATGGTCTGGACTTCTACGTTGTAATGGGAAGGCCTGGATTCAATGTTGCCCACAGGCACAGGAAAGTTGGCAAGGTGAGTTTCCAATAAAAACAAAAGCCTTGGTGTTCTCCCACAGCCTACACTTGTGCCTGGTGTCTTGATCTTAGACACAAGTGTAGGAAAGCCCTTACAGTTTTTAACGTGGATGGCGAGCCACTACTCGGGGGGGTTTTGAGGCAGATTTTTACTGGGTTTTCAACAGCCATTGCACAAAGGAAGACGCCATGAAGTGGTTCCAACAGAAATACGATGGCATCATTCTCGAGCAAAGCCAATTAAATTACTTAACATATTTACGTTACACGTTTACACGAAGATATTAGAATAATGGTCAAGTCACAGAATGGAAGAAGAATGTGAAAGACAGGAAGAAATGGAATAAAATAGTACAAGAAACAAAAACACACATGAAGCTATGAATGGAAAATAGATTACACGGACTGATCCACCACAACAAAACGATCAAAGAGCTCCAGAATGGAGAGGCCAAAACCCCACAAGGGGTCTATGGCCATATGTATGTATGTATGTCAAAATGTCAATAAATATATGACTTTTTATTCTGTTTGTTTTGGCCTACTAGAGACCATGGGGCTCATCTTAATTCTCAGCTAGGGTCTTCTGCTTTGCCAAAAAACCACTCAGTAGACCAAGAGGAAGGCCGAAAATAAGATGGCAGGACCAAATACACGAAGATATGAGAATAATGGAAGTCACAGAATGGAAGAAGAAGGTGAAAGACAGGATGGAATGGAAGAAAATAGTACAAGAAACAAAAACACACATGAAGCTATGAATGGAAAATAGATTACGCGGACTGATCCACCGCAACAAAAGGATCAAAGAGCCCCAGAATGGAGCGGCCAATACCCCACAAGAGGTCTATGGCCCTATGTATATATTTACGTTTAAGAAAACAAATTTGTATATTACTCACCTTTGCTTTCTAACCTAAGAAGAATTTCCATGCCATCTCCCTAAATCCCAGTTCTAAATATCACAACCTCCTCTAGGCACCTCACTGTACCTCCTTCGCCAACCTGGAACCTCTCCACGCCTCCAAAACCTTGAACCTCCATTTCAATTTTCCTCCAAGAACCCAAAACGACGCCATTAGCAACTTTTGCCTAACCCAATTAGAAACCGAGAACCTGACAGGTGCCAACATTAAAAACTTGAAAATACCGCGCGTAAAATTGCGAATAACTCGCGTTTTTGAAAGCGAATTTCGTAACGTTTGCTTAAAATCGGTTTATTTTATTTTATTCTCGTCGGTTGCGGTGGAATTCGCTTGAAATTGTCTCTAATTCGGCGTTAATTTCGATTGTATAAAATGTAAAATGTTGGTAGAACAACTTCCCAAGAGCTCGCTCTGCGATTGGTGCAATTTTTGACTGGAATAACACGCCAACCTAACCGCGTTAAAATCAGCTGATATTAAAACGCGAATTTCAATTGAAAAAACCTAACCGATTCCAATGAAATTTATAAATAAAGTTATTAAAACAATTTTCTGATCATCTTTCTAATAAGTTTCCGCGGTTAATTCTATTTTAACGGATTAATTGTTAAAAATTGAATGTTGGTAACGCGCGTCTTCTCAAGGGATCCTAATCCGTTGATTTGATTGGCTGAGGCGATTTTTTCGGAGGAGATGCTGTTTTGAAGTTTCTTTTCTTCTTCGGCGTCCCTTTTGATTTCTTGTTGGATGGAATTATGGCGCAGATTCCAGGTTTGGGGTTTTGTACGCGACTTGTATGCGAGGAGGACGCGACTTTCCGGATCCGACCCTAGTTCGGGGAGCCTAGAGGCCCTAGAGGTGGTTTGGTGAGCTTTTTTCTTTTTCTTTGGGGTTTGAGGTCAAAAGTAGGAAAATCCTATGGGATTTTTTTGCTAATTTTACGTACATTTGTAAGTTTATGGGGTTTATTTTGCAGCGTTTTAATTGATTTTTACATGTTATTTGGTGTATTTTTCACAATATTTGATGTATTTTTTATGTTTTATCTATGTTTCGCGAATTTTACCTGTTTTTTTTGTGATTGTTTTTCTAAAATTTTTGTTTTTGTTTTTTTGATTGTTTTTCTCATCATCATTTACAACAAAATGGTGTCATTCATTTCTTTTGTAAATATTTGTTCAAGTTTTAATGATGAATTATTTTGCAAACTTTAACTTTTCAAAATATTCGCGAAATCATATTTCTATGCATTTAGGCAACATTTTCGGCACCATTTGAATTTTTTTTCAACTTTTCACATTGTTTCCCCAAGTTTTTCACAAATTGAAGAAAATATTGTTGCGAATAATTTTTTCAAAAATATTTTTGCAATTTCTAATACGTTCATTATTACAAATTTACATATACGTTCACATATTTCGTATTGATTTTCAGCGTTTAAGTCCATTTTTTTTCAAACATTACGCAATAATTAAATATTTTTTTACAGATTTTTGCTAGATTTTAATGCTTATTTTACAACGTTTTATTCGTTTTTAATGCGTTTTACCCAAATTTATGCATTTTTGAGAATATTCAAGGTTTTTAAACCTTTCGCTGCGAATTACTTTTTTGAACTGATGTGATTGTGTGCTCAATATTCAGAACATTACATTATATTAGGACAGACAAGACTGGGATATGCGAGACTAGGACAGACAGGACTGTGATATAGACGACTAGGATAAACAAGACTAGGACATACAAGACTAGGTCAGACAAAACTAAGACATACAAGACTAGGATAGACAAGACTAGGGCATACAAGAGTAGGACAGACAAGACTGGGACATACCAGACTGAGATAGACAAGACTAGGACTTACAAGACTAGGTCAGACAAGACTATTACAGACAAGCCTAGGACAAACAAGACTAAGACAGACAAGGCTATGATAGACAAGACTAGGACAGACAAGACTATGACATAAAGACTAGGACAAACAGACTATTACAGACAAGACTAAAACAGGCAAGACTAAGACATACAAGACTACGATAGATAGGACTAGGACAGACAAGACTATAACATACAAGACTAGGACAGAAAAGATTAGCATGCGAAATACTTTTAGAACTTTGTATTATTTGCAATAATTTGCAAATATTGCCAAATTTTCAAAAACTAAAATCTCTATTCGAAGCAAATTTTGTTTTCTTGTTGATTTCGGTGGCCAAGCCTTGCAAAGTTGTATATTTTAAGTCAAAATTGGACCAAAATGTCAATATAATAGACAAATATGGCCATATTTTCCAAAACCAAAATCTCTATTCGAAGCAAAAAAAAATTTTTTTTTTGTATTTTTGAATAGACCTTGCAAAATTCTTTTGTTTTGAGTCAAAATTGGACGAGAATGCCAAATTTTCAAAAATAAGATTTGAGTGGACAAACTTTGCGAAATTATTTTGTTTTATGTCAAAACTGGACGAAATCCTCAAAATAATCCGCAAAATTTGCAAAAACCAAAATCTCTATTCGAAGCAAATTTTGTTTTATGTCGAAATTGAACGAAAAAGGTGAAAATAATTTGCAAGGCTAGTCTTGTGTGTTTAGTCTTGTCTGTCCAGTCTTCTCTGTCTAGTGTTGTCTGCCTAGTCTTGTCTGTCTAGTCTTGTCTGTCTTGTCTGGTCTGTCTAGACTCGTCTGTCTAGGCTTGTCTGTCTAGTCTTGTCTGTCTAGTCTTGTCTGTCTAGTCTTGTCTGTCTAGTCTTGTCTGTCTAGTCTTGTCTGTCTAGTCTTGTCTGTCTAGTCTTGTCTGTCTAGTCTTGTCTGTCTAGTCTTGTCTGTCTAGTCTTGTCTGTCTAGTCTTGTCTGTCTAGTCTTGTCTGTCTACTCTTGTCTGTCTAGTCTTGTCTGTCTAGTCTTGTCTGTCTAGTCTTGTCTGTCTAGTCTTGTCTGTCTAGTCTTGTCTGTCTACTCTTGTCTGTCTAGTCTTGTCTGTCTAGTCTTGTCTGTCTAGTCTTGTCTGTCTAGTCTTGTCTGTCTAGTCTTGTCTGTCTAGTTTTGTCTGTCAAGTCTTGTCTGTCTAGTCTTGTCTGTCTAGTCTTGTCTGTCTAGTCTTGTCTGTCTAGTCTTGTCTGTCTAGTCTTGTCTGTCTAGTCTTGTCTGTCTAGTCTCGTCTGTCTAGTCTCGTCTGTCTAGTCTTGTCTGTCTAGTTTTGTCTGTCTAGTCTTGTCTGTCTAGTTTTGTCTGTCTAGTCTTGTCTGTCTAGTCTTGTCTGTCTAGTCTTGTCTGTCTAGTCTTGTCTGTCTAGTCTTGTCTGTCTAGTCTTGTCTGTCTAGTCTTGTCTGTCTAGTCTTGTCTGTCTAGTCTTGTCTGTCTAGTCTTGTCTGTCTAGTCTTGTCTGTCTAGTCTTGTCTGTCTAGTCTCGTCTGTCTAGTCTTGTCTGTCTAGTCTTGTCTGTCTAGTCTTGTCTGTCTTTTTTTTTTTATTATTATTATTATTATTTTTTTTAACTAATTTATTTCTCTATTCTCTATATATAATACATATTTACACAATAAAAAAATAAAAGATAAAAAAAGAAAAAAAAACCCTTAGAAACTCCACCGATCATTCTGGAACCGCGCTTAGCATATCTTCAGAATGATGGTTGTAAATTTACTTAGGTTTTTTGCTCTTGGATTGGTTTGGTTGCACTGTCCGTTTGTTTCTGTGGTATTTCAGCTTCTCGTCATCTTCTTTGGAAGTCATAATGTTTTGGACAAGCCTGTCGGTTCTCTCCCAATTTGTTGTGTTTTCCAGCATATGATTCACTATCGTCCCTGGTTCGAACGGCATCTGCACACTACCTGTTTGTTTTTCTCTTTCAGGGTCCCATCTATCACAGTCAAATATGGTGTGGCGTACCGAGTCTATCTCCCCACAATATTCGCAAAGATTGTCCGCGGCGGCTCGTATTTGATGCAGGTAGTCGCGGAAGCAGCCGTGGCCTGAGAGGAATTGTGTTAGATGATAGTTTGTTGCACCGTGCTTCCTGTTCAGCCATGTCGAGATATCTGGTATAACCAGCTGTGTCCATTGGCCTTTGTCCGACGCCCGCCATCTTATTTGCCATTCCTCTAGCAGATTTTTTCTAGCTGCTTTTCTTGCTTGCCTGTTGCTACCATTCACGTATAATTCAGCTCTCTCTTTTACTAAGAGGTCTATGGAAGGTATGCCCGCGATAGTCTTGTCTGTCTAGCCTTGTCTGTCTAGTCTTGTCTGTCTAGTCTTGTCTGTCTAGTCTTGTCTGTCTAGTCTTGTCTGTCTAGTCTTGTCTGTCTAGTCTTGTCTGTCTAGTCTTGTCTGTCTAGTCTTGTCTGTCTAGTCTTGTCTGTCTAGTCTTGTCTGTCAAGTCTTGTCTGTCTAGTCTTGTCTGTCTAGTCTTGTCTATCTATTCTGTCTAGTCTTGTCTGTCAAGTCTTGTCTGTCTAGTCTTGTCTGTCTAGTCTTGTCTGTCTAGTCTTGTCTGTCTAGTCTTGTCTGTCTAGTCTTGTCTGTCTAGTCTTGTCTGTCTAGTCTTGTCTGTCTAGTCTTGTCTGTCTAGTCTTGTCTGTCTAGTCTTGTCTGTCTAGTCTTGTCTGTCTAGTCTTGTCTGTCTAGTCTTGTCTGTCTAGTCTTGTCTGTCTAGTCTTGTCTGTCTAGTCTTGTCTGTCTAGTCTTGTCTGTCTAGTCTTGTCTGTCTAGTCTTGTCTGTCTAGTCTTTTCTGTCTAGTCTTGTCTGTCTAGTCTTGTCTGTCTAGTCTTGTCTGTCTAGTCTTGTCTGTCTAGTCTTGTCTGTCTAGTCTTGTCTGTCTAGTCTTGTCTGTCTAGTCTTGTCTGTCTAGTCTTGTCTGTCTAGTCTTGTCTGTCTAGTCTTGTCTGTCTAGTCTTGTCTGTCTAGTCTTGTCTGTCTAGTCTTGTCTGTCTAGTCTTGTCTGTCTAGTCTTGTCTGTCTAGTCTTGTCTGTCTAGTCTTGTCTGTCTAGTCTTGTCTGTCTAGTCTTGTCTGTCTAGTCTTGTCTGTCTAGTCTTGTCTGTCTAGTCTTGTCTGTCTAGTCTTGTCTGTCTAGTCTTGTCTGTCTAGTCTTATCTGTCTAGTTTTGTCTGTCTAGTCTTGTCTGTCTAGTCTTGTTTGTCTAGTCTTGTCTGTCTAGTCTTGTCTGTCTAGTCTTGTCTGTCTGGTCTTGTCTGTCTCGTCTTGTCTGTCTAGTCTTGTCTGTCTAGTCTTGTCTGTCTAGTCTTGTCTGTCTAGTCTTGTCTGTCTAGTCTTGTCTGTCTAGTCTTGTCTGTCTAGTCTTGTCTGTCTAGTCTTGTCTGTCTAGTCTTGTCTGTCTAGTCTTGTCTGTCTAGTCTTGTCTGTCTAGTCTTGTCTGTCTAGTCTTGTCTGTCTAGTCTTGTCTGTCTAGTCTTGTCTGTCTAGTCTTGTCTGTCTAGTCTTGTCTGTCTAGTCTTGTCTGTCTAGTCTTGTCTGTCTAGTCTTGTCTGTCTAGTCTTGTCTGTCTAGTCTTGTCTGTCTAGTCTTGTCTGTCTAGTCTTGTCTGTCTAGTCTTGTCTGTCTAGTCTTGTCTGTCTAGTCTTGTCTGTCTAGTCTTGTCTGTCTAGTCTTGTCTGTCTAGTCTTGTCTGTCTAGTCTTGTCTGTCTAGTCTTGTCTGTCTAGTCTTGTCTGTCTAGTCTTGTCTGTCTAGTCTTGTCTGTCTAGTCTTGTCTGTCTAGTCTTGTCTGTCTAGTCTTGTCTGTCTAGTCTTGTCTGTCTAGTCTTGTCTGTCTAGTCTTGTCTGTCTAGTCTTGTCTGTCTAGTCTTGTCTGTCTAGTCTTGTCTGTCTAGTCTTGTCTGTCTAGTCTTGTCTGTCTAGTCTTGTCTGTCTAGTCTTGTCTGTCTAGTCTTGTCTGTCTAGTCTTGTCTGTCTAGTCTTGTCTGTCTAGTCTTGTCTGTCTAGTCTTGTCTGTCTAGTCTTGTCTGTCTAGTCTTGTCTGTCTAGTCTTGTCTGTCTAGTCTTGTCTGTCTAGTCTTGTCTGTCTAGTCTTGTCTGTCTAGTCTTGTCTGTCTAGTCTTGTCTGTCTAGTCTTGTCTGTCTAGTCTTGTCTGTCTAGTCTTGTCTGTCTAGTCTTGTCTGTCTAGTCTTGTCTGTCTAGTCTTGTCTGTCTAGTCTTGTCTGTCTAGTCTTGTCTGTCTAGTCTTGTCTGTCTAGTCTTGTCTGTCTAGTCTTGTCTGTCTAGTCTTGTCTGTCTAGTCTTGTCTGTCTAGTCTTGTCTGTCTAGTCTTGTCTGTCTAGTCTTGTCTGTCTAGTCTTGTCTGTCTAGTCTTGTCTGTCTAGTCTTGTCTGTCTAGTCTTGTCTGTCTAGTCTTGTCTGTCTAGTCTTGTCTGTCTAGTCTTGTCTGTCTAGTCTTGTCTGTCTAGTCTTGTCTGTCTAGTCTTGTCTGTCTAGTCTTGTCTGTCTAGTCTTGTCTGTCTAGTCTTGTCTGTCTAGTCTTGTCTGTCTAGTCTTGTCTGTCTAGTCTTGTCTGTCTAGTCTTGTCTGTCTAGTCTTGTCTGTCTAGTCTTGTCTGTCTAATCTTGTCTGTCTAGTCCTGTCTGACCAGTCTTGTCTGTCTAGTTGTATATATCTAGTCATGTGCATCTAAATTTGTTTATCTAGTCTTGTCTATCCGGTCTTGTCTGTCTAGTCTCTCTAGGCTTGTCTTGTCAGAAACAAATTCAAATTGAAACAACTTCATGTTGCGACAACTTCATGTTGTTACAAATTCATGTTGCGACTTCGTGTTGCGTCAACTTCATGTTGCAACAACTTCATGTTGAACCGACTTCTTCGAAACAATCTATCTAGTTTCAACTACGAGAAGAGATTCCTTTGCCTCGAATCCTCATTTCATCTTCAAATTCAGGTTGAAACAACTTCACACCGAAAAGAGTACACTTTAAAAATTACAGTTTAAATAGTAGTAGCGGCCTTACGAATACAAATTTCTAAAGATTGCAGTCGCACACTGTAATTTTTAAAACTTATTTACTAATAATATCGGAAACTGTAATTTTAACAAAAGCAAATTCAAGCATTTACAGTTTTAAATTCGTTAGGCCACTGCTACTATTTTAGACTGTGACTTGAACTTTTTAAAAGTTTACTAAACAAAAAGGTTTATTAAACCCCTAAACCACCCACCCATGGCGTACAGGAGTTCCATTAGAAATCTAAAAATCCACCAGCCAAACCTCCAACTCCATGCAGACAAAGCACAGGAGATTATTATAAACGCGCTCTCCCCGATCCAGGATCAAGTGAGGTGAAAACAACCGACAGTCTCAGATACAGAACAATTCTCAGAAACGTAAATAACAAATAGTTTGCAACCATCTCCGTGTCGATAGAGCACCAGGACAATGAGATAATAAAAAGGGCAATCTAACTACATCCGCAATAATTTCTAAAAATTATAAACAATTGCCTCAGGACTGAAACCTTCTCCGAATTTTGGAACGAAGGAATGTGCTGCTAG
Organism: Phosphuga atrata; assembly: GCA_944588485.1. NCBI lineage: Eukaryota > Metazoa > Arthropoda > Insecta > Coleoptera > Silphidae > Phosphuga > Phosphuga atrata. The sequence goes on from OX155903.1 coordinate 53,337,192, forward strand.
AAAAAGGGGACAATCAAACACCCAGGATCGTACAGGACAATATGCCTTCTAGATACAATGGGAAAACTCTTAGAGCTTATCGCACCTCCAAGATGAAAGTGACACATTTGCGAAATGGCGGATGAAAAATCGCCATTTTTTAAACTGAAAATTGGGTATCTGATGTTTTTAGTATTATGAAGTCCATTTTTGGTTTAATTCAATTATTGTCCGCCAGAAAGCGGAAGAGTCTTTTTTCATCTGAGCAGATTATCAACAGAAAGATGGCAGATAAACAATTGTTCTCAGAAATCAGTAATTCGCACTTGTGTCACTTTTCTGTTCGATGTGCGATATGATACTGGGCCGAATAAAAAAGCATTTAAATACAGCCGGCAAGGAACTCTCTGAACGGCAATTCGGGTTCAGAGAAGGTAGAACTTGTGGTAGATATAGCAGAACAGGCAAGAAACGGCACACGACGAACTCGGCGAATGTTTGTTCTTATAACGCTAGACGTTCGAAACGCATTCAATTCTGCATCTTGGCAAAACACTTCATGGATGAAATGACAAAAAAGACATGCCACCCTATCTCTTACGGATTATAAGGAGTTATCTCTTCTTCTTCTTCTTCGTGGCGCTACAGTCCCATTTGGACCTGGGCCTTCCGTATTTTCTGCCTCCAGTCGTCTCGTTGCTTTGCTGTTGTTTTCCAATTATGAACTTTTAATATTTGTTTGGCGTCCTCTTCAATGTTGTTTATACATCTCTGTCTTGCACCTTCCATCCGTCCATTATATACTTTCTTTGGTATTCGGTTCTCATCCATTCTCTCCAAGTGTCCCGCCCATTTTAATATTTGTAATTTTATAAATTTTACAATATCTGGCTGGTTATATTTCTGTTTTAATTCGAAATTATATCGGATTCTCCATTCCCCATTCTCTATTACCGGTTCATATATTTTCTCTAGGATATGTCGTTCCCATCTTGCTAATATTTCTCCGAGTAATTCCTTGGTGATGTCCATGTCTCACTTCCATATGTCACCACTGGCCCAGTAAATAATATAATGGCTTTGTAAATTGTGATTTTTGTTTTTCTTGAGTCTGATTTGGACTAAAAAATATGTGAAAGTGAAAAGTAGGCTCTGTTTCCAGCTAGTATGCGTTGTTGTATTTCCTGTTTGATATGATTTTCACTGTTGATTTGGAATCCCAGATATTTAAATTGTTGCTACTTCGAAGTTGTTATCTCCTATTGTGTAATTATGGCCAAGTCTTCTTCTTGGTTTCATCGGCAGTAGTTTGGTTTTTGGATGAAGGAGTTATCTCAGTGACGGCAAAATCGTCTATATTTCAAATGGAGAGCCTAGAGAGCACATTGTTAAAAGTAGTGTCCCACAAGGATTTGTACTAGGAACCACACTCTGGAATATCGTCTATGGCTCGGTGCGTAAATTGGCTCAAAAATCAATCTCAGTGGTCGCAAAATCATCTATGTTTCAAATGGAGAGCCTAGAGAGCACATTGTTAACAGTGGTGTACCACAAGGATTTGTACCAGGACCCACACTCTGGAACATCGTCTATGACATGGTGCTTAAATTGGCTCAAAAATCAATATCAGTGGCCACAAAATCATCTATGTTTCAAATGGAGAGCCTAGAGAGAACATTGTTAACAGTGGTGTCCCCAAAGGATTTGTTTTAGCACCCACACTCTGGAACATCGTATATGGTGTTGTGGAGAAGGATCTGCTGGCCTGCAATTTTTCGGACACTGAGATAGTTTTACATATCTCGGGATCTTGTAGCTTCTGTGGTCTGGTATTCGTAAGGCACGAAGTTTATTAAATTAAAAGTAGTAGACTGAATAAAGTATATATATATAGCATTATATATATATATATATATATATATATATATATATATATATATATATATATATATTTATAACTAAATATTATATTACATTAAGCCTACAACTAAGACAAGTTAACAATACTTAACAACTAACAAACTAGACCGGGTTGAGATATTTATATCATCCCGGTGGTGCTCCGTGAGGGTTTGTGGATACCCCTTAATTAAATATGAGGATGCTTCTCCCACTTGAGTCCTCCCCTATGCGACTTTAGCGTCGTTTGAGCTTAGGACGTAAGTCGTAGCGCATATATAATATATTTACACAAATGGCTCGGTACTTAAATTGACTCAAAAATCAATCTCAGTGGCCGCAAAATCATCTACTACGTTTCAAATGGAGAGCCTAGAGAGCACATTGTTAACAGTGGTGCCCCACAAGGATTTGTACTAGGACTCACTCTGCAACATCGTCTATGACGCCGTTGCTTAAACTGGCTCAAGCGGTTTTATAATCTATTTTATTGTTTGTTTTTGTGCGTCTTGATGCGTCTTAATGATCTAACTGTGTAGTATTACCGAAATTGATGGCGCGTATTTATGTGTGGTATTTATGAAGAGATGAATAATATGTGGAATTAGTAAATAAGTGAGGATGTAAAGCGTCGCCCACGTTCGCTGCAAACAAAACAAATTAAGTCGAATCAATCTCGTCTAGATTTATAGTGTGCACTTGATAATAAATTCCGGTCACACTGCACACTGAAAAGCCCGGCTAAATGTTTTAACAGACTTTAATATGTGCACTTAACGCGAAATTCTTTAATATCACAATAGACTTTATGACTCTATTCAACATAGAAACTGAATATTTAAATTATAAACTAGATATAATCTTATATAGATATATTGAATCACGTCCAGTTTAGATTAATAAATAATAAGGGGATTAATCACAGGTAGTCAGGACATAAAAATCAGAACTCTGATTTTTATGTCCTGACTACCTGTGATTAATTCCCTTATTATATAATAATCTTTTATTTTAATCTAGAATCTAGATTCTAGATATAGATAGTAAACTATATATTTTACCTTTTTATCTACACTAGAGCCTCGCTTTCTAGTTACAGACCAAAATCCAGAATGTTATTCTTTAACGAATTCATTAATATCTCCATTGTTCTCATAGATATCTAGGTTCATTGTTGAGAGGTGGGATTGGCGGTTTGGAGGGTTGTGCGGTGGCGGCGAGACAAACAATTTGCGTATGAAAATGTAATTAAAAGTGTTTCGCATGGGGGCTTCGGCATCATTCGGAATAATTGCGAGAATCCCGCGTAAATCACGCCCGTTCCCAATTAAATCCCCGGAATCAATTTGCGCCGGTAATAATTAATTAAAACTTAAAAACATATCTATCGATCGGCACTTACACGAACGACACATAGGAAAGTTTCCACAAAAACAATAACTTTTATAATATTTTAATATTCAATTAAATGATTATAGAATCATTAAATTGAATTTGATTTGCTGTAGTTGCCTAGTTTAATTCTTAAGGTTTTGCTGAAAACTTCAATGTACTATCTAGTACTGAACCGAAGTTATAAGTCTTCAAAGTTTCTTTTAATTTTCTTAATCTTGGGGTTTCGTTAAGTGGGTTACGTGGGATTGTGTTAAGGCTATCGACCGCTATGGTAGTAATAAGTTAGGATAAGTTAAAGTCTAATATATTATAATTCATGGGCGTAGCCAGGGCGGGGGGGTGGTTGTGGGTTCAACCCCCCCCCCGATATATGCAACATTATATTGAAATCAGGAGGGACGAGTAGAGACGACTATCTTCAAGAGAGCATGGTAGATGTGGAGTTTAGGAACCCTAGTGTTTCACTTTTATAAAGTAAATTGGTGCATTTCTTCAAACCCCCTCCCCGAAACCAAAACTTTGAAGCAAAATTTTCAAATCTGAACCAAAATTTAGAAGCAAAATTTTCAATTTAAGAGCAAAATTTAAAATTTAGAAGCAAAATGTTCAACTTTGAAGGAAAATTTAGGAGCAAAATTTTCAATTTAGAAACAAATTGTTCAATTTATAAGCAAAATTTTAAATTTAGAAGCAATATGTTCAATTTAGAAACAGAATTTAGAAGCAAAATGTGCAATTTATCAGCAAAATTTAAAATTTAGAAGCAAAATGTTGAATTTAGAACCTAAATTTTCAAATCTGAACCAAAATTTAGAAGCAAAATTTTCAATTTGAAAGCAAAATATTTATAAGCAAAATTTAAAATTTTTAAGCAAAATGCTCAACTTTGAAGGAAAATTTAGGAGAAAAGTTTTCAATTTAGAAGCAAATTGTTCAATTTATAAGCAAAACTTAAAATTTAGAAGCAATATGTTCAATTTAGAAGTAGAATTTAGAAGCAAAATGTGCAATTTATAAGCAAAATTTAAAATTTAGAAGCAAAATGTTCAATTTAGAAGCTAAATTTTCAAATCTGGACCAAAATTTAAAAGCAAAATTTGCAATTTAGAAGCAAAATGTTAAGTCTAAAAGCAAAATTTTCAAATCTGAAGCAAAATTTTCAATTTACAAGCAAAATTTAAAATTTTTAAGCAAAATGTACAACTTTGATGGAAAATTTAGGAGCAAAATTTTCAATTTAGAAACAAATTGTTCAAATTACAAGCAAAATTTAAAATTTAGAAACAATATGTTCAATTTAGAAACAGAATTTAGAAGCAAAATGTGCAATTTATGAGCAAAATTTAAAATTTAGAAGCAAAATGTTCAATTTATAAGCTTAATTTTCAAATCTGAACCAAAATATAAATACAAAATTTTCAATTTAGAAGCAAAATGTTAAGTTTAGAAGCAAAATTTTCAAATCTGAATCAAAATTTAGAAGCAAAATTTTCAATTTAAAAGCAAAATATTTCAACTTAGAAGGAAATTTTAGGAGCAAAATTTTCAATTTAGAAGCCAATTGTTCAATTTATAAGCAAAATTTAAAATTTAGAAATGATATGTTAAATTTAGAAACAGAATTTAGAAGCAAAATTTGCTATTTATAAGCAAAATTTAAAATTTAGAAGCATTATGTTCAATTTAGAAGCTAAATTTTCAAATCTGAATCAAAATTTAGAAGCAAAATTTTCAATTTAGAAGCAAAATGTAAAGTTTAGAAGCAAAATTTTGAAATCTAAAGCAAAATTTAGAAGAAAAATTTTCCAATCTGAAGCAAACATTTTCAATTTAGAACCAAAATTTAGAAGCAAAATTTTCAAATTTAGAAGCAAAATGTTCAGTTTATAAGCAAACTTTTAAATTTACAAGCAAGATGTTCTATTTAAGAGCTAAATTTTCAAATCTGAACCAAAATTTAGAAGCAATATTTTCAATTTAGAAGCAAAATGTTAAGTTTAGAAGCTAAATTTTCAAATCTGAACCAAAATTTAGAAGCAAAATTTTCAATTTAAAAGCAAAATTATTATAAGCAAAATTTCAAATTTTTAAGCAAAATGTTCAACTTTGAAGGAAAATTTAGGAGCGAAGTTTTCAATTTAGAAGAAAATTGTTCAATTTATAAGCAAAATTTAAAATTTAGAAGCAATATGTTTAATTTAGAAACAGAATTTAGAAGCAAAATGTGCAATTTATGAGCAAAATTTAAAATTTAGAAGCAAAATGTTCAATTTAGAAGCTAAATTTGCAAATCTGAACCTAAATTTAGAACAAAATTTTCAATTTGAAAGCAAAATATTTATAAGCAAAATTAAAAATTTTTAAGCAAAATGCTCAACTTTGAAGGAAAATTTAGGAGAAAAATTATCAATTTACAAGCAAATTGTTCAATTTATAAGCAAAATTTAAAATTTAGAAGTAGAATTTAGAAGCAAAATGTGCAATTTATAAGCAAAATTTAAAATTTAGAAGCAATATGTTCAATTTAGAAACAGAATTTAGAAGCAAAATTGTGCAATTTATGAGCAACATTTTCAATTTAGAAGCAAAATGTTCAATTTACAAGCAAAATTTTCAAATCTGAAGCAAAATTTTCAATTTAAAAGTAAAATATTTATAAGCAAAATTTAAAATTTTTAAGCAAAATGTTCAACTTTGAAGGAAAATTTAGGAGCAAAATTTTCAATTTAGAAGCAAATTGTTCAATTTACAAGCAAAATTTAAAATTTAGAAGCAATATGTTCAATTTAGAAACAGAATTTAGAAGCAAAATGTGCAATTTATGAGCAAAATTTAAAATTTTGAAGCAAAATTCAATTTTCAATTGAATCAATTCAATTTATAAGCTTAATTTTCAAATCTGAACCAAAATCTAAATACAAAATTTTCAATTTAGAAGCAAAATGTTAAGTTTCGACGCAAAATTTTCAAATCTGAATCAAAATTTAGAAGCAAAATTTTCAATTTAGAAGCAAATTGTTCAATTTATAAGCAAAATTTAAAATTTAGAAATAATATGTTAAATTTAGAAACAGAATTTAGAAGCAAAATGTGCAATTTATAAGCAAAATTTAAAATTTAGAAGCAAAATGTTCAATTTAGAAGCTAAATTTTCAAATCTTAATCAAAATTTAGAAGCAAAATTTTCAATTTAGAAGCAAAATGTAAAGTTTAGAAGCAAAATTTTGAAATCTGAAGCAAAATATAGAAGAAAAATTTTCAATTTAGAACCAAAATTTAGAAGCAAAATTTTCAAATTTAGAAGCAAAATGTTCAGTTTATAAGCAAAATTTTAAATTTACAAGCAAAATGTTCTATTTAAGAGCTAAATTTTCAAATCTGAACCAAAAATTTAGAAGCAACATTTTCAAATCTAAACCACAATTTAGAAGCAAAATTTTCAAATCTCAAGTAAAATTTTCAAATCTGAAGCGAAATCTGAATTTTGTCCTTTTAAATCATAAGTTTGTGTTTTTAAACTGCAATTTTGTTCTTTTTGAAAAAGGGAAAACCTTCAAATGCCATTCATTCGTTAGAACAAAATAAAATGTAAACTCGTTCCTTTTGTGAAATCGTTCTTTTACTTCCACATCAAATAAACATTAAAATTTGCGACGTTTTCTAAAAATCCCGGAATGGCGCTGAAAGGGTTAATCTAGTTTTGAACGTTAGTTATAAGTCTTCAAAGTTTCTTTTAATTCCTTACTCCTGGGTTTTCGACTGCTGAATTAGTTTTCGATTGTGCTAAGGCTATCGACCGCACGGTAGTAATTCGCGCGAAGTGTTTTGTGTTGGAATATTTATAGAATTTGCAGCGAGAATAACTAGCTGGTGTAGACTGCATTGTCCTGCGGAATGCAGTATTTATAGATAGGTGCATTGAACAGTTTGCTCTTTGAGTCTCAGGAGGGAAAAATCTGCGGCAAACGTTTCATTTAAACGTTAGGTTATGTTACGTCAGGTATGTTAAGTTAGGTTATCCTCCTCGGTAGTGTAAACAAAATACCCGCCTGGCAAGTGGGAGACCCGGATTTGATTCCCGGTCGGGGCGGTTTTCATCCACCGTCTGGGCTGCCCACCCGGGGACCATGACCGTTCAACGATCGTTGGTTATCATGTTGGCTACCATGTTTGACGATGATTGTTTTGTTGACAGCGGCCGGGAAAAGCCTTCCCATACCACTGCCTCAAGTTCTTTAACCACGATGTTCTCCTTTTTCCTAGGTCCCGCTAGGCCGGTATTTTTCCCTCTATAATAAGGTGTAGCATTTCATATTTTTCCGGGTGCCTATAAAATGACCAAAATCATCTAATTTTCGCCGTTTGATAGTTTTGACTATTTTCAGATCTTTTTCCATGCGATTGAGAACTCTATTGTTTTTGCCCCCCCCTGGTTAGGTCTAATATATTCTGGTAATATTGTGTTAAACTAGAAGTGTGTTTAGAATCTAGTTTAAAGACATCAATACGTAGGCTTTGAATTTATAGTGTCTATTTTTGAGACGTTGCGAATTAGGTTTGGAAATCTTGTGTTTATTAAAATAAATTTGAATTATTGGATTTTAACGAAAACAGATTCAGCGTGGAAGATAACAATAACACGTCCGTTAAAATTCCGTCCAGAAATAAAGCGAGAAAAATTGTTTGTGCGAATTTTTTTTTGTGGTTGCGAGGTGGAAACTTGTTAGGGATTCGGTTTCAGGGCACGCGAGGGGGCTCGGTAACGTTTGGTTCTGACAGTTTTGCCAATTTGCGAAATTTCTGCTAATTAGAAAACTTTGAAATTATTACAAACCGACATTTAAAACTAATTAAAATGCAAAGCTAATACTCCAGATACTTTTCAGCCAACAAAATATACCCTACAAACACTAACTAGATTCGTAACTAGTCACAAAATTGAGAGAGATTAAAAAATCCATCTCGCTTTTCTCACCGATTTTACGCCGTCATAACTTTTGAACGGCTGATCATAGAGCCTTCTAGTCATCACCAATCGATTCAGCGTCCAAAAATTAGTCGGATAACGTATATAATATTTCCTAGGAAGCTTTCAGTTAAGAAATACCATCGACACGAGGAGTCTAGACCGCGGAAACGACGAAATGCGAGATAATCGATTTTGTCAAAATCGTTATTTTTTGAGTTACCGCAAAATTAAAAAACGTTTCTGAAAGCATTTTTGCTGCTGATTACAGATATGCAAATTATATTTCGCTAGCTCTTTCCGTTCACTATCGCCTGCAAGAATTGAAGAAATTTTTAAGAAATTTCGGCGCTCGAGTAGAGATCTCGGAAAGTCGTGAATTTACCGCGGAAAATCTTAGTGCATTAATAGGAAAATGGCCATCTGAAAACGATGCCGCAGTCCGTTTTTGATTATCTGCAACCGTTTCCGAGACAACTACTTAGCAAATCGAGAATCGGGTAAATTTCAGTTTGAAAATTCGCGACGAATTATTGAATCCTTACGGACAATTTATACATTGACTTGTCCGTTTTGTCGTGTAGTTTCTGTGTGCCAAAAATGATATCGCTGCCTTTAATCGTTTTCGAGAAAATCGAAAAAAACCGAAAAAGCACATATTTTTCAAACGAAATGATGGAAAAATTTTCTTGAAAACTTTTTTGGAATTTTTTTTCGTGATTTATTTTTGGTTACTCGAAGGAAAACGAAGTGCTGAAAACGGCTTTCCAGTTTATTTTGCTCTAAAGTTACAAATAAACAAGTTTTATATATTTTTTCGCTGTACATAATCTAGCATTTCCGATTGATTTCACGCCGTCAACTTTTGAACGGCTGATCAAAGAGATTTCTAGTCTTTACCAATCGATTCAGCGTCCCAAAATTAGTCGGATAACGTATATAATATTCCCTAGGAAACTTTCAGTTAAGAAATACCATCGACACGAGGAGTCTAAACCGCGGAAACGACGAAATGCGAGAAAATCGATTTTGTCAAAATCGTAATTTTTTAAGTTACAGCAAAATTTAAAAACGTTTCTGAAAGCATTTTTGCTGGTAATTACAGATATGCAAATTATATTTCTCCAGCTCTTTCCGTTCACTTTCGCCCGCAAGAATTGTAGAAATTTTTAAGAAATTTCGGCGCTCGAGTAGAGATCTCGGAAAGTCGTGAATTTCTAGCGGACAATCTTAGTGTATCATTAGCAAATGACTTTCTGAAAGCGATGCCCTAATCCGTTTGTGATTATCTGCAACCGTTTTCGAGACAACTACTTAGCAAATCGAGAATCGGGTAAATTTCAGTTTTAAATTTCGCGAGGAATTATTAAATCTTTACGGACAATTTACACATCGACTTGTTCGTCTTGTCTTGTAGTTTCTGTGTGCCGTAAATGATTTCGCTGCTTTTTACCGTTCTCCAGAAAATCGAAAAAAACCGAAAAAGCACATATTTTTCGAACGAAATGATGGAAAATTTTTATTGAAATTTTTTTTGGAAATTTTCTTCGTGATTTTTTTTTTGTTACCCGAAGGAAATCGAAGTGCTGAAAATGATTTTCTAGTTATTTTCGCTCTAAATTTACAAATAAACAAGTTTTATATATTTTTTCGCTGTACACCATCTCGTATTTTCAATTGATTTCACGCCGTAATAACTTTTAAACGCTTGATCACAGAGACTTCTAGTCTCTACTAATCGATTCAGCGTCCCAAACTTAGTCGGATATCGTATATAATATTGCCTGGGAAGCTTTCATTTAAAAAATACCATGAACACGGGGAGTCTAGATCGCGGAAACGACGAAATGCGAGAAAATGCGTTATTTTTTGAGTCACAACAAAATGTAAAAACGTTCCTGAATGCATTTTTGCTGCTGATTACAGATATGCAAATTATATTTCGATAGCTCTTTCCATTCACTATTGCTTGCAAGAATTGAAGAAATTTTTAAGAAATTTCGGCGCTCGAGTAGAGATCTCGGAAAGTCGAGAATTTCTGGCGGACAATCTTAATGTATTAATAGGCAAATAATCTTCTGAAAACGATGCCGCAACCCGTTTTTGATTATCTGCATCCGTTTCCGAGACAACTACTTAGCAAATCGAGAATCGGGTTAATTTTAGTTTGTAATTTCGCGAGGAATTATTAAATCTTTACGGACAATTTACACATTGACTGGTTCGTCTTGTCGTGTAGTTGCTGTGTGCCGAAAATAATTTCGCTGCTTCTTACCATTCTTAAGAAAATCGAAAAAACCGAAAAAGCACATATTTTTCGAAGGAAATTTCTGCTGAAATTTTTTTTTCGTGATTTATTATTGGTTACCCGAAGGTAATCGAAGTGCTGAAAATGATTTTCTAGTTTATTTTGCTCTAAAGTTACAAATAAACAAGTTTTATATAGTTTTTCGCTGTACACCATCTCGCATTTCCGACTGATTTCACGCCGTCATAACTTTTGAACGGCTCATCACAGATACTTCTAGTCTTCGCCAATCGATTCAGCGTCCCAAAATTAGTCAGATAACGTATATAATATTCCATAGGAAATGTTCAGTTAAGAAATACCGTCGACACGAGGAGTCTAGACAGCGGAAACGACGAAATGCGAGAAAATCGATTTTGTCAAAATCGTTATTTTTTGAGTCACAGCAAAATTTAAAAACGTTCCTGAAAGCATTTTTGCTGCTGATTACAGATATGCATTTTAAATGACGAAATGCGAGAAAATCGATTTTGTCAAAATCGTTATTTTTTTAGCTACAGCAAAATTTAAAAACGTTTCTGAAAGCATTTTTGCTGCTGATTACAGATATGCAAATTATATTTCCCTAGCTCTTTCCGTTCACTAGCGCCTGCAAGAATTGAATAAATTTTTAAGAAATTTCGGCGCTCGAGTAGAGATCTCGGAAAGTCGTGAATCTCCCGCGGACAATCTTAGTTTACTGACAGGAAAATGACCATCTGAAAACGATGCCGCAATTCGTTTTTTATTATCTGCAACTGTTTCCGAGTCATCTACTTAGTAATTTGAGAATCGGATAAATTTAAATTTGAAATTTCGCGACGAATTATTGAATTCTTCCGGACAATTTACACATCGATTTGTTGTGTTTCACATCGATTAATGTTGTAGTTTTTGTGTGCCGAGAATGATATCGCTGCCTTTTACCGTTTTCGAAAAAATCGAAAAAAAACGAAAAAGCACATATTTTTCGAGCGAAATGATGTAATTTTTTTTTTTTTAAATTTTTTATCGTGATTTATTTTTTGGTTACCCGAAGGAAATCGAAGCGCTGAAAACGATTTTCTCGTTTATTTTGCTCTAAAGTTACAAATAAACAAGTTTTATATATTTTATCGCTACACCATCGATACACCATCTCGCATATCCGACGATTTAACGCCGTCATAACTTTTGAACGGCTCCCCACAGATACTTCTAGTCTTCACCAATCGATTTAGCGTAATTTTTAGGTTTTTTGGGGGTCGCTGAACACGAATTTGTGGTCGGATTTGAAAAATTCAAAATGGCGGATCCAATATGGCGGACCAAAAATTAAAAATATTCAATGTAGATGAAATTTTAAATTTTCTGTCGGTCTGTTTGTCCCTGCTGTCATTTTGTAAGTTTTTAAATTTTGTTTTTGGGCTCGCTGAACACGAATTTGAGGTCGGTTTTGAAAAATAAAAATGGCGGATCAAATATGCCGGATCAAAAAGTTTGTCCGTCAATTTCCCAGTGCCGTGCCCGACAAGTCCCTTGGTATTCTTTTTAACCTACCGAAGTCGAGCGCCCATCCTCTTCTGTACGTGACCCATTCCTTCTTCTTCACCTCCAAATCGTCGTAAGGCTCCAAATCGAGTATACCTTTGGAGATTTTGTATCTCCGTCGCCGATGTAATTCTCGTAACGCACCCCTAGTGTTTCCTCGGATCGTCCAAACATCTCCTTGACAGCATCCACCTCCATTTTTTCCGCGTTGCCCTTGTGGTTAGCCGTGCAGTCATTCGCGTGTTGCACCTGCCATGCGAAATAATCCGGGGTGCCTTTCTTCGAATCCCAAATCGCGCAGGTCTGACTTGTTAATAAGTTACTGGTTAAGTTACGGTTCCTCAAACTAGTCTAATCTAGTTAATGAACTAGTGTAAGGAACTAGGCATTTCTCGCACTAAAAAACGTGTGCCAAGGCGGTACTTTTAACGCACGAGTAATAAAAAATATATAATGCATTCCAACTTAGACTTGTTAATAAATTACTGGTTGAGTTATGGGTCTTCAAACTAGTCTAATCTGGTTAATAAACTAGTGTCAGGAACTAGGCACTTCTCGCACTGTATTTTCCCGGTGTATTTTCCAATCAACGTTGAGAGTCCAAAATGCGACGAAAACCCGCGTTTTTTCCATCTATCCGTCCCCGGATACGGATAAATGTGATGGAGTATTGCCGGCTGTAGTATTAGCGCTTATTTCTTCTTGGACGGCCTTCTTCGGGGTGAACTCGAACACGGCCTTCGAAGCAACTAGCGTGTTTCGTATAAATGCGTCATACATCGTTTGGCCGAAGGTGTTGGAAATGTCCATTATGGCACACAACGTTTTCATGCTTTCAAGATCCGCATTCCAAACAAGAGACGTCGATTAATTTCCAAACGCGATTCGGCGCGATGTGCAGGAACACGTGATGACCAAGTGAAAGGCTACTCCTGGTCCGGAGGATCGAGAAAATTTGACGTCGTTGCCACACGATTTGCATACCAGACATTCACCCAGAAAGGTGAAAATCTTCAAGAAGTGGCAAATGACGTCGTTGCTGTCGACGTCGATGTTCATATGATCGGCGGTCTTTACTTCCTTCGCGGACGTGCTCACGAACTCCGTATCCGTTTCCGCCGTAAATTGATTGCCTTGGAACTTTTTAGACTTCCTCGTCGAAGGACGACTTCGGCCCGCTCGACCATGTTTTTTGATCCTCCCATTTCGCGGCGGAAACACGTCTCGTTGTGTTCCCCACGAGAATAACACTGAATTTGTAGGTTATAGCATACCGGCAAAATCAAAACACATCTTTGCACACTACTGGAATCTATAGAAAGAATGTATAATACTCAAATCACCTTTGGTCGGTATACAAACTCGTTGCAGAGTGCGAGGCGAATTTGCTACCTGAGCTCCGGTCAGCGCTCAGGACAATGGTCCATTGAAAGCCGTGTAGCGAATTATAGTTCATTTTTTTTAAGAATGTAGTACAGGGAAGATAGGGCTTATTTGACCTTGTTCTCTGATTGGCTTAAATCGAGGAGAAGTTTACACCGACGATATTTACTACTCCATCTCAACCTCTTTTCTCTCTTTATTTTCACATACATTTGCAGCTGTTAGTTGTCAATGGCTGCCGTGTCACTTCACAATTGTCATCTGATCTGTTTGTTTCATTTAGATTTTTTGCGTTTTTCTCCATTTATCAAACTTCTCCATTTATCAGACTTGGAATTTTATATTCAAGTAACCATATTTAAATTTAGCGCCAAATTTTGTATCTAGATTGAACATTTATCATAGTGTAAATCAGGTTTTTAGTTACTGCATTATTAAAAAAAATGGACTATAGTTCCTTCGCTACACGGCTCACGGACCGCCAAATAATTTTAACCAAATATTCTACACACTTGTAGCATTCGATTTATGTATTCAAAAAATCGTAAAAAATGTAAAAAAAAACGATTTTTTGAAAAAAAAATATAAATACTCCCCCTTAAGTCAAATAACTTAGTTTATATAGTCTAGTAACTAGATACAACCTTCTAGTTTTCAACAGCATGTCTAGAATTTAATACACAATTAGTTGACTAAATCTTAATATTCAAACTGGACTAGCATGCTAGACGTTTAGGAAAAACTAAGTAGCAGTCCAAATTGGAACAAGATTGAGGCAGATTGAATCACAAGTAATTATTAAAGTTTCCAACGTAGTCTAAGCCACAATTTAGTACTTATAGTCTGTTTTAGATACTAATATAGATTAAGAAAATATTAATAACAAAATTAAGATTTTTTTCGATAAAGAAATAAAAGGTTTTATCTAGTTTGTAGAGTAAGTAAACTTATTCTGATGACTCTACAAACTAGATAAAACCTTCTGTTGAATTAAATGTTGGTTTTTACCATCCCTATTATTCATCGTTTGTTTAGTTATTGGAAATGGGACATAATTCTGTTTACGTTTAATTAAGAGAATTCGTTGATTACCTGTGGTTTTGTGTGTATAATCGATTTTGGGCCCCGGTTCATTGTCCGTAACATTCGCGCCGGAAGTGATGAAGAACCCGTCGGGCACGTCGGTCTTCCAAGCCCACATGCAGCTCTCCTCGAAGTCGCACTCGGTGCCCTTGTCGGCGAAGTTCACCTCCTCCTCGGCGTTCCGGAACTCGAAGACCTTCTTGATGTTGTCGAACTTCCGGCTGGAGGTCTGCTCGGTGTTGATGCCGCCGTAGTGGGTCTCGCCGATCCGCGTCCTGGTGGAGTTGGAGTCGAGACGGGGGTTCATGGCGTCGGCGGCCATGAGATCTTTGAACTTGTGCTTCTTGTCCTCGTTGAGTTTGGCGCGGAGGAAGTTGATGTCGACTTTGTTGGCGTGGCGCCGGAGCCGGAGGAGGTGTGGACGAAATGGACTGGTCTTGGTCGGCTCGTCTTCGTCGCGTTGCTTGCACTTGGACGTCGCTAGAAACAGCAGGATTATGAGCACTAAGCGTTTATCAATCATTGTCGGTGCGAGAACGTGATTTAGACTGAGTTTGTTTCCTGCATTTTGTTCAGAGGGTCTGTTTCACCTGCAGTCTGAATGCCAAAGGGCACAGAAACCGTTCGCAATCCATACTTTCCCGCACGCAAAACTAAAACTAAAAAAACCTCACAAAAACCGAACTTTCCATCACAAGACACAAACACACCGATTTCCACTGCGATTGGTTTTCAGCGAGCCGCGTGAATGTGCGATGCGTGCGGACGCTGCCCGCGGTATTCGTCTCCGCGATTATTTTACGCCGCGAGATGTAAAAATATCTCGGCTTCGGTACAGCCCATGTCGTGTTTCTTGCGTGCCGGCCAAATTTAACACGGGACGTCTATATGCACCGTCTTTCGCCGGACGAGGATGGAAAAGCGCTATCGATTTTTCTCCGCCGACAGGATCATTTCCCGATGCGAGAGGAAAACCGAATTTCCCGGACATCTACCGGGATGCTGCAAAACTATAACTCATCTCATATACAATAACATGTATAGATCACTACAACAATCAGTGAATATGCCACCTATTTAACTGTCTAGTAATAGACCGCATATAAAACAATGTGTTTTAGGTTTTAAACACGTCTCATCTCGTCACGTTAAGTTCATCGTAATTCCGCCTTAAGTCTTTCTTTTGCTTTAAAAATTTCTGGTTTGTTCCAACTACAGTCAAAACGGTCAACAAACCATGCACAGTTTCCTGACCTTTTTGGCTGTTATTCTAATCACGCCTAAATCTGAATCCTCGAGTTTTTACGAATCCTGTTTATCATTATCTATGCAATCCATATTATTTAATTCTTCAAATCTCATTTCCAAGGCTATCGTCCATACACCACAAAAATCTATACAATCCATATTATTTCATTTCAAATCTCATTTCCAAGGCTATCGTCCATACACCACAAAAACTATTTACATCAAATTTAAACTTAAACTATCTAGTTGCAATAACTGAAAACGCAACTTATTTATCTAAACGAGTTCCGTAATAATTAAGAGATTAATAAAATTTAAACGTTCAGGTTTTAACAAGGATTTCTAAGGCTATCGTCCGCGAGCCCCCAACAAGGTTTACATAGAAATAAAGCTAAAACTAGTTGCTTTAAACAAGTGAATACTAAGATATCTGTACTAGTTTCTTAATCAAGAAAAATCTAGATATCTACCGGTTTTTGCTAGCAATCTTTTAAAATTCAATTTTAAGGCCATCGTCCATAAATGTAAAACACTGTTTATAGCTAAAACTATCTAGTTTCAATAATTAAAGCACAAATTGACTTCGTTGTAATCAAGGAACATTTCTACGTATCTACTAACAAACTTTAGTATATTTTGCAACTAGTGCGGTAAGTTGTCAATTGGTCACGAGAGCGAAATTAATAATTTCTTTCGCTCGAGATTGCAATTGACAATACCGCTCGTGTTTCAAATAATAATTTTTATTGCTCATGCGAGGGGACGTATCGTCTCTTTCACGTCACTTTTTTAATATCGAGACCTTGATTGTGTTTATTTTATTTATTTGATTGTTTCTATTTTAATGTAACTTAGCGATATTAAATTTTTGCATGCGTTTCTGAAGTTATGTGGTAATACAACAAAAAATGGCATTTCTCGCACTAAAAAACGTGCGCCAAGATAGTACTTTTGCTAAAACAAAACACTAAGATATCTGTACTAGTTTCTTAATCAAGAAAAATCTAGATATCTACCTGTTTTTGCTAGCAGTCTTTTATAATTCAATTTTAAGGCTATCGTCCATAAATATAAAACACTGTTCATATCAGGTTATAGCTAAAACTATATAGTTTCAATAATTAAAGCACAAATTGACATCTTTGTAATCAATGAACATTTAGGTATCTACCAACAAACTTTAGTATATTTTGCAACTAGTGCGGTAAGTTGTCAATTGGTCACGAGAGCGAAATTGAGAATTTCGTTAGCTCGAGAGCGCAATTGACAATACCGCCCGTGTTGCCAATAATAATTTTTATTACTCATGCGAGGGGACGTACCGTCACTTTCACGTCACTTATTTAATATCGAGGTCTTGATTGTGTTTATTTTATTTATTTAATTGTTTTTATTTTAATGTAACTAAGCTATATTGAATTTTTGCATCCGTTACTCAAGTTATGTGGTAATACAACAAAAAATGGCATTTCTCGCACTAAAAAACGTGCGCCAAGATAGTACTTTTAACGCATCAGTAATAAAAAATATATAATTTAGCCCAATTTTATTAAACCCAACTTAGACGTGTTAATAAGTTACTAGTTAGCTAGTTAAAAAACGTGCGCCAAGACAGTACTTTTAACGCATGAGCAATAAAAAATTTATAATGCATTCCAACTTAGACTTGTTAATAAGTTACTGGTTGAGTTCCGGGTCTTCAAACTAGTCTAATCTAGTTAATGAACTAGTGTAAGGAACTAGGCATTTCTCGCACTAAAAAACGTGCGCCAAGACGGTACTTTTAACGCATGAGTAAGAAAAAATATATAATGCATTCCAACTTAGACCTGTTAATAAGTTACTGGTTGAGTTACGGGTCTTCAAACTAGTCTAATCTAGTTAAGGAACTAGTTTAAGGTACTAGGCATTTCTCGTTTTAAAAAACGTGCGCCAAGACAGTACTTTCAAAGCATAAGTAATAAAAAATATGTAATGCATTCCAACTTAGACTTGTTAATAAGTTACTGGTTGAGTTGCGGGTCTTCAAACTAGTCTAATCTAGTTAATGAACTAGTGTAAGGAACTAGGCATTTCCAGCACTAAAAAACGTGCGCCAAGATAGTACTTTTAACGCATGAGTAATAAAAAATATATAATGCATTCCAACTTAGACTTGTTAATAAGTTACTGGTTGAGTTCCAGGTCTTCAAACTAGTCTAATCTAGTTAATGAACTAGTGTAAGGAACTACGCATTTCTCGTACTAAAAAAACGTGCGCTTGCATAGTACTTTTAACGCATGAATAATAAAAAATATATAATGCAATCCAACTTAGACTTGTTAATAAGTTACTAGTTAAGTTACGGTTTCTCAAACTAGTCTAATCTAGTTAATGAACTAGTGTAAGGAACTAGTCTAATCTAGTTAATTCACCTAGTTCATTGAACTAGTTCATCTAGTTCAAATCAGTCTGGTCTGTTAAATGTACATGCGTCTTATCTGAATAACTAGCTACACAAATCTACAAAAAGCAAAAGACCTTTTCATAGTTTTAAGAAAAAAATGTATGCTCATGCTTCAATTTCCGCCATGTTTTCGGGCACTTTTTTGACGTATAAACAGTGAAAACAACAAAATATGCCCGAAACTTTCATATTCTCGCCTTTTGGACAAGGCGGACACGCATGCGCTTAACCAACCGTTAAAATTCTATTGCAATCGTTATACTCGCCATTTTGCAATCATTATTGCAATCATTATTATCGCCAAAAAATGCAAACTAATTATTTACGTGTAACAAGTTTGCGAAACAAACACAAATTTTCGCAATCGATACCAATCGTCGGAATTTCACAACGTTTTGTTTGTTTCCGTTATCTAAAGCCTTGTTTTTTTATGGCCGCTTAACACTCGTTCGGCTAGTCAAAGTCTAAGTGATACGGCTATTTAAATACGGGTATGTCATCCGTGTTATTCCAGCGAGATTTGACAAGTTTATGTCACAGGAATGAGATGCAGCTGTTAGGAAACTACGTGACTAGTGGGACTAGTATTTAGGGAACCAGAAGAAAAGCCGTTTATTTATAGAATTCTTTTTTCGTTTACTCAATTAAAATATATCATTTGTGTTTATAGTCAAGTAGCTGTCCAGATGCTAATGATCTATTAATATTTATATAAATAGCTTCATGCTAGACTGAAGAGACGGACGAGATTAAACGACAAGATTAGACGGAGAAGACGGGTGGAGAGACACGGGTGGTGTCCATATCTTTACGCAGTTTTAGCCGTTTCTTTACGTCCCCTGTACTCTCGCGAGATTAGGGGTTCAGGGGCTGGTCTTCCAATGTTTCATTTAATTTCTCCGCTTCTCTTTGCTTTTCCATAATACCTCGTATGAATGTTTTCACCTTGCTCGCTTTGCAGCATTGCAGGAACTAGTCCTTCTACATTTAGTCTAACTCCCAATGACTCATAAGCTGAATTCTTTCTTCTTCATAGTTTGAGCATTCGAAAATTGTATGATATGCGCCGTCATATCTGTGACCACAAAGTAAGCAGTTCGCTCTCTCCCTTTTCTCAAACGGCATTCCTCCCAGGCATTCATGGCATTCATCCCAGGAATGCCATTCATCCCAGGAATTCCATTCATCCCAGGAATGCCATTCTTCCCAGGAATGCCATTGATCCCAGGAATGCCATTCATACCAGGAATGCCATTCATCCCAGGAATGCCATTCATCCCAGGAATGCCATTCATCCCAGGAATGCCATTAATCCCAGGAATGCCATTCATCCCAGGAATGCCATTCATCTCAGGAATGACATTCATCCCAGGAATGCCATGAACCGCCGTGTACGGAAAAAGGCTTGCGTCAGGTCATAGCAAATTTGACCAAGTTCTCTTTCGCAGCACTCTCTCACGTTTGGTATCAATCTATGCGTCCAACGCCCGACTGTGTCCGATTCCCATCTTGCCTGCCATCTCTCCATTAGTTTTTCCCGCGCCGCAGTTTTTGCTATCAGCTTTTGTTCAGTGTACACTCCTTGTGTATATCTTCTCTCTCCCGGACCAATACTTCAATCGCCGGAATGCTAGCTAACACCAAGACATTAACCGTTCTATATGCGCAGACGACGTGTATCGCACATATCCTTTCAACTGCCATCAATTTTTTTCTCATGCGCCCATATCTCCGCCGATGTGCGACAAAATCGAGGAGCTTGTCGAGCCGGTTGACTTCGAGAATTCCTTGGACATTCCGACGAATAAGGGACATTTCGTCGAACAGATCCTGGAGGAGATCAAGGGCAAGGAGGACCTAAAAATCATCCCCATGGGGCTGAGAAGGAGAAGGACAATGGTGGTGAAGAACGTCGAGGAGCTCGTCGAGCCGGTCGACTTCGAGAAGTCACTGGACATTTCGGCAGACAAAAGAGAACGTTGGAGGTAGAGATACCACCAGCAAGGAAATAAATCAGTTGCGAGGATCGATTCAGTAGTTGACTAGGACAGCTAATCCCCTCGGCAAAGTGATGAGTTATCTGCACGAGGACGTGGAAGCCGATGCATTCGGAACTAGATACCTGGCTCAAAACCTAACCTGACGGAAATCGACTCAAAATGGAACGATCAAAAATCGCTCATCATTTGCTCAAAATGAATCGCTCAAAATGAAAGGACAATTCCTGACGGAAATCAACAAACGGAAAGGGGTAGATCAGGAATCTAATCAACCGTTAATTCTGCAACTGGAAGAGTTGGAGGAGAGCATTCGCCACCAGAGGGAGGAAATCCAGGAAGAGAAGTTCCAGACTCTGAAAAACGAGGAGAAAATTCGCTATTTAATCTCGATGCAAGTCGCAGTCCAATAAAGAGACCCAGCTACATGGACAACACGCTATATATTTAAAAAATATATATTATATAGATAACAATCAAAAACATAGACTAGGCAGACAAGACTAGACAGAAAAGACTAGACAGACAAGATCAGACAGACAAGACCAGACAGACAAGACTAGACAGACAAGACTAGACAGACAATACTAGACAGACAAGACTAAACAGACAAGACTAAACAGACAAGACTAGACAGACAAGACTAGACAGACAAGACTAGGCAGACAAGACTAGACAGACCAGACTAGACAGACAAGACTAGACAGACAAGACTAGACAGACAAGACTAGACAGACAAGACTAGACAGACAAGACTAGACAGACAAGACTAGACAGACAAGACTAGACAGACAAGACTAGACAGACAAGACTAGACAGACAAGACTAGACAGACAAGACTAGACAGACAAGACTAGACAGACAAGACTAGACAGACAAGACTAGACAGACAAGACTAGACAGACAAGACTAGACAGACAAGACTAGACAGACAAGACTAGACAGACAAGACTAGACAGACAAGACTGGACAGTCAAGACTAGACAGACAAGACTAGACAGACAAGACTAGACAGACAAGACTAGACAGACAAGACTAGACAGACAAGACTAGACAGACAAGACTAGACAGACAAGACTAGACAGACAAGACTAGACAGACAAGACTAGACAGACAAGACTAGACAGACAAGACTAGACAGACAAGACTAGACAGACAAGACTAGACAGACAAGACTAGACAGACAAGACTAGACAGACAAGACTAGACAGACAAGACTAGACAGACAAGACTAGACAGACAAGACTAGACAGACAAGACTAGACAGACAAGACTAGACAGACAAGACTAGACAGACAAGACTAGACAGACAAGACTAGACAGACAAGACTAGACAGACAAGACTAGACAGACAAGACTAGACAGACAAGACTAGACAGACAAGACTAGACAGACAAGACTAGACAGACAAGACTAGACAGACAAGACTAGACAGACAAGACTAGACAGACAAGACTAGACAGACAAGACTAGACAGACAAGACTAGACAGACAAGACTAGACAGACAAGACTAGACAGACAAGACTAGACAGACAAGACTAGACAGACAAGACTAGACAGACAAGACTAGACAGACAAGACTAGACAGACAAGACTAGACAGACAAGACTAGACAGACAAGACTAGACAGACAAGACTAGACAGACAAGACTAGACAGACAAGACTAGACAGACAAGACTAGACAGACAAGACTAGACAGACAAGACTAGACAGACAAGACTAGACAGACAAGACTAGACAGACAAGACTAGACAGACAAGACTAGACAGACAAGACTAGACAGACAAGACTAGACAGACAAGACTAGACAGACAAGACTAGACAGACAAGACTAGACAGACAAGACTAGACAGACAAGACTAGACAGACAAGACTAGACAGACAAGACTAGACAGACAAGACTAGACAGACAAGACTAGACAGACAAGACTAGACAGACAAGACTAGACAGACAAGACTAGACAGACAAGACTAGACAGACAAGACTAGACAGACAAGACTAGACAGACAAGACTAGACAGACAAGACTAGACAGACAAGACTAGACAGACAAGACTAGACAGACAAGACTAGACAGACAAGACTAGACAGACAAGACTAGACAGACAAGACTAGACAGACAAGACTAGACAGACAAGACTAGACAGACAAGACTAGACAGACAAGACTAGACAGACAAGACTAGACAGACAAGACTATACAGACAAGACTAGACAGACAAGACTATACAGACAAGACTAGACAGACAAGACTAGACAGACAAGACTAGACAGACAAGACTAGACAGACAAGACTAGACAGACAAGACTAGACAGACAAGACTAGACAGACAAGACTAGACAGACAAGACTAGACAGACAAGACTATACAGACAAGACTAGACAGGCAAGACTAGACAGACAAGACTAGACAGACAAGACTAGACAGACAAGACTAGACAGACAAGACTAGACAGACAAGACTAGACAGACAAGACTAGACAGACAAGACTAGACAGACAAGACTAGACAGACAAGACTAGACAGACAAGACTAGACAGACAAGACTAGACAGACAAGACTAGACAGACAAGACTAGACAGACAAGACTAGACAGACAAGACTAGACAGACAAGACTAGACAGACAAGACTAGACAGACAAGACTAGACAGACAAGACTAGACAGACAAGACTAGACAGACAAGACTAGACAGACAAGACTAGACAGACAAGACTAGACAGACAAGACTAGACAGACAAGACTAGACAGACAAGACTAGACAGACAAGACTAGACAGACAAGACTAGACAGACAAGACTAGACAGACAAGACTAGACAGACAAGACTAGACAGACAAGACTAGACAGACAAGACTAGACAGGCAAGACTAGACAGACAAGACTAGACAGACAAGACTAGACAGACAAGACTAGACAGACAAGACTAGACAGACAAGACTAGACAGACAAGACTAGACAGACAAGACTAGACAGACAAGACTAGACAGACAAGACTAGACAGACAAGACTAGACAGACAAGACTAGACAGACAAGACTAGACAGACAAGACTAGACAGACAAGACTAGACAGACAAGACTAGACAGACAAGACTAGACAGACAAGACTAGACAGACAAGACTAGACAGACAAGACTAGACAGACAAGACTAGACAGACAAGACTAGACAGACAAGACTAGACAGACAAGACTAGACAGACAAGACTAGACAGACAAGACTAGACAGACAAGACTAGACAGACAAGACTAGACAGACAAGACTAGACAGACAAGACTAGACAGACAAGACTAGACAGACAAGACTAGACAGACAAGACTAGACAGACAAGACTAGACAGACAAGACTAGGCAGACAAGACTAGACAGAAAAGACTAGACAAACAAGACTAGACAGACGAGACTAGACAGGACTAGACAGACAAGTCCAGACAGACAAGACTAAACAGACTAGACAAACGAGACTAGACAGAAAAGACTAGAGAGACAAGACTAGACAGACAAGACTATACCGACAAGACTAGACGGACAAAATTATAGAGTCCATGTCAAAGTTAGTCTAGTTTATGTAATACCTGAGCTAAAACTAGAATCTATACTTAGAACCTTAGAACTAAAACGAAGTGGTCGATTGTGCTACAAAATAAAATTAAGTTTGAATTTAAATTTAGATTCCTTCATAAAATTCCTGTCATATTTAGGCAGTCTGGCTGTGTTAGCTGAGCTATGGACTTATCCAAACATCTTAACTCCAACGCATTAACTAGTTTTAATTGGGGTTTTAATTCTAATTAAATCGCAAAGCCTTTTGAAAAGATTCCTAAATTCTAGAGTACTAATTATTGACCTTCTTACTATATTAATGACTTTCTAAAACGAGTAATTGCCTATGTATTAACAACTGGTTACAATTTCGATATTTAGTTTTCGATAAAAATAGATAAGGCTAAGTAGACTGGATTCCGAAGATAAAAACTGGATTAACTAGTTGAAGATTAACTAGTCTAGGCAATAAGACTGGATTAACTAGTTTAAATGGTAAAAAGTATATAAATAAACGAGTTTTAAAGGTTCAATTCAATTTAAATAAATATTCATGTTAGTAAAATAATTCTAAGAATTATTAAAAAAAAACACTAAAGTGGGTCACACCAGATTCCACAACTATTACGATTTTTCTTTGAATTTCGAGGTATCCATTCGAATTCGTCGATTCATCAATCTTTGACCAATCAGCGCCTTATCTTAAAATTTAAAAATCGCAGCTGGCGTGGCGACCGCAGCGCCACAATAGTTCCCAGTTGACAGCGACAATCAGTTGTTTTGACCAAATGTCGAAGTGAGGTTAGGTTGTGATTACATTCAACTTATATTTTGAGTTTCTCGCGGATTCTGTGATAAGAATGAGTGACACTAAGAAGGGGAGATTCGGCCCGCTGATTGGCTCCATTGACGAAGGCACATCAAGCACTAGATTCTTGGTAAATTCAAAAAATCTAAAATTATTAAAATAACTATGCTATTATTTAAGTCTAAATTATATGTTCGCGAGTCTAGAATTAAATAATCTATTAGACTAAATACACATACAAATACTTTGATTTCTTTTGTAACTAGACAAGTTGGACAAGACTATCTGTTGTTGGAAATTTCGTTTTTAATTTTATCCTCATAGGAAAATTGTGGTTGAGATGCAACTCATCTCTCCTTCAATAAAATTCTGCCTTAGACTGTCCCTTTCTAATTGCTAGGTGTTTTTCTGCTCATCCGCAGTCCTGCGATCCTCAAGAGAAAAAAAATTTATTTCTTTCGTGACTAGAAAAGTTGGACAATACTATCTGTTGTCAGGAATTTAGTTCTTAATTTTATCCTCATAGGAAAGTTGTAGTTGAGAAGCCACTCATCTCACCTTGAACATTTTCTGCCTTAAACTGCCTCTTTCAAATTGCTGGGTGTTTCTCTGCTCATCCCCAGCCCTGTGATCCTCAAGAGAATGTTTGATTTCTTTCGTGACTAGACAAGTTGGACAAGACTATCTGTTGTCGGGAATTTCGTTCTTAATTTTATCCTCATAGGAAAGTTGTGGTTGAGAAGCGACTCATCTCGCCTCGAACATTTTCTACCTTAAACTGTCCCTTTCTAATTGCTGGGTGTTTCTCTGCTCATCTGCAGTCCTGCGATCCTCAAGAGAAAATTTTTTTATTTCTTTCGTGACTAGAAAAGTTGGACAATACTATCTGTTGTCAGGAATTTCGTTCTTAATTTTATCCTCATAGGAAAGTTGTAGTTGAGAAGCGACTCATCTCACCTCGAACATTTTCTGCCTTAAACTGCCCCTTTCAAATTGCTGGGTGTTTCTCTGCTCATCCGCAGCCCTGTGATCCTCAAGAGAATGTTGTTTGATTTCTTTCGTGACTAGACAAGTTGGACAAGACTATCTGTTGTCAGGAATTTTGTTCTTAATTTTATCCTTATAGGAAAGTTGTGGTTGAGAAGCGACTCATCTCGCCTTGAACATTTTCTGCCTTAAACTGTCGCTTTCTCATTGCTGGGTGTTTCTCTGCTCAGCAGAGCTGCGATCCTCAAGAGTACGTTCTTTGATTTCTTTCATGACTAGACAAGTTGGACAAGACAAGATTATTGTTATTGACAAGAAGATATAGACATTGACAAGATTATCTGTTGTTGGGAATTTCGTTCTTAATTTTATCCTCATAGGAAAGTTGTGGTTGAGAAGCGACTCATCTCGCCTCTAACATTTTCTACCTTAAACTGTCCCTTTCTAATTGCTGGGTGTTTCTCTGCTCATCCGTAGCCCTGCGATCCTCAAGAGAACGTTCTTTGATTTCTTTCGTTACTAGACAAGTTGGACAAGACTATCTGTTGTCGGGAATTTCGTTCTTAATTTTATCCTCATAGGAAAGTTGTGGTTGAGAAGCGACTCATCTCGCCTCGAACATTTTCTACCTTAAACTGTCCCTTTCTAATTGCTGGGTGTTTCTCTGCTCATCTGCAGTCCTGCGATCCTCAAGAGAAAATTTTTTTATTTCTTTCGTGACTAGAAAAGTTGGACAATACTATCTGTTGTCAGGAATTTCGTTCTTAATTTTATCCTCATAGGAAAGTTGTAGTTGAGAAGCGACTCATCTCACCTCGAACATTTTCTGCCTTAAACTGCCCCTTTCAAATTGCTGGGTGTTTCTCTGCTCATCCGCAGCCCTGTGATCCTCAAGAGAATGTTGTTTGATTTCTTTCGTGACTAGACAAGTTGGACAAGACTATCTGTTGTCAGGAATTTTGTTCTTAATTTTATCCTCATAGGAAAGTTGTGGTTGAGAAGCGACTCATCTTGCCTCGAACATTTTCTACCTTAAACTGTCCCTTTCTAATTGCTGGGTGTTTCTCTGCTCATCCGTAGCCCTGCGAGCCTCAAGAGAACGTTCTTTGATTTCTTTCATTACTAGACAAGTTGGACAAGACTATCTGTTGTCGGGAATTTCGTTCTTAATTTTATCCTTATAGGAAAGTTGTGGTTGAGAAGCGACTCATCTCGCCTTGAACATTTTCTGCCTTAAACTGTCGCTTTCTCATTGCTGGGTGTTTCTCTGCTCAGCAGAGCTGCGATCCTCAAGAGTACGTTCTTTGATTTCTTTCATGACTAGACAAGTTGGACAAGACAAGATTATTGATATTGACAAGAAGATATAGACATTGACAAGATTATCTGTTGTTGGGAATTTCGTTCTTAATTTTATCCTCATAGGAAAGTTGTGGTTGAGAAGCGACTCATCTCGCCTCTAACATTTTCTACCTTAAACTGTCCCTTTCTAATTGCTGGGTGTTTCTCTGCTCATCCGTAGCCCTGCGATCCTCAAGAGAACGTTCTTTGATTTCTTTCGTTACTAGACAAGTTGGACAAGACTATCTGTTGTCGGGAGTTTCGTTCTTAATTTTATCCTTATAGGAAAGTTGTGGTTGAGAAGCGACTCATCTCGCCTTGAACATTTTCTGCCTTAAACTGTCGCTTTCTCATTCCTGGGTGTTTCTCTGCTCAGCAGAGCTGCGATCCTCAAGAGTACGTTCTTTGATTTCTTTCATGACTAGACAAGTTGGACAAGACAAGATTATTGATATTGACAAGAAGATATAGACATTGACAAGATTATCTGTTGTCGGGAGTTTCGTTCCTAATTTTATCCTTATAGGAAAGTTGTGGTTGAGCAACGACCCATCTCGCCTCAAACATTTTCTGCCTTAAACTGTCCCTTTCTAATTGCTTGGTGTTTCTCTGCTCATCTGCAGCCCTGCGATCCTCAAGAGAACGTTCTTTGATTTCTTTCGTGGGCGAATGCATGGGCATAGCTATATACTGGATATACCAAACTAGATACACAAGACTAGACTAATAAAACTCAACAAACATGGCTCGGCAGACAAGCTTAGACAGACATTTATTTTTTTGGGGGGGGGGGCGTAGCTGGCGGTAACTTAACCTAACCAAGCAAGTGGCCCCCCTGGAACACATTCGTACACTCTGGACCCGCTTGTCGCATAACCTAAGAGTGACGGATGGCTTAAATTTAATCTACTTTATTTTGTTCCTCGATTTGATCTCATCGGCCTCCTTCTCGCTCATTATTTTATGAATCAGCCCTTGGATGTTCCTCCACTGTGACTTATCTTTCAACACACTTCCGATTATAGTTCTCGGATGGATTGATTCTCCCAGTTTTTTTTCCGCTTCTTCTCTGTCTGTTTCCCACCTCCAGCAATCGAATATCGTGTGGATCATGCTGTCTGTCTCCCCGCAGTATACAGACAGGTCGCCAGATGCCTTGCCAATGTTGTGCAGATAGTCCTGGAAACATCCGTGGCTGGAGAGGAACTGGGCTAGATAGTAGCTAATTTCCCCGTGTTTTCTGGTGATCCAGGGAAGTATGTCCGGGATTAACAGTCTCATCCACTCTCCTCGTTCGCTTAACTGCCACCTTTCTTGCCACTTCTCGAGGAGTTCTTGTCTGGCCAGTCGTTTACTTTGTTTGTTGCCCTCTGAGTCATACACTCTTTTCCTCTCGTTTGCGATCAGGTCTATTGGGGGGATACCTGAAATAACCTGCACGACCACTCCTGAAACTGTTCTGTAAGCTCTGCTTACACATAGTGGCATTTTTCGCTGAACTTGTGCAAGCTTCTGCAGGTTAATTTCTTTTTTAGTTCAGAGGCCCATATAGGGGCACCGCACCGTACAGCATAGTAGCCTGCACTACAGAGCTGAGAATTCTGCGCAAACTCCTCTTTGGCCCCTTCCAGATTTGGCATGAGTTGTTGTATGCCTGCCAGTGTTCTTAAACCCCTTGCTGCTGCTTTGGTTATGTGTGCAGTGAATGAAAGCCTTTTGTTGATGGTTATTCCAAGGTACTTGATGGTCTCTTTTGGTCTTATTATTGCCTCTTCCACTTTAAATAATATGGGGCAAAGATGTCTCAGTCCCGTGAGGAGGACAGCTTCAGTTATTTCTGGTGCTAGACTCAGGTTTTTTTCTTTCAGCCACGCACTGATTAGGGATGTTAGATGGTTTGCTTTTTGCATCAACTCTTGTTCTGTCCTGGCTCTGGCGACCAGTGCTATATCATCTGCAAAGCCAATTATAGTAGCCCCCACTGGAAGCCTCATTGTCAGATGTTCCACAAAGTGGGTCCCAATATCAAACCCTGTGGAACACCACTACTAATTTTTTTCTCTTCAGTCCGTCGATCTCCTTGCAGTATGATGCTTCTCCCACTGAGGTAGCTTCGCAGCATCCGCAATAGATAGGGTGATATGCCTCTAGTTGTTAAACAGTTCATAATATGCTTCCACGATGCACTATTAAACGCATTTCTAACATTGAGGGTTAGGAGAGCACACATTTGCTTGGTTCTCTGGGACCCACTGTTGGCCTGTTCTGCGATTTCTAGTACAGCTTTTAGGGCCATGATGGTGGATTGTCCTTCCCTGAACCCATACTGGTGCTTTGACAATCTGACTCCTGTCTGGAGCTCTTCCTTCAATCTCGTTAGTAAAAGTTGTTCTAACAGTTTCCCACATTAGACAGCTTAGACAGACTAGATGGACAAATCTAAACATACAAGACTAGATATAATATCTACTTGTTATCTACTTGTTTCAAAAGGTTTTGTTAACCTTTTAATACATGAGCGTAGCCAGGGGGGTTTTGGGGGTTCAAACCCCACCAAAATATAACATAAATATTATATTGAAATCAGGAGGGACGAGTAGAGACGACTATCTTCAAGAGATAGTCTCCCCCCACGAAAATAATCTAAACCCCCCTGAAATTAGAAAGTAGCTATGCCCGTGTTTTAATATTTTACATGAAAAAATCCATAGAATTTAGATAAGAATAAGGTAACATTCAAGGCTGTAGATAAACAAAGGTCAGACCTCTTTCGTCGATGTGTCTATAAAAGACACCACACATCGGTCTGTCTGGCCAAACCACATATCCTGTTCGCTGGCCCTAATTTAGACTCTTAGACGATACGTCTGCAACTCGGTGATCAATTCGGGGTTTCCATCTCGTCCCCCTCCTCGCCTAATTTAAAATTGGTGACCAAGTTCTTCAGCGGCATTGAAAATAAACGCCCCCATTCTCACATGTTCGTGATCCCTCACGAGAGACAGGAACGGGTCCGACCTCCTTAAGATAGTAAACGCTAAACCCAAAACCACTCTGACATTCAAAACTGATCAATATTTTCAATTTTTCTCTTACCTATTCACCATTTCTTACCATATCTCTACTATTCACCATTTCTTAGGTTTTTGCAGCGAAGACTGCAGAAGTCCTCACTTATCACCAGGTTAACCTCGAACACATCACTCTCTACGAAGGATGGGTCGAGATGGACCCCATGACTATCCTCCACGCCGTCATCGAAACCATCGACGTCACCTGCGAGAACCTCAAGAAGCTCGACATCAGCCTCGAGGACATCGTCGCCACTGGCATCACCAACCAAAGGGAGACCACCGTCCTGTGGGACTCACAAACCGGAAAACCTCTCTACAATGCATTAGGTAACATAATATGTTGTCTGGGTACTTACGTATTAACGCCACCAACGCTATATTTTTAAATGCCGCCAATCAGTGTTGGGCATAATTCAATTAATTTTTTAATTATAGATTGAAACAATTACAATTTTAATTGCAAGTAAATTAATTGCAATTAATTTAATTCAATGAAGTGTTTAATTGTGAGATGTAATTGAAATCAATTGTAATTAAATCCATTAATTTGTGGTTTACAATTAATTTAATTGCAATTCAAATTTTAATTGTTAGTTACAATTAACTTAATCATCAATTGTTTATTATAACAATTAAAACTATTTGATGAATGTAAAACCTTAAACAGTAGGAAAAGATGGTCGTTCTGGACCTTCCACCTCCACTTCCGTCCCCTACCACGCCCCAACTTCCGGCTTCGACCCCACTTCCGGTTCCCACCCCCACTTCCGGTTCCCACTCCCACTTCCGGTTCACACCTATTTCCATAATAATAATAATAATAACTCTATTATACAATTTGTATGAAAGGCTATCGACCCTAAGTCTTTCAGCCTTGGTAATTACATCAGTGGTTGCAAAAAAAATATAAATTTATAACAAACATAAATATAAGCGCAAACGCTAACGAAAATATAAGCACAAAATAGATAAATCTAACATATTAATCGTAAACAGCTTCTACAAGAGTTAACGATGGATGTTTTTTTGAAGATGTTCTGTTGTTCCTCTTTTTCCATACTTGTTCCATGATGTCTCTGTTTTTACCTCGGTCTTTAAATTTTTGTCGCAGCATGTCATGTCTTTTAAGGATTGGTGTTAAATTGGTTCTGGCATGTAGCAGTTCGCTAGATGGATTGTGTATAGGGTTGTCTGGGTGTCGCATTTTTGTTATTGTTCTCAGTGCGGTTCTTTCGGAAATTTCTAATGTATGTCGAGTCGTCCTGTTTGTGTTTGTCCAAATAATGTGTCCATAGTCCAAGATCGGTCTGTAAATAGTTTTGTAAATAGTGTTCGCTGTCTTCACGGAAATCCCCTGATCATGGAAAGTCAGGGATCGAAAGTGTTTGGCTCTTTTTATGATTATTTTTCT
The DNA here is from genome assembly GCA_944588485.1 of Phosphuga atrata. NCBI lineage: Eukaryota > Metazoa > Arthropoda > Insecta > Coleoptera > Silphidae > Phosphuga > Phosphuga atrata. Next base: position 53,368,568 of record OX155903.1, read on the forward strand.
TTTTTATGATATGTGAATGTTAAATTTTGTTGCTCCATCGAATGTGATGCCCAAATATTTAATAGTATGTGTTGAGTTAACTGTGGTAAGGCCAACGTTTATGTGTGGAGAGTTATTAGAAATTCGGTGAAAGGGTAGAAGAAGCTAACATTTAGAAGGGTTGGGGCCTAATCTCCATTTGTTGAACCAATCAATTGTTTGATTAGTAAGTATTTGTAATTTTTTAATTGCTTTAGGAAGAGATTGTGCATGAGATATGAGGGCTGTGTCGTCTACATATTGGAGAATTTAGGGATGGGATGGTTTATGAGATTGGGAAAGTTGAGGTCTGTATTAAAAATGTCGTGGCAGAAAGTGTTGTAAAGTATGGGTGATAATGGTGAACCTTGTGGAACACCTTGGCGAGGGGTAAATAAGTTAGAGTGAGCGTCGTTGACTTCAATGCATAAGTTTCTGTCATAAAGGAAGTCTTTTAACATAAAAAGAAGATAAGAGGGGATGATTAAATTGTGCAATTTGAAAAGCAGTCCGTCGTGCCAAACTGTGTCAAAGGCTTTATTTATGTCAAGAAAAAGAGCGGCAGAGGGTTGATTCAGAAGGTGGGAGGTTTGTATATTGTTTGTGAGGATGAAAAGTGGATGTATAGTAGAATGTGAGGGTTTAAATCCGCATTGGAAGCAGGGGATCTGATTTTACAAACAGGTCCAAATACGGGCTTTTAGAATTTGTTCCAAGTTTTTACCTAAAACGGGAAGGGTGATTGGTCTATAACTTTTTGCAAGTGTCTTGTCCTGGCCTGGTTTTAATAGAGTGATGATTATGCCGGATTTCCATTATTAATTTTTTTTTAAAAACACCCATTTCCATTTCTTACGTCAACTTCCGGTTCCCACCCTCACTTCCGGTTTCGGAACCGGTAATAGGAACCGGACGTGGGTGAATTTTTGGAACCGGAAGTGGGGTCGGAACCTGAAGTGGGAGGCCCGGGGGGGATGACCGGAAGTGGAGGTGGAGGGTCCAGAACGAACCATCTTTCCGTACTCTAAATCTATTTGTTTCTTAAATGATAATTGTCGGCCAAGCTAATGCTCCAGCTAATGGGGAACTAGCCCTTCGGCTCGTTACAACCAAACGAGCTGTCGCGTTGCAAAATCAAACATTCCGCACTCTATTACTTTTTAATTATTTTAAATTTAATATAAATAACTATTACTTTTTAACCCGGGTTAGATTAGGGTGCCCGCCGCGAAGCGGACAGATAAATTAAGATAACATACCCGCGGCAGCGCGAACTCTCGATTCAATATATAGCGATGGTGGCGTTAATACGTAAGTACCGTTGTCTGTCCTGTAGGACTCACAAACTGGAAAACCTCTCTACAATGCGTTAGGTAACATAATATGTTGTCTGTCCTGTGCGACTAACAAACAGGAAAACCTCACTACAGTGCATTAGGTAATATAATATGTTGTTGTCCTGTGGGTCTCACAAACTAGAAAACCTCTACAATGCATTAGGTAACATAATATGTTGTCTGTCCTGTGCGACTAACAAACAGGAAAACCTCTCTGCAGTGCATTAGGTAACATAATATGTTGTTGTCCTGTGGGACTCATAAGCAGGAAAACCTCTACAATGCATTAGGTAACATAATATGTTGTCTATCCTGAGGGACTCACAAATTGGAAAACCTCTCTGAAATGCATTACGTAACATAATATGTTGTCTGTCCTGTAGGAGTCACAAATTGGAAAACCTCTCTACAATGCATTAGGTAACATAATATGTTGTTGTCCTGTAGGACTTAAAAAACAGAAAAGCTCTCTACAATGCATTAGGTAACATAATATGTTGTCTGTCCTGTAGGAGTCACAAATTGGAAAACCGCTCTACAATGCATTAGGTAACGTAATATGTTGTTATCCTGTAGGACTCAAAAAACAGAAAAACCTCTCTACAATGCATTAGGTAACATAATATGTTGTCTGTCCTGTAGGACTCACAAACAGGAAAACCTCTTTACAATGCACTAGGGGGAGGGGGGTAGGGGTACATAATACGTTGTCTTATCAATAAATCTGACTGATTTTTTTTGAGTGTAGTTTGGTTGGATATGCGGACGGCATCGACGGTGGACATGATCCTCCAGAACGGCAAACGCAACAAGAACTTCCTGAAGAACGTCTGCGGGCTTCCGGTCAGCACTTACTTCAGCGCGTTGAAGATCCGCTGGATGATGGATAACGTGCAGGCGGTCCGCGACGCCATCAAGGAGAACCGCTGCTACTTCGGCACCGTCGACACCTGGCTGATCTGGAACCTGACCGGCGGCGTCAAGGGCGGAATCTACGTCACCGACGTCACGAACGCGTCGCGGACCATGCTCATGAACATCGAGACTCTGAGGTGGGATCCGCAGCTTTGCAAAATCTTTGGGATTCCCATGAATATCTTACCGGAAATCAGAAGTTCCTCAGAAATTTACGGATACTTAAATGAGACTTTAATTAAAGGAATTCCCATATCAGGAGTAAGTTAGTTTGACATCTCTCTCTCTAGTCGTTTGGTCGTCCATTAATCACGTGATGTTTTTTAGTAGCTTTTTAAGACCCCCCTCCCCTCCTGAGACCTGTTGAGGTTTTAGGTTAAGCCCCCCTCCCCCCTGAGACCTGGTGAGGTCTTGTGACAACCCGTGTGACCCGTACTTCCCGTGTGATATTTCGTGATTCTTCACAATCCACGCTCCCCACCACCACCAATGTCGAGCCTCACGTGATTAATGGACGATCCCTTTACTGCATGGCTGCAGTGTCGTGATTCCATGCTGGCGTTTTATTATCTCATAGCGGAGTTAGCAATCTTTTTCCATTTACCCCTGTCTGCCGCCGTTCTTATGTTTCGTCTTACGGCGTGTCCTGGTAATCTTTTGCACCTGGTCAATCCAGCGTTTTGGAGAGCGTCCCCTAGGTTGCGTTTATATAGTAACTGTTACACATTAAAGGCCGATTCTCACATACGCGACACTTAGCTACGCGACATCGCCTGTCAAATAATGATTACATTGTTTTAAATGGGCACGTTCTCACTTTGGCTACGCGACAGCTACGTGACGTGCCCATTTAAAACAATGTAATCATTATTTGACAGGCGATGTCGCACGACGTCGCGTAGCTGAGTGTCGCGCATATAGGAATCATCGACCTTTACTGTCAAATTTGAGATTGACCTTTATTTGACGCGACGTGCCCATTTAAAACAATGTTGTCATTGTTTGACAGGCGATGTCGCACGACGCCGCGTAGCTGAGTGTCGCGCATATGAGAAACGACCTTTACTTTCAAATTTGAGATTTACCTTGTTTATTTGACGCGACGTGCCTATTTAAAACAATGTAGCCATTATTTGACAGGCGATGTCGCACGACGCCGCGTAGCTGAGTGTCGCACGACGCCGCGTAGCTGAGTGTCGCGCATATGAGAAACGACCTTTACTCTCAAATTTGAGATTTACCTTGTTTATTTGACACGACGTTTGCCCATTTAAAACAATGTATTCATTATTTGACAGGCGATGTCGCACGACGTCGCGTAGCTGAGTGTCGCGCATATGGGAATCGACCTTTACTCTCAAATTTGAGATTGACCTTTATTTGACGCGACGTGCCCATTTAAAACAATGTAATCATTATTTGACAGGCGATGTCGCGCAGCTGAGTGTCGCGCATATGGGAATCGACCTTTAGTGTTAAATTTGAGATTGGTCTTGTATTGTAGTGTTTAGGAGATCAACAGGCTGCGCTAGTGGGACAAATGTGCTTCCATGTGGGACAGGCCAAATGTACTTATGGAACGGGATGCTTTTTGCTGTACAATACAGGTCCTAGTGTGAGTAAATGTCAAAAGCCAAAGTTCAATTTGATGGAACGTCAGAGTTTGATTTTCTTTTATAGATCGTTCAATCGACCCATGGTTTATTGACGACTGTCGCCTATAAGTTTGGCAAGCAGAAACCCATGTACGCCATTGAAGGATCAATTGCCATTGCAGGTACTTCAAAATAAAAAAATACAGTATAATCTCGATAATCCGGCACATATGGGACCATGCAACTGCCGGATTATCGGAAAGAGTGGTGGGAGGAAAGAGCGCGAGCGGTCTCCAGACCGCCGGATTACTGAACGTGTCACGTCCGAATTACCGAGATTATACTGACATTTCTGACCATCTGTCTCTACTTCTGTCCATCTCATCAGAAATGAGATGAGCTTTTTGCTGTACAATGCAGGTTCTAGTGTGGATCTTTCTGACATTTCTGATTATTTGACATTTCTGACCATCTGTCTATCTACTTCTGTCCATCTCACCAGAAATGAGATGAGCTTTTTGCTGTACAATACAGGTCCTAGTGTGAGTCTTTCTGACAAGCCCTAATCGTTTCCTCTATGGTTTCAGGTGTTGCAATTCGGTGGCTCAAAGACAATCTGCAGATAATTTCGCACGTCGGCGAAACGGCCGACATCGCGCAGAAAGCCGACGACGTCGGCGAAGTCGTTTTCGTCCCGGCCTTCTCCGGTCTTTACGCGCCCTATTGGAGAAAAGACGCCAGAAGGTAGAAACAAAAAGCTTGATAAATGCTTTTATATTAGATCTTTTCATAGTTGAATTTTTTTTATGCGCATGCGTCAATTTCCGCCATGTTTTCGGGCACTTATTTGAAGTATAACCATTGAAAATAACAAAATGTGCCCGAAATTCATATTCCCGCCTTTTAAACAAGACGGACGCGCATAACTAATAAAAATGTCTATTGATATTTTCTATTTCGTCTATTCCCTATTTCGTCTATTGATATGTTCTATTTTAGTGTCATATGTGATTTGACAGAGTACATGTTTTCTGGCACTTTTTTGACGTATAACCAGTGAAAATAATAAAATGTGCCCGAAACTTTCTTATTCCCGCCTTTTAAACTAGACGGACGCGCATGCGCTTAACTAATAAAAAGGTCTATTGATATTCTTTATTTCTTTTATTGTCATATGTAGTTTGACAGAGTACATGTTTTCGGGCACTCTTTTGACGTATAACCAGTGAAAATAACAAAATGTGCCCGAAACTTTTATATTCCCGTCTTTTAAACAAGACGGACGCGCATAACTAATAAAAAGGTCTATTGATAGCCTCTATTTCTTGTAGTGTCATGTAGTTTGACAGAGTACATGTTTTCGGGCACTTTTTTGACGTATAACCAGTGAAAATAACAAAATGTGCCCGAAACTTTTATATCCCCGCTTTTTAAACAAGACGGACGCGCACAACTAAAAAGGTCTATTGATATTCTCTATTTCTTTTAGTGTCATATGTAGTTTGACAGAGTACATGTTTTCGGGCACTTTTTTGACGTATAACCAGTGAAAATAATAAAATGTGCCCGAAACTTTCATATCCCCGCCTTTTAAAGAAAACGCACGCGCATAACTAATAAAAAGGTCTATTGATATTCTCTATTTCTTTTAGTGTCATATGTAGTTTGACAGAGTACATGTTTTCGGGCACTTTTTTGACGTATAACGAGTGAAAATAATAAAATGTTCCCGAAACTTTCATATTGCCGCCTTTTAATCAAGTCGGACGCGCATAACTAATAAAAAGGTCTACTGATATTCTCTATTTCTTTTAGTGCCATATCTAGTTTGACAGAGTACATGTATTCGGGCACTTTTTTTGACGTATAACTAGTGAAAATAACAAAATATGCCCGAAACTTTCATATTCCCGCCTTTTAAACAAGTCGGACGCGCATAACTAATAAAAAGGTCTATTGATATTCTCTTTCTTTTAGTGTCATATGTGGTTTGACAGAGTATACGAAGCCCGGGCATATTGTCAAGGCGGCGCTGGAAGCCGTGGCTTTCCAGGTGAGAGACATCCTCGAAGCAATGGCCTTAGACTGCGGCTTCCCCATGTGCAAACTCCTGGTGGATGGAGGCATGACGACCAACAACTTCCTAATGAAAATCCAAGCCGATTATTGCGGTATCCCCGTCGGTAAGATAACTGTCAACTACCTTTCTTATGCCCATACACATAACGGTCCACCGGAGAGGTCTACCTGTAAGTTTGCCTGTGCAGGTAGACCGGAGCGTGTGTGGGAATAGACCTGTGCAGTTTCTTGCGTACGATTGACCTGCGCAGGCAAACCTGCACATGTAACCTCTCCGGTAGACCGTAGCATGTATGGCGGGCATAACACTGCTTTTAAACCGATCCACTCAATCTCAACTACATATGCTGCTTTTACTTCCTTGATATTTTGATATGTATCTAGACTAATAGATACGATAGAACAATGAGATTTGGCACAGAATTAGTTAACATATTTATTTACTCATATTTGAAAACTAGCAATTTCTAGCTACTTTGGATCTGAAAGACGTATGTCAGGTGGTTAGGTGTTAATATTAAGTTTGATGTTTGATGATTGTTGTTTTTGAAGTTCTTGTTGTTTTAGTGAGGCCGTTGATGGCGGAAACGACAGCTTTGGGGGCTGCGATTGCTGCAGGTGGGGCTCAGGGTGTCGAAGTTTGGGATTTGGAGAACGTCCAATCTGTGCCAAGTGACACATTCGCTCCAACAATTACGGAGGATCGTAAGTATTTTTTGATGCTTGCACAATTGACATTGTTAGGTTTGTCAAAATTGACATTGTTTACCAAAAAGCAAAACTATTTGAAGCAAAATTTGTTTTATTGTTGATTTGAATGGACATACCTTGCAAAATTCTTTTGTTTTATGTCAAAATTGGACGAAAATGTCAAAATTATTGGCAAATATTGCCAAATTTTCTAAAACCAAAATCTTTATTCGAAACAAAATTTTTTTTTTTGGTTTGAATGGACAAACTTTGCAAAATTCTTTTCTTTTGTGTCAAAATTGGACGAAAATGTCAAAATAATTGGCAAACATTGCCAAATTTTCAAAAACAAAAATCCGTATTTGAAGCAAAATTTTTATTTTTCGTTAATTTGAATGGACAAACCTTGCAAAATCCTTTTGTTTTGTGTCAAAATTGGACGAAAACGTCAAAATAATTTGCAAAAATTGGCGAATTTTCAAAAACCAAAATCTATTCGAAGCAAATTTTGTTTTTTTTTTATTTGAGTGGACAAACTTTGCAAAATTCTTTTGTGTCAAAATTTTAACGAAAACTAAAATAATTGGCAAATATTGCCAAATTTTCAAAAACTAAAATCTCTATTCGAAGCAAATTTTGTTTTTTTGTTGATTTGTGTGGACTTACCTTGTAAATTTTTTTTGTTTGATGTCAAAATTGGACGATAAAGTCAAAATAATTGGCAAATATTGCCAAATTTTCAAAAACCAAAATCTCTATCTGAAGCAAAATTTGTTTTTTTTTTCGTTGATTTGTATGGACAAACTTTTCGAAATTCTTTTGTTTTGTGTCAAAATTGAACGAAAACGTCAAAATAATTTGCAAAAATTGCCCGATTTTCAAAAACCAAAATCTCTATTCCAAGCAAATTTTGTTTTTTTTTGATGATTTGAGTGAACAAACCTTGCAAAATTCTTTTGTTTTGTGTCAAAATTGGACGGCAACGTCAAAATAATTTGCAAAAATTGCCAAATTAAAAAAAAAAACAAAATCTCTATTTTAAGCTAATTTCGTTTTTTGGTTGATCTGGGTGGACAAATTTTTCAAAATTCTTTTGTTTTTTTTGTCAAAATTGGACGAAAATGTCAAAATAATTGGCAAATATTACCAAATTTTCAAAAACCAAAATCTCTATTCAAAGCAAATTTTGTTTTTTTGTTGATTATTATTTGACTATATCACTAACATTTGTTACTAGAACTTCTTCTTGATAAGGCGTCATGTTGATACTACTTCATGTTCATATAACTTAATGTTATTATAACTTTCGTTTAATACATAATTTAAGTTGATACGACTACATCACTAACATTTGTTACTAGAACTTCTTCTTGATAAGACGTCATGTTGATACAACTTCATGTCGATATAACTTCAGGTTATTATAACTTTTCGTTAATAAATAATTTAAGTTGGTACGACTATATCACTAACATTTGTTACTAGAACTTCTTCTTGGTAAGACGTCATGTTGATACAATTTCATGTTGATACAACTTCATGTCGATACAACTTCATGTTATTATAACATTCCTTTAATACATAACTTAAGTTGGTATGACTACATCACTAACATTTGTTACTAGAACTTCTTGATAAGACGTCATTTTGATACAACTTCATGTTGAGAGAACTGCATGTCGATATAACTTTATGATATTATAATTTTCCGTTAATACATAATTTAAGTTGGTATGACTATATCACTAACATTTGTTACTAGAACTTTTTCTTGATAAGACGTCATATTGATACAACTTCATGTTGATACAACTTCAGGTTGATACAACTTCATGTTATTATAACTTTCTTTTAATACATAATTTAAGTTGGTACGACTACATCACTACTATTTGTTACTAGAACTTCTTCTTGATAAGACGTCATGTTGATACAACTTCATGTTGATAAAACTTCATGTTGATACAACTTCATATTGACACAACTTCATGTTGATACAACTTCATGTCGATATAACCATGTTAATATAACTTTCCGTTCATACATAATTTAAGTTGGTACGACTACATCACTAACATTTGTTACTAGAACTTCTTCTTGATAAGACGTCATGTTGATACAACTTCATGTCTATACAACTTCATGTTAATACAACTTTCTGTTAAAACATAATTTAAGTTGGTACAACTACATCACAAACATTTGTCTGGTGAATATACGAAGAGTAGATATATAAGACTAGTAAGACAAGACTACGTCAGGCAGACAATGAAGACTGGGTTCTGTGGGGTGGTTTCGGGGGTGCGTTCGTTTCGCGATAATTAAATTTAATAAATTTGCAGGCGAATTAATGGGCGAAACCGCTTTGGGTATTTACGTAGAGGGCGCGTTATTAACTAAATTACGCGAGCCTGCACAATAGCAAAGCTCCTCGAGCTTTCGCAATCTCCAACTATTTAATAACAGAGAAAATTTGTTTATTTCCTGGGCTCTACATGGCTTTGTTTTAATATTGTCTGTCTAGTCTTGTCGATCTGGTCTTGTCTGTCTAGCCTTGTCTGTCTGGTCTTGTCTCTCTAGTTTTGTCTGTTTAATCTTTTCTGTCTAGTCTTGTCTAGTCTTGGATGCCTAGTCTTGTCTGTCTAGTCTTGTCAGTCTGTCTGGTCTTGCCTGTCTAGTCTTGTCTGTCTAGTCTTGTCTATCTAATCTTGTCTGTCTAGTCTTGTCTGTCTAGTCTTGTCTGTCTAGTCTTGTCTGTCTAGTCTTGTCTGTCTAGTCTTGTCTGTCTAGTCTTGTCTGTCTAGTCTTGTCTGTCTAGTCTTGTCTGTCTAGTCTTGTCTGTCTAGTCTTGTCTGTCTAGTCTTGTCTGTCTAGTCTTGTCTGTCTAGTCTTGTCTGTCTAGTCTTGTCTGTCTAGTCTTGTCTGTCTAGTCTTGTCTGTCTAGTCTTGTCTGTCTAGTCTTGTCTGTCTAGTCTTGTCTGTCTAGTCTTGTCTGTCTAGTCTTGTCTGTCTAGTCTTGTCTGTCTAGTCTTGTCTGTCTAGTCTTGTCTGTCTAGTCTTGTCTGTCTAGTCTTGTCTGTCTAGTCTTGTCTGTCTAGTCTTATCTGTCTAGTCTTGTCTGTCTAGTCTTGTCTGTCTAGTCTTGTGAATGGACAAACCTTGCAAAGTCTTTTTGTTTTGTGTCGAAATTGGAAGAAAACTTGAAAATAATTGGCAAAAATTGACAAGTTTTTAAAAACCAAAATCTCTATTCGAAGCAAATTTTGTTTTTTTTTGTTGGTTTTAGTGGACAAACTTTGCAAAATTCTTTTGATTTATGTCAAAATTGGACGAAAATGTTAAAATATTTGGCAAATATGGTCAGATTTTCAAAAACCAAAATCTCTATTGGAAGCAAATTTTGCTTTTTTGTTGATTTGTATGGACAAACCTTGCAAAATTCTTTTGTTTTGTGTCAAAATTGGACAAAAACTTCAAATAATTGGCAAAAATTGCCAAATTTTTAAAAACCAATATCTCTATTCGAAGCAAGTTTTTTTTTTTTTTTTTTTTAGTGGACAAACTGCAAAATTCTTTGGTTTTATGTCAAAATTTGACGAAAATGTCAAAATAATTAGCAAATATGGTGTAAATTTTCAAAAACCAAAATCTCTATTCGAAGCAAATTTTTTTTTTTGTTGATTTGGATGGGCAAACCTTGAAAAATTCTTTTGTTTTGTTTAAAAATTGGACGAAAACTTTATAATAATTGGCAAAAATTGCCAAATTTTCCAAAACCAAAATCTCTATTCGAAGCAATTTTTTTTTTATTTGAGTGGACAAACTTTGCAAAATTCTTTTGTTTTAAGTCAAAATTGAACGAAAATGTCAAAATAATTGTCAAATATTGCCAAATTTTCAAAAACCAAAATCTATATTCGAAACAAATTTTTTTTTTGTTGATTTGATTGGACAAACCTTGCAAAATTCTTTTGTTTTGTGCAAAATTGGATGAAAACGTCAAAATAATTTGCAAATATTGCTAAATTTTTAAAAACCAAAATCTATTCAAAGCAAATTTTGTTTTTTTTTTTGTTGATTTTAGTGGACATACATTGCAAAATTCTATTGTTTTATGTCAAAATTGGACGAAAATGTCAAAATAATTGGGCAAATATTGCCAAATTTTCAAAAACCAAAATCTCTATTCGAAGCAAAATTTGTTTTTTTGTTGATTTAAATGGACAAACCTTGCAAAATTCTTTTGTTTTGGGTCAAAATTGGACGAAAACGTCAAAATAATTTGCAAAAATTGCCAAATTTTCAAAAACCAAAATGTGTCAAGATTATTATATTGTTAGTTTTGTCACAATTGATATTGTTTAGATTTCTTACAAATGACTGTTGCATTTTCAGCATTGATGCATTGTGTTTGTTAAACTTGATATTGTAGATTCGCCAAAATTGACAAATTATTTCCAAAAATATCGAAATTTTTAAATTTTTTCTTTATTTTATAGAGAGAGACATTAAATACAATGAGTGGAAGAAAGGGATAGCGAGATGTTTGGACTGGGCGGAGGACACCGAAGGCAAAGAATACGGTAAGCGCACAAATGACATTTTCATTCGCAATTTATGAAACACTACATTAAATTCAGATTGGCGATGCTTGATATTCGAAAAAAAACTTCACCCCGTTTTATTTTTGTTGGCAAAATTTCTCGCACACAATACACACATTTTGTTAATTATTCTCTTGTGGTTCTTGGTGTAAATAATGCAAATTCTCTAGGCCTTCCCTCTATTTCAAAGTTTGAGGAAGTTTGCGGTAAGTTCAAAATAGTTGGTGTGTAGACTAGTACTAATGCCATTCTATAAACATCATCTACACCTGCGACTAATACTAAACTCGTAACAGAATTCATTACCTCACACCTTCCGCGTTTCCCTAACGACATCTCAAGCGTACTAATTACATACTTTAAAATCTTGTGATCTACTTCATTAACTTGCTATCGCATAAATTATCAACTTTAAACATTGATTGTATCTTTAAAATCTAAGATTAACTTAACTCAGGCCGGCGAGAGAATGCTCTGTACTGCGCCGAGGTATGAGAGGCAAGGGACGCGCCGAGGTACGCGCAGATTAGTTTGCGTTAAGAAATATGCGTCAGTTTTTCAAATACGCACAACCAAACACCGCGCACTCGAAATAAAGTGGGGGTATGCGCAGAACGATAATAATAATACGTTTATTTCCAGCAGACAATATTTGTCTATAATGGACAAATCATAATAAAAATACATATAGATAACAGGAGATATAACGAGATACATATGAAAAACCACGCATGTCCACCTAGATTCGTTTTGAGAAAAACGAAATTTAAAGTTAGGACTTACATTGTTTCTCCAATGAATATTTATTATATAATGTCAGTTTTATAGGGACTAACGTGCTTTTCCCCAATCTTATACAGTGGAAGTTAAGTACATTTCTAATACTAACATATGGCAGCACCAGTTTAATATTTACAAAAATGGACTTCCGTGGGTTTCCCCTGTGCACTTCTTATAGGTAAGAAGTACAATAATGGGTTAAAGTGAAATTAACTAAGTTATCGAGGTGTAGGTCGAACAGCAAAATGGGCAGTTAATTGCCTCTTAACTGCACGTTTATTGAACTGGACGTGGAATAAATCAAATTCCGAGTTTTGCGAATATAAATTGTAGTCTAAGGCAACTAATTAATGGGGAATCGAAGTGGTGGAATGTGTTAGGTATATCAAAATAAAAGGTTACGTGATTCCTACTTTCTGTTCTCGGTATGGCAATGTAAATCTCGCTTAAGATTGAACAATTCTAAACTCGTCGAGACGAGATGCATTCTCTCGCCGGCCCGAGTATAGTCTATTTAAATTCTTCAAGAATACTTATCTGTTTTAAATACAATAATTTAGTCTGTACGTGCAAAACATTTAATTTAAGCTTGGTCAAACTACCCTTAACGTTCTTTATTGTTTTATTAATTACTTTTGATTTGCAGTAACATAACTAAGCCTAAGATTGTTTGTGCACTAACTAAACCGTCTTGTCTCACGTCTATTTCGCCCATTTAGTGAACTAGTTGTTATCAGCAGCGTTTCGTGTGTTCTTTTTCTAGAAAATCACGGGGAGAACCGCCTGAACTCCCTGCCGGCCTCGCTGTTCTTTCTGGGAACTCTGGCGATTTTAACGGTGGCCATGATGATATCACCAGCCAAACAGGTTTAGTACAGATTCTAAGCAAACTATTTGGGTGGTGGTAACTGACTTAATTCAGATTTGATACTAATTTTGTTTTTATTGATGAAGCAGATTCTGTGATTTTAGGGACTTAATGGGATTTATTTTGTACTTAAAACGAGTTTTTCTAGTTTGTGTGGATTTATATGTTTTATATTATTTAAATTAAAAGTTTGCGTTGTTTTTTTTTGCGTTTTTTTTTTGCAGCTTTTAGTGGAAAATAATATAAAAGTTTGTCGTTTTTTTTAAACCTTTCTTGTGTTCTGCCATGTGCAGGTTCCATTCTGCCTCCTTAATAGACCTTTTCACGGTTAGTTAAACGCATGCACATCCTCCACGTTTGAAAGGCGGGAATATGAAAGTTATATTTAGTTTCACATCAAAAAGTTCGGGCACATTGTGACGTTTAACATGGCAGAAATTGACACATGCGCACAAAAAAATTTCAACTATGAAAAGGTCTATTGTATCTACTTCTTGAATGCATTCTTCGGACACTGTCCACCACGGAGGTCCGAGTAGTATTCGAAGAATCCATATTCCTTTTCACTTTTTCCAGGCATTTTGTCGTGGGAGGTCATTAATGAAGTTTTCCCCTTGCCTTCTCCATCCTGATGTGTTGATTCTAGTGAATTCTTCCACCATTGGGGGTGATTTCTGTGCCCCAGTGCCCAGCCCTATACCCGACATCCAGGGATGCCGTTTGCACTTGGTATAGGGGTGACTTCTTATCCCGGAAGTTCCTCGGTCGATATGTCAAAATGACTTATGGCATGTGGCAATGACATATGGTTATGCAACTGTCAAACTTGGAGAAATTTCAACAACTTGCAATTAAGACAAAATGTGGTGGTCTTTCCGCACAATATTATTTTTTAAAAACACAAAAAGGGTCATTATTATTTAATATTTAAACCTTAAAAACCATGAAATTTGTCACAGATTTTCAGGTTTTTATTTTCTGATGCTTTCATGATATTGACATTTTTAGTTTTATCAAAATTAATATTGTGTAGATGTCAAAATTGATATTGTTTAAATTTGTCAAAATTTACACTGTTTGTATTCGAAACCTAAAATTTTTCACAGATTTTCATGGTTTTATGCGAAATTTCCTTTGAAATTGTCTCAAAATATGATTTTGAATCCAAATTACTTGGCTCAAATTAGTCCAAGTTTTCTAAAATTGGGTTTCTTGTTTACTGACGCTTCCCCGATTGACATTTTTTTCCTTCATATGGCGCTACATCCCAAATCTGGCCCTGGCCTCCTGTATTTTTGTCCTCCGTTCTTCCCTGTCCTTTGCTGTTCTTCTCCACGCTCTTACTCCGAGTAGTTGGTACGCGTCTTCCCAGGTCTCTTCCTCCCTCTGTTTTCTTGGCCTCCCTACCGGCTGCCTGCCATGGATTTTTGCGTTCAGTGCTCTTAGTGGCAGACGGTTGTCGTCCATCCTGAGCACGTTTCCTGCCCATCTTAGTCTTTGCAGTCTGATGAATGTAGAAATCGGTGGTTCCTGGTATATCTGGTATAACTCGTTATTTTACCTTGGGCTTCTGATGTTTCCGACTGTAGAATCTTAGGTAGCAGCTTGCGCTCAAATGTCCATTGCGTTCTTGTTTTTTTTTATAGGCATAGTCCATGTTTCGCTACAATAGCATGCCATGGGCCGAATTATTGTCTTGTATATTCAAGCTTGTTCTTGCGGTGCACATTATTAGATCTTAATATTTCCGCCATTGCATAGTACGCCTTATTTGCTGCTAGGGCCCGGCGTCTTACTTCTCCGTCATTGTTGATTTACACACCCAGATATATAAATTTGTTGTCATCCTCGATGTTGTCTGGCAAGTCTAATTCTGGCCCGCGCTTTCTTTGTGTCGTTACCTTTGTTTGCTTGTGTTGATGCTGAGCCCGCTATCTTTGGCAGCTGCTTTTAGTTGGGCCTAGGTCCTCTCCGCTTGGTCGGGCCTTCTGCTCATAATATTTACGTCATCGGCATATGCCGCTAGTTGCACTGTTTTCTTATCCCTACCTACACCCAAACGTCATAACAAATTCCAGCGCCAGGTTGAAGACACTCTTGAACCTGGGCTAGCACCCACACTGTGTGCTAGCCTTTCTTACCCTTCTTTCAACCCTTTCATTATTTTGAAGGGGTCCGTGAGTTGGTTTTGTGCCCACACCACGGCTTCAGTTTTGCACATTGTGGTCTTTATCATTTTCACCAGTTTAGTTGGTATGTTCATTTTTGGTAGAGGTTGTTACGGTCGATCGAATCGCATGCCTGCTTATAATCGATGAAGATGTTGTATTCCCATGCTTTGTTCAAAATTTGGTTCACTGAAAAGATCTGGTCCAACATCGATTTGAAGAAGCCTGCTTGATATTCCCCTATAAGTTTTTCTGCGTACGGCTGTAGTCATGCGCTTATGATATACAATCATATTTTGCACACAGTGTATAGCAGGCCTGTCCATCCAGTGGATCGCGATCTACCGGTCGATCGCGGCGTGATTTTGAGTCGATCTTTTGTTTTTTGTATGTACTTAAAAATACATACACGATAAATATAAGGCCGAGGCCGCACTACATTTTTTTCCCGTTATAACCGCGAAACCGCTCAAGAAACACACAGTATGGCCTAGGCCGCACTACGGATAAACCGCCGAGGGTTTTAATCGCGTGATTTTGGACTTAATTCACACAATGTTATGGAAGCTATCTTTAACCCTCCGTCGGACGCACCTATGGGCGAACCGAAATCAGGCGCACCAGGCCTGAGAAGCCACCCACATATTTTAGCCTTCACCTTCCACTATATTCTAATACAAAATACTTTTCGGGTTGTCTTTACTAGGATCACATTGACGAAGCTGCATGGTAACTGCTGTTTATTTTTTTATGGTTCCAATATGACATCTTTTTTGTTTCCAAATAGTTAACGAGTTCTATATCTGTAAACCAATTGAGGGCGGTTATGTTCCCATAAAGCGGCTAGGCCATTATTTTCACCACGTCACTGGGCTTGTTGCTAATACAAAATGGTCCTTCCGGCTGACGTCCTGCGAAGATTTCCATATTGTAGACGTATATCGTACGGGCATCAGTTAGAGCAAAAGTCTTGATCCCATATTTGTTGGGTTTCGAGGGTATATACTGCCGGGATGCACATCTTCCACGGAACCCTGGCAGCATCTCGTGAATTGTAACATTTTCTCCGGGGATGTAATTCTTTTGACAGTTCTGAACAAACCGATCAAAAAGTTCACGAATTGGGGCAAGCTGATCATATTCTTTCCGTTGAGCTCTGGTCATTAGATCATCAAAACGAAAACAGCGTATGATGAACTTGAAACGCTTGATGTTCATTACAAGACCAAATTTCTCAATGCCATCCCCTTCACTCCCCGAGAGCTCCTCCAAACTCTGACGATTCCCTCGGTACGCTCCAGTCAGATATAGCAAACCAATAAATGCTTTGATTTCGAGTGGGTCTGTTTCCTTGGCATCTCTTTCTCTTGCAAAATTGTCTTTGATTTTGTTTATATATTCGTTGGTATATTTGACAATTAATTCCAAAATGTCTGAATCGAACAGCGATTCCCAACACTGCAATATCGTAATCGCATTTTTTGCCTCACCTTTTACACCAGGAAGGTGCGTATTGTAGCTCCTTGCCCTTTGAAAATCCGAAGGTGGCTTCTTAGCCCACTTAGTTGTATTATCTTTCCCTATAAAAAAAATCCTCTTCTCCATCCTCTTCAGATGCACCCTCATCTTCCTGTTCTATTGACGTGTCCTCCTCACGTTCCTCAAGACCATCTTCAGAAGCGATGTCACTCTCAACGCCCAAGTCTTCTACTAACGCTGGATCTTCTGAAGTATCGTCGTCTAGGAGAGGCTTCAGAATATCGTCAACATCATTAGGTTGAGAATATTTTCTAGCCATTTCGACAGAAAAATCTTTTTATAAAACGCCTGAAAAAAGGAAAACTGAAATTAGAATTCTATCGGGCGCACTCTGCCTAAAAGGCCATGGTCCAGTACAGCACTGATTTCTCAAGATACTGACTAACTTCATACAGAACAGACATATTTGAGTATAATGAACAATTGCAAATAAAAATATTTTGAGAAAACTCACCTTTAAAATGACGATGAAATCGGGCGCAAGCGGCCTGTGAAGCCAGGGAAGTTGTACACGGGCTGTGCAAAGGCCGACGACTGACTGAGGCGGGTGTCGTGTGAGGTCCCTAAAGCTAGGCGAGTACACGGAGTGAAGAGGCGGTGGGCCGACTTTGAGAAGTGACGAGGGAAAGAATATCTTTTGTTGGCCTCTGAGGCCAGCTGCGCCCGACGCAGGGTTAAAATAGTCAATTCTATACGTGGCAGTGCCCTTCAAAGACGTTTGTTTAGATTAGAAAATGAGAATAATGATAACGAACTTTTGCTGCATACTGTTGGCTGTGTGTTGGCTCAGTAGACGTCGATTTCTCATGCAGTTTCTAGAGTTATTAGCAGTCGTAAAAAGTTTCTTCTCTAAAAGAGGTGAGGTATGTCATTCTTGGCAAACATTAGTTAAGCTTTTAAAAAATGAATTCCGATTTTCACATTAGGTTATTTTTACATTAAAACCAGCTTTTAAATGGCAAAATGTTACGCAATTACTCAAAATTTTCTGAGGTGGCACTCCATGATCGCAAACTCCCGGTGGCCCGCTACGCGTTTTGGTCGATCTTGGCAACAATATATACAAAAAAGTAGATCGCCACTACAAAAGGGTTGGATAGCCCTGGTGTATAGCATATTAATTCCGCGGTAGTTATCGCACTTCAGTTTGTCTCCTTTTTTATGGATGGGGATGATTTCTGCTGTTTCGAGGTCCTCTGGAAGCGACTTTTCTTCCCAGATTGTTACTCTGAGGTATTTGTTGCATTAGGTGTTGTCCACCTAGTTTGTATGCCTCTGCCTAGTCCATGCCTGGGCTCCGTATAGTGTATCTCCGTGTACTTGGAAACACCAGTTTGTTGACGAGCCTTCGTTTGGTTTCTTTCGTGATGTGGTCATCTTTTCATCCTTTGGTTAGTTTCGTCATGTCTGCTTTCGCAAGTGTTATGCATCTTATAATTTCTGTGGACGTATTGCCGTCACTATTTATGCAGGAGCCTAGATAAATTATGTTGTCGACGTTTTCTACGTTCATTATATTGGGTGGATTTTCTACCCTTTTTTGACGCATAAGCAGTGAAAATAACAAAATGTGCCCGAAACTTTCATATTCCCGCTTTATAAATAAGGCCGACGCAAATGTGCTCCACTAACTGTAAAGTTTGTTAAATTTATCTTTCTGCTAAAAATCGCCAAAAATGATCTAGTCTTGATTTCAATATAAGTATTTTATTCCACATACAACCCCAATTTGTTAAAAAAAATTGAAATTTTGTAAAAACCTGTAAATTACAACCACATAACAATTATTACTATCTAATCTTGTATTACTTTGTCTAAACTCTATATGTGTTTTGTCTGATCTAGTCTAAATCAAGTACAGTATAATCTCGATAATTCGACACATATGGGACCAGACAACCGCCGGATTATAAGAAAGAGTAGTGGGAGGGAAGAGCGCGGGCGGTCTACAGACCGCCCGATTACTGGACGTGTCCGATTACTCAACGGCCGAATTACCGAGATTATACTGTATTGACAACAACCTAACAACTAAGTATATATTAGGAATGGGAATTTAGCTATCGAGTTTAGATTTGGAGGGCAAGAGATTGTGCCGCCTCATGTTGCTGATGACTCCATCCAACGATGTGATCTTCTTCTTGGCGCTGCCTTTAAGCGCGTCCTCCCCATCTTTGCGGATCTTCAGCTTGGGTGAACTGACCTCATCCATAAAATCAAAGTCAGACTTATCCTCCACTCTGAAACAAACCATTAACAAACTGAAACTGATATTGGCACTTACGTATTAACGCCACCGCAGCAGTAGTGGAATTACCACAGCAGTAGTGGCATTCTAGTGGAAAGACATAGTCGTTACATTAAAAATAATAAAATTAAAATCAGCGTCAAATAAAAATCAAATTAAGAAATCACATCCATCAATAAATTAAATCAGCGTCAAATTAAAAATAATTTGAATATATTTTGTGAAAGGTCTGTTATATACCTAAAAAGTATAATATTTGGTTAATCTGAGATATGGGCCGCACAAGCCAAGAGGCAGCGCTCGTTCCAGTTAGTATATATTTCAGTGGAGATATCATCACGTTCAGCGCCCCTTATGCCATAATTCAAACTAACGGAAATTGACATAATACCTCCAGTGGCGCGTGAAAAACGCCACTGCAGCTACAGATTGGAACAAAATTGATGATTAGATTAGGTTATATTAAGAGCAGATAAATCAAGACCACATATCGCGCGGCAGCCCGACCTCTCGATCCGAAATAAGAAAACAAAATTCAATTGTTTAAACAATTTTTATATACCCCCTCCAAATTTATGTGTTTTGCTGTGTCTAGCATGCGCACAATGCGTACATTGGTTGCCTATATCAATGATATCTCCTAACTCAGATAAGCAGTAATATTTTTTTCTTATTCCGGATCGAGAGGTCGCACTACCGCGCGATATGTGGTCTAGATTTCTTCTAATATAACTCTTCTAAAATAAATCTGCGGCCTCCGTGCCTCAATTGAAACTAACGGAAATTGAGATAAAACCTCCAGTGGCGTGTACAAAACGCCACCGTAGCTACAGATTTGAACAAAATGGATGGTTAGATTAGGTTATATTGGGAGATTAAGAGAAGATCAATGAAGACCACATATCGCGCGGCAGTGCGACTTCTCGATCCGAAATAAGAAAAAAATTTAAATAGTGTAAACAATTTTTATATACCCCCTTCAAATTTATTTACCCTACGCCTTTGTGTTTTGTCCCCAATGCGCATATTACGTACATTGGGTTGCCTAAATATTTCATGCCTCTTATCGCAGATTTACCGTCGCGCTAACGCGCGATTTGTGATCTGGATTTATCTACTCTAATATAACCTATAGTCCATTTTTTTAAGAATGCAGTAACTACAAACCTGATTTACACTATGACAAATGGTTAATCTAGTTACAAAATTTGGCGATAAATTCAAATATAGTTACTTGAATATAAAATTGGTAATTTATTAATGGTTTCTTAATTAATTTATTAATAATTTTTTAATGGTTTTAAATTGAATATCTTATTATTATTATTGATTAAATACTCCAAATGGCAACAATAGTAATAAAATACAATCAAATAAATGGAGAAAAATGCAAAAAAACTAAACGATACAAACAGATCAGATGATAATTTTGAATTGATACTGCAGCCATTGACAACTAAGAGCTGCAAATGTATGTGAAAAGAAAGGGAGAAAAGAGGTTCAGATGGAGAAGGAAATATCATCCCTGTGAACTTCTCCTCGATTTAAGCCAATCAGAGAACAAGGTCAAATAATCCCTATCTTCCCTGTACTGCATTCTTAAAAAAAATGGACTATAGCACTAGCTGAGGTGGCGTTAATACATAGCAACAATGATATTTAGATTGGGTCTTACTGATTGATTTCTTTGTTCTCTTCGGGTTGTTCCTTGATCTCAGGGGATGGGGACCTGTAGCCTGGGCATTTCCAGTTCAGCTCGGGAAGCTCGTCTTTGTCTAGTATGTTGTACAGTCTGACTATGTCGTCGGGGCTAGGTTCCCAGTGCCCTTTGAAATCTTTCAACTCGTCGTCTGAACAGTCTATATTAAAGTCCTCGTCCATCACTCTTTCCAAGACAATATTTGAACAATTAAAACAGCTATTAACACAACATTTCGGTTAGTTTTGTTTACCAACAATCTGCACTGGAACACATGTTCGTGTTTATGGAACCTCTAGCGACCTCTCACGCCCAAAACTCGTCCAATAATCTAAACGTATTGAATGTTATCTACAACGCAAATTATTTAAAATCTAGTATAAACTTAAATTTAAGTCTACATGGATGTTTCTAATGTTATTTCGTATATACGATCTCGATATTAGATCTATCTCAACTCATTACATAGTAATTAAATCAATAATTAGAGTGTTTGTTTATTTAGAGCACGGGCGTAGTCTGGGTTTAATTTTGTGAGTGGGGGGAGGCGGTTTAGAAGAAAACACAATAATAGAAATGCGCCAATTTACTTTCTAAAACTGACACATAAGAATCCAAAAACGCCACATTTACCATGCTCTCTCGAAGAGTGTCGTCTCCTTATTTCAATTTAATATTTAAGGGATTTATTTAATATTTTGGATATTTCGCGAGTTTGAGGAGGGGGGTTGAACCCCAAAAACCCCCCCTTTGGCGACGCCCATGAGTTAGAGTAATGCTATAATATTAGTAAACTAATAAATAATTAGACAATTTTAGTAATGAACTAAAGTTGTTCTTTAAGTGTGTGCAGAGACATCTAGTTTTCAGCGTAGTAAACTGATCCAGTCAGACGAGGCGTTAAGTGAGAATTCTCTATTATATTTTCTCTATATATACCTATGTTACGGTATAAGTTCAAAATCGGCAAATGTACAGATTTGCCGGTATATGTGCACACCTACCAATTTGATAAGTAAATATGGGTTTAAATTTGAGATCAACTTAAAACTCAACGTAAAAGTCCACATTTTCCAACGTATTTCGGTAAATGTTAAAAGAATAATAAACAGAAATAAAATACACTTGTATATTAAAGTTAAAATGTATTTGATATAATTTATATTATTTCATTTAAACACTATTTTATAATAATATTATTTCAAAGGATTATATAAATCGCTCAAAAACAATTAGAGAAAATAAAATAGCAAACTGAAGCTTAACAAGCACAACAATAACCTCAAAAATGCAGGTTTGTCGAACAGCACATGCGCTCTGTATGTTATGCCTTGATCACACGTAACGAGTAGAGTGGCGAGACAGTAAACTCGGCCGAGTACTCGTACGTGTAAACATGTCACCGAGTACACGGCCGAGTGCTTGGCCCAGTAAAATGGCGAGACAGTCACTCGGACCTCTTTCTATTTACTAGGCCGAGTGCAGTGGCTACCCCCACTCCTACCGCTACTGACTAACTGTCCCACTCGGCATGTCTGAACAAGTACTCTCCTCGTTTTGTCAGTACGGTGACAGTGGCTAGTTCGTTTGCTTTAATTTTAAATACTACAATTGAAACTTTTGATGAAGTATTGCTTTATTTAATTATTAATTAATTGCATCCATTACCTCATGTATAAGTGCTGATATTGAAGCCCGGGAAATCCTATAGAAACCTTGTAAATATCGGTAGTTGAGCCCTGTGGCTAAAAAGCTTAAAGCAACTTGAAGCTTTATCTTTGCCGGTATAGATTCCCTCATTATAGTATTTTGTTTTTGAATTAAAGGACTTTATTTTTTAATAATTCATTTAAATGTTCTACATCCATTCTCAGTAGCGCATTAAATTTCCCTGGGTCTTCTAATTCCAATTCCCGAAGTAGATTGTTACTTGCTCCAAGTTCGGTTCTCCTCAATATCCAAGGCCTTGTCAAAACGCGCTTCTTATCGTTTCGCAACAATTCGTTTAACTCCTCAATTAATTGACGTATAAGCATCTTAGTGCATTTTTGAATCAACCTTTTACTACCCATCATGATCACTGACTGATTCACCCGGCAAAAAAATTAAAGCGTGTGAACACTTACTCGTCCACTCTACTCTCTCGGCCGAATGACATTTTACTGTCTCGCCACTATACTCGTTACGTGTGATCAAGCCATTAAAGTAACTCTCTATACATTTACCAACAGCATTAGATATATGTACACATTTGCCGAAAATAGTTGGTACATGTAAGTTGAATTCTCATTTACCAACCAAGAAGGCAAATGTGTACATATACCGGTATATGTGCACATATACCGGTATATGTGGACATTTACCAATCTGCGTACTTTTACCGTTACATATATATTAAATAAAGAGTAATTTTTTTTAATTACTACACAAACGGTAGAACTCGTGTAATACGATTAACAAAAACAACTCAAATTCTTCTTAAGTCGACGTTTCGATTTATTGATTAAATCGTTTTCAAGACCTACAAAATTGTTGCAGAAAATTACAAAAAACAAAGTAAAAGATGCTTTTAATTACTTACAAAGAAGGTAATGAACAATTAATTAAAACGTATAACATCATATAACTAAAAAAGTTGTAGATTACATAATCGCTACTGTAAAGCGAGCCATGGTTAATTTACAGTAGGGCATGGGCGTTGCCAGGATTTAGTTTCGGGGGGGTTTTAAGACCAGGATTTAGTTTCGGGGGGGTTTTTAAGAAAATACAGTAGCAGAAATGCACCAATTTACTTTCTAAACTGACACACAAGGCTTCCTAAACTTCACATTTACCATGCTCTCTTGAAGAGAGTCGTCTCTACTCGTCTCTTTATTTCAATATAACATTTATGTATATATTTTGCATATTTGGCTACGCCCTTGCAGTAGCGATTATGTAATCTACAACTTTTTGTCAAGTTATATGATGTTATACGTCTTAATTAATTGTTCATTACCTTCTGTCAAGTAATTAAAAACATCTTTTACTTTGTTTTTTGTAATTTTCTGCAACAATGTAGCAGTCTTCACAATTTTGTGAGTCTAAGATTTAATCAATAAATCGAAACATCGACTTAAGAAGAATTTGAGTTGTTTTTGTTAATCGTATTACCCGAATTCTATCGTTTGTGTAGTAATTAAAAAAAATTACTCTTTAACTAATAAGTTAAGGCGATTTGACGCTGTCATAACTTTTGAACGACTCACGACACAGATTTCTAGTCTTCACCAATCGATTCAGCGTCCCAAAATTAGTCGGAAAAACGTATATAATGTTCCATAGGAAGCTTTCAGTTAAGAAATACCATCGACACGGAGAGTCTACATCGCAGAAACGGCGAAATGCGAGAAAATCGATTTTGTCAAAATCGTAATTTAAAAAAAAAAAAAACGTTTCTGAAAGCATTTTTGCTGCTGATTGCAGATATGCAAATTATATTTCGCTAGCTCTTTCCATTCACTATAGCCTGTAAGAATTGAAGAAATTTCGGCGCTCGAGTAGAGATCTCCGCAAGTCCTGAATTTCACGCGGACAATCTTGGTGTACTAATAGGAAAATGACCTTCTGAAAACGATGCCGCAATCAGTTTTTGATTATCTGCAAACGTTTCCGAGACATCTACTTAGCAAATCGAGAATCAGGTAAATTTCAGTTTCAATTTCTCGAGGAATTATTGAATCATTCCGGACAATTTACACATCGAATTGTTTGTCTTGTCGTGTAGTTTCTGTGTGCCGAAAATGATTTCGCTGCATTTTACCGTTCCCGAAAAAATCGAAAAAAACCGAAAAAGCACATATTTTTCGAACGAAATGATGAAAAATTTTGGTTGAAATTTTTTTTCTTGATTTTTTTTTGGTTACCCGAGGGAAATCGAAGTGCTGAAAACGATTTTGCAGTTTATTTCGCTCTAAAGTTACAAATAAACAAGTTTAATATATTTTTTCGCTATACACCATATCGCATTTCCGACTGATTTGACGCTGTCATAACTTTTGAACGGCTCACCACAGAGACTTCTAGTCTTCTAGTCTTCAACAAACGATTCAGCGTCCCAAAATTAGTCAGAAAACGTATATAATTTTCCCTAGCAAGCTTTCAGTTAACTTATCTTTGGCCAAGCATAGAAATAGGTGATATTTTTGATTTGTTGTTACATGTCCATTGTTACATGTCCATACAACATTATCTTTGCGCACTTCCAATGGCACTGCTACTGTTACAAATGATGGATCTTCTACTGCCAAGAGCCTTGTAACAATATGAGATATAAAATCCAGTTGACTAATTTTGCTTCCGTTGGCTAATCGGTACAATTTCTAACCGTTTATCAGCATGCTGTTTATTGTAGTAGTAAACAGCGGCACCATTTCTTACCGTGACTTGATGCGGTAATTCGCCACTCCATTGTCGTGGATCACCCATGAATTTGTTATATTCTGCAATAATTTTCGGCTGTATGATATTGACTTCCTTTTTTTGTTTTCTGTCGTACCTTTTTTCTTGTTGTATTGGCATTACTCCGTAGATGTTACTGGCAAGTGTTACTACCGAATTGTCGTTCCATTTTGTGACAACGATCCTTGTAGTTGCATCTTGTGCACAAGATAACATAACTGCCGCGAGATTCTTTATGGATAACTTTTACTGCCTTTATTGTACATTTTGCAATGCGATTTTTGCAAAATATCCCCTTATTGATAGTTCCTTCATCAATTTGTATGAGGTAAAGAAATTATCAAAAAATATCTTGTGGTTATCTGGAGACTCCACTAATTGTAGCAAATCCAGTACAACTTTCCCTCCTAAACCAAATTCGTTTTTTTCTATTGTTGCTCCTCCGTAGGGAATGAATTGAAATAAGTAGACATCCGAAGAACATAGGCACCACAATTTGAAGCAGAATCGTACTGGTTATCCTTTGATGTACATCTTGCACGAGTGTCGTCCAAAGTATGGAACCATTTGCTCATCTATGGCAAGGTTCTGGGAAAATACACCGAACTGCATAAACCTCTTATTGACTGCGTCAAAGAACGGCAAAGAATACGGAATTTTGAAATGGTGCGAATACGCACCGTTGGTTAAAGATGGGTTAAGAAATACTATCGACACGGAGAGTCTACATCGCAGAAACGACGAAATGCGAGAAAATCGATTTTGTCAAAATCGTTATTTTTTGAGTTACAGCAAAATTTATAAACGTTTCTGAAAGCATTTTTGCCGCTGATTGCAGATATGTAAATTATATTTCGCTAGCTCTTTCCGTTTACTATCGCCTGCAAGAATTGAAATTTTTAAGAAATTTCGGCGCTCGAGTAGAGAACTCGGAAAGTCGTGTATTTCCCGAGGACAATCTTAGTGTATCAATAGGAAAATGACCTTCTGAAAACGATGCCGCAATCGGTTTTTCATTAGCTGCAACCGTTTCCGACACATCTACTTAGCAAATCGAGAATCGGGTTTATTTAAGTTTGAAATTCCTCAACAACTTATTGAATTTTTCAGGAAAATATACACATCGACTTATTCGTCTTGTCGTGTAGTTTCTGTGTGCCAAAAATGATTTCGCTGCTTTTTACCGTTCTCGAGAAAATCTAAAAAACCGAAAAAGCACAAATTTTTCGAACGAAATGATGGAAAATTTTTGGTTGAAAATTTTTTGGAAATTTTTTTTGGTTACCCGAAGGAAATCGAAGTGCTGAAAACGGTTTTCCAGTTTATTTCGCTCTAAAGTTACAAATAAACAAGTTTTATATATTTTTTCGCTATACACCATCTCGCATTTCCGACTGATTTGACGCTGTCATAACTTTTGAACGGCTCATCACAGAAACTTCTAGTCATCGCCTGAGGATTTTTTTCTTGGAGGAATCGATTTTGGATTTAAGTTATGACGGACAAGGCTGAACTAGATAGACAAGACTAAACAGACAACACTAGAAAGAGCAGACCAGCCAGACAAGACTACACAGACACGACTAGACAGACACGACTAGACAGACAAGACTAGACAGACAAGACTAGACAGACAAGAATAGACAGAGAAGACTAGACAGACAAGACTAGACAGACAAGACTAGACAGACAAGACTAGACAGACAAGACTAGACAGACAAGACTAGACAGACTAGACAGACAAGACTAGACAGACAAGACTAGACAGACAAGACTAGACAGACAAGACTAGACAGACAAGACTAGACAGACAAGACTAGACAGACAAGACTAGACAGACAAGACTAGACAGACAAGACTAGACAGACAAGACTAGACAGACAAGACTAGACAGACAAGACTAGACAGACAAGACTAGACAGACAAGACTAGACAGACAAGACTAGACAGACAAGACTAGACAGACAAGACTAGACAGACAAGACTAGACAGACAAGACTAGACAGACAAGACTAGACAGACACGACTAGACAGACAAGACTAGACAGACAAGACTAGACAGACAAGACTAGACAGACAAGACTAGACAGACAAGACTAGACAGACAAGACTAGACAGACAAGACTAGACAGACAAGACTAGACAGACAAGACTAGACAGACAAGACTAGACAGACAAGACTAGACAGACAAGACTAGACAGACAAGACTAGACAGACAAGACTAGACAGACAAGACTAGACAGACAAGACTAGACAGACAAGACTAGACAGACAAGACTAGACAGACAAGACTAGACAGACAAGACTAGACAGACAAGACTAGACAGACAAGACTAGACAGACAAGACTAGACAGACAAGACTAGACAGACAAGACTAGACAGACAAGACTAGACAGACAAGACTAGACAGACAAGACTAGACAGACAAGACTAGACAGACAAGACTAGACAGACAAGACTAGACAGACAAGACTAGACAGACAAGACTAGACAGACAAGACTAGACAGACAAGACTAGACAGACAAGACTAGACAGACAAGACTAGACAGACAAGACTAGACAGACAAGACTAGACAGACAAGACTAGACAGACAAGACTAGACAGACAAGACTAGACAGACAAGACTAGACAGACAAGACTAGACAGACAAGACTAGACAGACAAGACTAGACAGACAAGACTAGACAGACAAGACTAGACAGACAAGACTAGACAGACAAGACTAGACAGACAAGACTAGACAGACAAGACTAGACAGACAAGACTAGACAGACAAGACTAGACAGACAAGACTAGACAGACAAGACTAGACAGACAAGACTAGACAGACAAGACTAGACAGACAAGACTAGACAGACAAGACTAGACAGACAAGACTAGACAGACAAGACTAGACAGACAAGACTAGACAGACAAGACTAGACAGACAAGACTAGACAGACAAGACTAGACAGACAAGACTAGACAGACAAGACTAGACAGACAAGACTAGACAGACAAGACTAGACAGACAAGACTAGACAGACAAGACTAGACAGACAAGACTAGACAGACAAGACTAGACAGACAAGACTAGACAGACAAGACTAGACAGACAAGACTAGACAGACAAGTCTAGACAGACAAGACTAGACAGACAAGACTAGACAGACAAGACTAGACAGACAAGACTAGACAGACAAGACTAGACAGACAAGACTAGACAGACAAGACTAGACAGACAAGATTAGACAGACAAGACTAGACAGACAAGACTAGACAGACAAGACTAGACAGACAAGACTAGACAGACAAGACTAGACAGACAAGACTAGACAGACAAGACTAGACAGACAAGACTAGACAGACAAGACTAGACAGACAAGACTAGACAGACAAGACTAGACAGACAAGACTAGACAGACAAGACTAGACAGACAAGACTAGACAGACAAGACTAGACAGACAAGACTAGACAGACAAGACTAGACAGACAAGACTAGACAGACAAGACTAGACAGACAAGACTAGACAGACAAGACTAGACAGACAAGACTAGACAGACAAGACTAGACAGACAAGACTAGACAGACAAGACTAGACAGACAAGACTAGACAGACAAGACTTTTTTTTTTTAATTAAAAGTGGTTCAGGGTAAGCTCTCACCAAATCCCCTATTCCACCTTGGCTTTTAGTATGCGCCACCCCGGTATCGCATATATTGCATTCATTCAGGGTGGGTAGCCCGGACGGTTAATGAAAACCGCCCTAGTTGTCGCCTCCCCGACCAGGATTCGAACCCGGGTCTCCCGCATTGAAAGGCGGGTATGTTGTCAACTACACCACCGAGGAGGATAGACAGACAAGACTAGACAGACAAGACTAGACAGACAAGACTAGACAGACAAGACTAGACAGACAAGATTAGACAGACAAGACTAGACAGACAAGACTAGACAGACAAGACTAGACAGACAAGACTAGACAGACAAGACTAGACAGACAAGACTAGACAGACAAGACTAGACAGACAAGACTAGACAGACAAGACTAGACAGACAAGACTAGACAGACAAGACTAGACAGACAAGACTAGACAGACAAGACTAGACAGACAAGACTAGACAGACAAGACTAGACAGACAAGACTAGACAGACAAGACTAGACAGACAAGACTAGACAGACAAGACTAGACAGACAAGACTAGACAGACAAGACTAGACAGACAAGACTAGACAGACAAGACTAGACAGACAAGACTAGACAGACAAGACTAGACAGACAAGACTAGACAGACAAGACTAGACAGACAAGACTAGACAGACAAGACTAGACAGACAAGACTAGACAGACAAGACTAGACAGACAAGACTAGACAGACAAGACTAGACAGACAAGACTAGACAGACAAGACTAGACAGACAAGACTAGACAGACAAGACTAGACAGACAAGACTAGACAGACAAGACTAGACAGACAAGACTAGACAGACAAGACTAGACAGACAAGACTAGACAGACAAGACTAGACAGACAAGACTAGACAGACAAGACTAGACAGACAAGACTAGACAGACAAGACTAGACAGACAAGACTAGACAGACAAGACTAGACAGACAAGACTAGACAGACAAGACTAGACAGACAAGACTAGACAGACAAGACTAGACAGACAAGACTAGACAGACAAGACTAGACAGACAAGACTAGACAGACAAGACTAGACAGACAAGACTAGACAGACAAGACTAGACAGACAAGACTAGACAGACAAGACTAGACAGACAAGACTAGACAGACAAGACTAGACAGACAAGACTAGACAGACAAGACTAGACAGACAAGACTAGACAGACAAGACTAGACAGACAAGACTAGACAGACAAGACTAGACAGACAAGACTAGACAGACAAGACTAGACAGACAAGACTAGACAGACAAGACTAGACAGACAAGACTAGACAGACAAGACTAGACAGACAAGACTAGACAGACAAGACTAGACAGACAAGACTAGACAGACAAGACTAGACAGACAAGACTAGACAGACAAGACTAGACAGACAAGACTAGACAGACAAGTCTAGACAGACAAGTCTAGACAGACAAGACTAGACAGACAAGACTAGACAGACAAGACTAGACAGACAAGACTAGACAGACAAGACTAGACAGACAAGACTAGACAGACAAGACTAGACAGACAAGACTAGACAGACAAGATTAGACAGACAAGACTAGACAGACAAGACTAGACAGACAAGACTAGACAGACAAGACTAGACAGACAAGACTAGACAGACAAGACTAGACAGACAAGACTAGACAGACAAGACTAGACAGACAAGACTAGACAGACAAGACTAGACAGACAAGTCTAGACAGACAAGACTAGACAGACAAGACTAGACAGACAAGACTAGACAGACAAGACTAGACAGACAAGACTAGACAGACAAGACTAGACAGACAAGACTAGACAGACAAGACTAGACAGACAAGACTAGACAGACAAGACTAGACAGACAAGACTAGACAGACAAGACTAGACAGACAAGTCTAGACAGACAAGACTAGACAGACAAGACTAGACAGACAAGACTAGACAGACAAGACTAGACAGACAAGACTAGACAGACAAGACTAGACAGACAAGACTAGACAGACAAGACTAGACAGACAAGATTAGACAGACAAGACTAGACAGACAAGACTAGACAGACAAGACTAGACAGACAAGACTAGACAGACAAGACAAGACAAACAACAAAAGACATGTGACACACTGTGATATATCATCAAGTGCCGTTGTAATTATCATTGAAATGCCAGATTGTTTCAAACTTGGTGTTTGTAAACAGGAGTGCAGTCTTGAAACGCAGCCCGATGTATTATTCTGTTTAGGAACGTGAACAGATGCCTAAACAAAATTACCATTTCGTAATACAGTTATTAGCGCCGGTGCACAGCAACCCAGAAGAGTAAATAATTTCCGCGCTTATCTCGCTCTCGCGAAATTTGCATAATTGCAGCTCTCGAGTACGCAACATCCATAACAATAAATTAACCCGGCAATCCACCCTCGAATCTCCTTAATAAATAACAATCAAAACTAATAGAAGTGCGTTACGACGCGAATGCAATGGAAAAAAGCGTTTGTTAATAACAGCAATAATTTCCAACCCTTGCATTGTTGAAGTGCGAAAGGAATCGCTAGACTGCCAATCAGTCACGACTCGAACAACCCCCGCAGAAGAGATAACGCGCTCCCCCCTCCGCGTTACATCTATTATATTCTGATTTATGGTGCGGAGTCTGCCGGCGAGGACGCCCGAAACTTTCGTCCCTCGGCGTCACACCCCCAACAAACCGACGCTTGAATACAGCGCCGTTGCCATGGGCACAGACGCTTTTGATATCGCTGTATATTTAAATTTACTACATATGGCTTTGTGTCAGGGTTGTACCGGCTACATTACATGTGTTAAGCTCTTATTTAATCATATAAAACAAATAAACTAAAGGATAAGCTAAATTTACCAAATATCAATTATTTTTTTCATAAAGTTAAGCTTAAAACAGTTTTCAAAATACCTTGAAGGTCACACGACATAGAGTCAATTTATCATTCCTTTGTAAATCTTCAAGGAAAACCAAGATTTAATTAGAAAACTCACCTGGAAAATTCCGTTTTCTCAGTTGTGTAGCACTTTCCGTAAATTCGTGACTATATCGCGGTGAATTCGGATGAGATTTCAGGATGAAAATCGCGACTCGACTTTGCTCGTTGAAGTTGCAACAACAAGTAGAAGACGGACGGCGTATCACTGCGACCAACTCAATTAGCGTTCATTTTGCCGTTTTTTCAGTTTTTGGAATTTTGTGGTGGATGCGCTAGGAGTGAGAGAGAGAGAAAGACAATTTGTTTGTGAGTTAACGACAAAAAAAAAATGGAGAGATTAATTTGAAGAAATTATTGAAATTTTTTAATTTTAGCGAAATTTTTCCTGAATTTCGAATTTTAAAATATCTTAAATCACACTATTTAGCTATTTAGCTTATTATCAAGAAATATGAGATAGTACATTGATTAAGTTGTCTAGTGCGTCCAGTCTCTGTCTAGTCTGTGTCTAGTCTTTGTCTAGTCTGTGTCTAGTCTGTATTTATTCTGTGTCTAGTCTGTGTCCCGTCTGTATCTAGGCTGTGTCTAGTCTATGTCTAGTCTGTGTCTAGTCTGTGGCTAGTCTGTGTCTAGTCTGTGTCTAGTCTGTATTTAGTCTGTGTCTAGTCTGTGTCCCGTCTGTATCTAGGCTGTGTCTAGTCTATGTCTAGTCTGTGTCTAGTCTTTGTCTAGTCTGTGTCTAGTCTGTATTTATTCTGTGTCTAGTCTGTGTCCCGTCTGTATCTAGGCTGTGTCTAGTCTATGTCTAGTCTGTGTCTAGTCTGTGTCTAGTCTGTATTTAGTCTGTGTCTAGTCTGTGTCCCGTCTGTATCTAGGCTGTGTCTAGTCTATGTCTAGTCTGTGTCTAGTCTGTGGCTAGTCTGTGTCTAGTCTGTATTTAGTCTGTGTCTAGTCTGTGTCCCGTCTGTATCTAGGCTGTGTCTAGTCTATGTCTAGTCTGTGTCTAGTCTTTGTCTAGTCTGTGTCTAGTCTGTATTTAGTCTGTGTCTAGTCTGTGTCCCGTCTGTATCTAGGCTGTGTCTAGTCTGTGTCTAGTCTGTGGCTAGTCTGTGCCTAGTCTGTGTCTAGTCTGTATTTAGTCTGTGTCTAGTCTGTGTCTAGTCTGTGTATAGTCTCTGTATAGTCTGTGTTTAGTCTGTGTCCCGTCTATGTCTAGTCTGTGTCTAGTCTTTGTCTAGTTTGTGTCTAGTCTGTGTCTAGTCTCTCTAGTCTATAGATAATCTCTTTTAGATTCTATATAGATAATTTTAAAAGTTTGTTATTTAACGAATCTCAACTTCTAGCACCAATGACTTATCTAGCAGATAATATAGATAACTGCACAAGGCTGTAGGCAGAATCTATTTAGGTGTAATGTAGCGCAAGCTACTCTATCTACACTCGTTCAGACTCTATATAGATTTCACCAAGAACATATTTTAACTTGAAGACTAAACACAACTTGAAGACAGAACGGAAATTTCAAATTTAATATCTAGATATCTAGAATACAAAAACAAATGCCGCCCTCAAATGTTTATAGATAATATCTTTGTAAAATAATCTCTAAAATCTAGAGCGATCCGGGAGAATGTAATTTACACGTCGTTTATAAACTACCCGCCACCAATAACCTCGTCTCAAATTTGAAAAATTGTATAGTCTAGTCCGTCTAGTCTTGTCTGTCAGTAGGGAAAGGTAGTATGTTCTGGACCAACCTCAACCTCCGACCTTGAAATTACAGATTCCTATAAAAATTACAGACTCCTGTAATTCAATTTCCCCTACTATATCACAGATGGCGCTTTACAGATTCCTGTAAAAATTCAAAAAATTACAGATTCCTGTAATTCAATTTACCCTACTATATCACAGATGGCGCTTTACAGATTCCTGTAAATTCAAAAAATACAGATTCCTGTAATTCAATTTCCGCTACTATATCACAGATGGCGCTTTACAGATTCCTGTAAAATTCAAAAAAATACAGATTCCTGTAATTCAATTTCCGCTACTATATCACAGATGGCGCTTTACAGATTCCTGTAAAATTCAAAAAAAATACAGATTCCTGTAATTCAATTTCCCCACAGATGGCGCCGCGCGGAAACATGGCATTTATTTATATATCTTGTGTATTTGGTTGCCTATGGATTAGGGTTATAATTGTATTGAGATCATCCTGTAATTAAATATATTCAAAAATTGAGTAACTTAAAATATCTTGTGCATATGTTTGCCTAACACTATTTAGTGAATTAAGAATTAAATACTGGTCTACTAGAACTAGAATTGTCGATTGAGTGAACTAGATTAGTTAATGCCAGACTAGAATAGATATTATCAGACTAGAACCAGACTGGGAAAAGTAAATTCGCATTCCCACATAATATTTATTATAGCAATCATTTATAATGAGGAAAAATACCACCACCAGCCTAGACAAGTTTAGACTAGATTAGCAAATCCGCATTATTAAAACTGAATAGTGTTTACTATCGTAATTAAAATGACGTAATTAAAATATAAATTGCAAAATTACAGGAGTTATTTATTGGATTAGAGTTATTAATTTATTGGGATCATCCTATAATTCAATATATTAAAAATGTATTATTATATTATTTATATATCTTATGCATTTGGTTACCTAAGACTATTTAGTGGATTAAAGTTATAAATGTATTGAGATCATCCAGGCATTAAATAGATTCAAAAAATTGTTTTTTCTCGCGCTCACGTATGAATAAATTAAATTATTTTTAAAATTAAATTATTTATAAATAACTAAAATATATTATAAATCCAATTCATTCAGTTAATTTAATTTGATTCAGAGACTAAAATATATTATAAATGTGACGTTTGCAATATCCAAGACCGCTATTTACCTACTATTATTTAAATTTCGTGAGAAAAGAAATGAACTGTCCTCGAGCTCTAACTTCGATTACAAAACAGGTGCAAGATAACGAAATACTTCAATTTACAAGTAGTTTAATTTGATTCAGAGGATTAAAATCAATTAATTGAAATGACTGGCATATGGTGTTACTTCTACTAGGAGCCCAGACAAGTTATAAATGTATTGGGATCATCCTATAATTCAATATATTATTTATATATATATATATATATATTATGCATTTGATTGCCTAAGACTATTTAGTGGATTAGAGTTATAAATGTATTGAGTAATTAAATATATTCAAAAAATGTTTTTTCCCGCTCTCACGTATCAATAAATTAAATTATTTTAAAAATTAATTTATTTATAAATATTCAATTCATTCAGTTAATTTAATTTGATTCAGAGACTAAAATATATTATAAAAATACAAACCCATCCTAAGATTAGAATTAATAAGATAATTCTAGACTGTAGATAGCTAAGATTAAATTTAACTAGAACTAGATCAGATAAGATCAGGCTATTAATCTAGTCTTAGTCAAGGTGGATGGGAAGTGGATTCAATAGATGAATATATTATCCAGAAATCCAAGAGGTTCACGAACAGACTGATACCGACAGAGGCGAAGGCGGCCTCGGATCATCCTGGATTAGATTAGTTAAGACCAGACTAGGAGCGGATTAAAATTACCAGTTTTCTTATACATTTGGTTGCCTTAGACTATTGGATTATAGACCAGATAAGATCAGGCTATTGATTTAGTCTTAGTCAAGAATAATATAAAAGGAAAATATTTTGGAGGGGTGTTCAATATTAAGAAATAATTAATTTTTATAATTTTTATTGATGCATAAAATATATTATAAATGTGATGTTTACAAATACCCAAGACTGGCCTAGATTAGATAAGACCTAGAATTAATTAATTTTAGAATTTTTTATTGGTATGCTTACTCATCTTATACCTCGTTTTTATTAGTTTTCTGATTCAAATTCAATCGTAAAACCATCCTGCATAATTTTCATATATAAACCATTCCTGACCATATTTTCGAGAGGTTCCATGTTTGCAATATATTATATGTTTATCAGTGAATCTTTTCGGTAGGTATATATACGTTTAGTTAAGGGGAATTTTTCAATTCTTATCATATAGCAAATATCCATGTGTAAAATTTATAGCTATTAGTTTCTAAAAAACAATTCTTATCATATACAAAAAATGTTAAATATATTGTAGAATATTGTTTTTCTAGAAACTGATAGCTATAAATTTTAGACATGGATATTTGCTATATGATAAGAATTGAAAAATGACCATATTTTCGAGAGGTTCCATGTTTGCAATATATTTATCAGTGAATCTTTTCGGTAGGTATATAATCCCAGATTCTAATTCACATAGTATACCAGGTCCATATCTTGTGTTTGATATACGAACCGCCAAAATTTTATAATTCAAATTTTTTTTGTAAATCTGAAAATTTTCTATATATATTCCTACCGACCTGATTCAATTCGTTGATATTCATTTTTAGTTGTCTTTTTTTCGTTTTTAACTGAAGCTGCTGTGTATAGTTTTCGAACTAAGTTTTTACTGAAGCTACTGGATATAAATCCCCCTTTATATACTCAAATATTTTATGAAAAAATTTTTACTAACCATACGTTTATTACAACAAGGATGAGAATAAATAATTTTATATGTTGTTTTGCATATAATTGCGATAGTAAACACTATTCAGTTTTAATAATCTAGTCTGGTGGTGTTTTTCCTCATTATAAATGATTAGTTTTGTTAAGAATTTTTATTAAAATGGATCGGGGGGCGATTGGAATAGCACCATGGGTTTGTGTGCGAGAATATTATTATAAACGAGGTGTCGATGGAAAATTTATTTGTGCTGAATGTATTGGTGATAATTTAAGTAATACGATAGATGAACATAATTTAACATCAATATATAGAATTATTTTTAAAAAATGTTATTTATGTGAGAGTGAGTTGTATACTTTAGACCTAGCAGAAGATTGTGAGGAATGTGAGGAGATTATGGTTGTAAAATATAACCAGGGAACATTCAAACATAAATATAGTCAAAAATATTTTTTTCAAGAAGAGATGATTTGGGGTGATTGCGAAAATAATATAAAACTTAGTGAAATATTTAAAAATGTAAAAAAATTATCATTGGGGGGTGTAAATTTTAGCGTATCATTAGAAATTTTTAAAAAAATTGAGAAATATCATTAGGAATAGAATTTTAGGAATAAATTTAATTTAATATAAATATAATTAGGAATAGAATTTTAGACTTAAATTTAATTTAATATAATTCAATTTGAGTATAAGTACGTAAAACTTAAATTATTTGAATTTCGAGTGATAAGAAATGAACTGGCCTCGAGTTCTAACTTCGAGTGTAAACACGTGCAAGATAACGAATTTCTTCTATTATGAATTAGTGTTAATTAATGGAAATTTATCAATTCTTATCACCATAAATTTTTTCACATATATATTTTTTATGATAAAAACTTATAATTTATGTATCGTTTTACATGTATCATGTTTAATGTAACATTTGATTACAAATAAAATATATAAACGTAAAATGAAAATAAAATTAAAACAAACTTGTTTTTTGTTATACTTGTGAACCATATGTTGATTTAGTCCGCAACGGACTAAATAAAATTTAAGAAACTATTTAAAATTCAAGAAACAACTAAAATTTTATTTATATCTGTGGAACGTGATGGAAGATATTAATAATAATAATATATATTAAGTTAATAGTAATAGTAAAAAAATAAAACAATCAATAATAAGGGCTTTATTTATTTATTTTGAATTTTTTATAATGTTGATAGTGATACCAAAACCTTTGTTTCCTCTTCCTCTGTTTTTTGTTTTGATGGGTCTGGACGTTTTATGTAATAAAATAAAAAAAATTAGCTTTTTTAGTTATAAAAGATAATATAAAATTATACCTTAATCCGTGGTTATTATAATTTCTGTATCCATAATTGTATGTTTAGTCCACAACTCTTCTATTATTATTTTTAATATTGGTAGGTGACCAAAATTATACATACTTGTCATTCTTTCATTGATTACATCTAAATATTTATAAGGAATAATTATAAAATTTGTTGAAATTTCTGCAAAAACCTTATCGCCTTTTTTATGAAATTTTATAACATTTTCAGAATTTTCAATAAATGGATTGATACCATTAATAAATGCAAGTTTATGAAAAATTATATGATATTCCATTTTTAAAGTTTAACAATTTACAATTAGTAGTAGCAGTAACAATATAGTTATAGATTCAAACGTTTTTACAAATCAATTCAAATCGATTAAAATCATTATAAAAAATTATTAGAATAATAATATAATTTCATCAATTCGATTGGCTAAAAAACAATATATCGATTTTTGTATTACAAGCTTTATAATTATGGTTTTAAAGTACTTACCCCCATAATACTTACTTGCAATGTACTTGCAATAAGTTTAAATCGTAAATAATATTAATTCATGTTTATGATTGTTTTTTATAAAATGATGAACATTTAACTAATTCAATAATTACAATTATTCCCGATATCATCACACAAATAGGATAATAAGTTACTAAAATCAATATCAGGCGACACACACACAATTATGGATACAGAAAGAACTTAGCGTTCTAGAAAATTTAACTAATACAATAATAGTGTGCGTATTTATAGCTTGATAACAACGATAATTTTTTAGCACAGCGAGGAGGGGATAATCTACTTGTGTGATTAGTTTTCAAAATAATAAGAATTTTATTATATTCAAAAAAATAATTAATACAAAAAAACATTCAACCATTCTTTTACTACATAACATGGAATATTCATTAAGATTAGTACATGTTTTTTTGAATTAAATTACGATAATCATAAATTCATTACAGTATTCAATTCAGTATTCAACAGTTTAATACACCTGTTCGGGTAGTAACATATCAGTGGATTAATTTAAAAGAAATTAGTTTTGTTAATAGCACTTGTAACTTTTCTAAAACCCCAATTCTAGGAAAATTTATACCAAACATCTCATAATCTATTTTACCCGCACGCACCATTGTTTTTGTGAATTCGTTAAATTCAAAAAATTTATCCCCCTGAAAGAAATACAACAAACCATTTATATATCGGAATGTTGAATCTATTCGTCTAGGTATTCCAGGAAAATCAGTTTTAATTGTTTCGTATTATATTGTTTTAGCACCACATTCATCAATTGATACATAATTAAAAAAATCATTTATAAAAACGAATGTACGTCCTCTATAAGTATTTACAATTCCTTGTATTTCTGTTTTGTTTGATAATCCTAAACGAATATTTGCATTACTAGTAAATATTAATTTAAGTGTTTGACTATTAATTTCATATATTTCATCATTTATGAAAAAAGCAATTTCTGTATCAGGTGCTTGATAAACTGCTTTAATTCTAGTGAAATTATCAATTGAAAAAGTAACCAATCGGTGATTACTTTTGGTGGTTCATAGATATCCTCCTGTAAATCTTTTGTCCAAAACCAATCCTCATAAAACATGTATAATCTATTCTCAATAACAAGTAAAGCATCGAATTTTTTCACTTCACACAGATCAGGAGCACTTTTTTTCTTTGATGGTATCTTATCAACCTTTGTTGTTATAGTTGTTTTATTAATTTCTGTTGTCATTGTTGTTATTGCTGTTGTTCTAACACTAGGATCAGTGGTTGTAGAAGTAGTAGTACTTTTTATCAATGGAGCTCCATATCTGCGTTGAATTTCTCGAATATCATCCTTATTTTTTATCCACATGCATCCACTTGAATCCACCTGCATCCACTTCAATCCACTTGCATCCACTTTCCATCCACTTGCATCCACTTTAAGCCACTTTCCATCCACTTGCATCCACTTCAATCCACTTGCATCCACTTTCCATCCACTTGCATCCACTTAAATCCACTTCAATCCACTTGCATCCACTTTCCATCCACTTGCATCCACTTTAAGCCATTTTCCATCCACTTGCATCCACTTTCCATCCACTTGCATCCACTTAAGTCCACTTTTTATCCACATGTATCCACTTGAATCCACCTGCATCCACTTGCATCCACTTTACATCCACTTGCATCCACTTTCCATCCACTTGCATCCACTTGAATCCACTTGCATCCACTTCAATCCGCTTGCATCCACTTTCCATCCACTTAAATCCACTTTTTATCCACATGCATCCACTTGAATTCACCTGCATCCACTTCAATCCACTTGCATCCACTTTCCATCCACTTGAATCCACTTGAATCCCCTTGAATCCACTTCCATTCACTTGCATCTACTTAAATCCACTTTTTATCCACATGCATCCACTTGAATCCACCTGCATCCACTTTAAGATACTTTCCATCCACTTGCATCCACTTCAATCCACTTGCATCCACTTCAATCCACTTGAATCCACTTTCCAGCCACTTGCATCCACTTGAATCCACCTGCATCCACTTCAATCCACTTGCATCCACTTTCCATCCACTTGAATCCACTTCCCATCCACTTTTTATTCTTCTCTATCTATTGAATTGTATAACTTGATTGTTAATCATTCTTTCATTGTAATACTGGACTTTGGTGTGAATACATCATGTTTAAATGTAACGAGTGTACCAAACAATATTCGTTGATTCAAAATTTACGCAGACATGAAAGAGGTCACAACAAAAACTTTGTATGCGAGTATTGCGCAAAAATATTTTCTCGACGCGATATATATAATCGCCATTTGTCTACTAAGCATTATGCAACTAAGATGAGTAAGCTGGTGGGTCTCGAAGAACAATCGCAAGACACTCTTAATGAAGCCGCATTTAGAAATTTGCAAGATGGCGAGATAATCCAAAAAGAGAAACGTATCAAAATACTTGATAATGATGATCTAGTAATTGAAAAATCGAGAGAATTTAGAGACATAATATTAAAGAAAGTACAGCGAGCGAAACAATCGGAAAACGATGACAGCTTGATTGAAAGTAAAGTAAAGAAAGTGGAAGCGAAAGTACCTGAAAATCATACTATAGCCAGCGACTTAATGGAAGAAAGCAGTTTAGATGAAAATGTAGCTGAAGATATTGTAGCAGGTGTATCCAAAGATCATGATATATACAATGACTTAATGTTGAGGATAAAAGAAAACAGAATAAATGTCTCAATGTTAGCTGACTCCTTTAAAGAGTTGTTAAATTACCTGGATTTGTGGGAACATCAATTTGATATTAGTAATTCTCAACCATCTAAACAGAATACCATTGCAGGATTTGCAAGAAATTGCATTAATAAGAGAGAAGAAGATGAAGAAAGTGTTTTCACAGACTATGATTTCGAAGGGAACATACCTTACCTCAATGAAAAAATTGCAAACGGGAAGTCGTTTGATCCGTTTATTGAATGGAATGATCCCAGCGAGTTGGTTGAACGATTATGGTTGTTAAAAAAGTCTCAACAATTTGGAAACAATTCCAAGGATTATGAGATTCAAACTATCGAAAACGCTTTAAGAGAAACCGACATAATCGAGTAATATTTGGCTATAATCCAAATCAATTCAAGGTCAAAACGGAACAGTTGTAGACGCATATAGTCATGGATTTAAATAATCATCAATTAAAATCAATTCAAATCAAATCAATTCAATTCATATCAATTCAGATCAATCCAA
This sequence comes from Phosphuga atrata, assembly GCA_944588485.1. Taxonomy (NCBI): domain Eukaryota; kingdom Metazoa; phylum Arthropoda; class Insecta; order Coleoptera; family Silphidae; genus Phosphuga; species Phosphuga atrata. Next base: position 53,409,872 of record OX155903.1, read on the forward strand.
ATCAGTATCCTAACTCACTACATACAAAATTAATTTCATTTTCAAACGTTTATTGGTATTATCTAATTCGGGCTGGTATTATATGTTTTAGTCCGACCTTGTCTGGCTGTACGACGTTTTTCTGAATATATTGTTATTAATTTAGAAGATGATGAGGATGCATTTTACGACTGCCCCAATTTAATTAAATCTAAACATACATGTTTAAATCATATTAACAAATTTTCTATATGAGTGCGAGAAATGTTGAATGTTTACATAAGTATTTGAATGTATTGAAGTAATTGTATTATTACAATAAACCCCCCCCCCCCCGTAAATTTGGTGTATATATGTAGAGTTCTCATTATTTTTCAACCTTATCTAACAATATATCCCTTTCACGCTCAAATCATAGAAGGTAGGTAAGAAAATTAAAGAAAAAAATATATGCTAAATATACATTTATTAACAGGAAAAAATATGTTCTCAGGCTGATATCATTAGATGATATCGGGAATAATTGTAATTATTGAATTAGTTAAATGTTCATCATTTTATAAAAAACAATCATAAACATGAATTAATATTATTTACGATTTAAACTTATTGCAAGTACATTGCAAGTAAGTATTATGGGGGTAAGTACTTTAAAACCATAATTATAAAGCTTGTAATACAAAAATCGATATATTGTTTTTTAGCCAATCGAATTGATGAAATTATATTATTATTCTAATAATTTTTTATAATGATTTTAATCGATTTGAATTGATTTGTAAAAACGTTTGAATCTATAACTATATTGTTACTGCTACTACTAATTGTAAATTGTTAAACTTTAAAAATGGAATATCATATAATTTTTCATAAACTTGCATTTATTAATGGTATCAATCCATTTATTGAAAATTCTGAAAATGTTATAAAATTTCATAAAAAAGGCGATAAGGTTTTTGCAGAAATTTCAACAAATTTTATAATTATTCCTTATAAATATTTAGATGTAATCAATGAAAGAATGACAAGTATGTATAATTTTGGTCACCTACCAATATTAAAAATAATAATAGAAGAGTTGTGGACTAAACATACAATTATGGATACAGAAATTATAATAACCACGGATTAAGGTATAATTTTATATTATCTTTTATAACTAAAAAAGCTAATTTTTTTTATTTTATTACATAAAACGTCCAGACCCATCAAAACAAAAAACAGAGGAAGAGGAAACAAAGGTTTTGGTATCACTATCAACATTATAAAAAATTCAAAATAAATAAATAAAGCCCTTATTATTGATTGTTTTATTTTTTTACTATTACTATTAACTTAATATATATTATTATTATTAATATCTTCCATCACGTTCCACAGATATAAATAAAATTTTAGTTGTTTCTTGAATTTTAAATAGTTTCTTAAATTTTATTTAGTCCGTTGCGGACTAAATCAACATATGGTTCACAAGTATAACAAAAAACAAGTTTGTTTTAATTTTATTTTCATTTTACGTTTATATATTTTATTTGTAATCAAATGTTACATTAAACATGATACATGTAAAACGATACATAAATTATAAGTTTTTATCATAAAAAATATATATGTGAAAAAATTTATGGTGATAAGAATTGATAAATTTCCATTAATTAACACTAATTCATAATAGAAGAAATTCGTTATCTTGCACGTGTTTACACTCGAAGTTAGAACTCGAGGCCAGTTCATTTCTTATCACTCGAAATTCAAATAATTTAAGTTTTACGTACTTATACTCAAATTGAATTATATTAAATTAAATTTAAGTCTAAAATTCTATTCCTAATTATATTTATATTAAATTAAATTTATTCCTAAAATTCTATTCCTAATGATATTTCTCAATTTTTTTAAAAATTTCTAATGATACGCTAAAATTTACACCCCCCAATGATAATTTTTTTACATTTTTAAATATTTCACTAAGTTTTATATTATTTTCGCAATCACCCCAAATCATCTCTTCTTGAAAAAAATATTTTTGACTATATTTATGTTTGAATGTTCCCTGGTTATATTTTACAACCATAATCTCCTCACATTCCTCACAATCTTCTGCTAGGTCTAAAGTATACAACTCACTCTCACATAAATAACATTTTTTAAAAATAATTCTATATATTGATGTTAAATTATGTTCATCTATCGTATTACTTAAATTATCACCAATACATTCAGCACAAATAAATTTTCCATCGACACCTCGTTTATAATAATATTCTCGCACACAAACCCATGGTGCTATTCCAATCGCCCCCCGATCCATTTTAATAAAAATTCTTAACAAAACTAATCATTTATAATGAGGAAAAACACCACCAGACTAGATTATTAAAACTGAATAGTGTTTACTATCGCAATTATATGCAAAACAACATATAAAATTATTTATTCTCATCCTTGTTGTAATAAACGTATGGTTAGTAAAAATTTTTTCATAAAATATTTGAGTATATAAAGGGGGATTTATATCCAGTAGCTTCAGTAAAAACTTAGTTCGAAAACTATACACAGCAGCTTCAGTTAAAAACGAAAAAAAGACAACTAAAAATGAATATCAACGAATTGAATCAGGTCGGTAGGAATATATATAGAAAATTTTCAGATTTACAAAAAAAATTTGAATTATAAAATTTTGGCGGTTCGTATATCAAACATAAGATATGGACCTGGTATACTATGTGAATTAGAATCTGGGATTATATACCTACCGAAAAGATTCACTGATAAATATATTGCAAACATGGAACCTCTCGAAAATATGGTCATTTTTCAATTCTTATCATATAGCAAATATCCATGTGTAAAATTTATAGCTATCAGTTTCTAGAAAAACAATATTCTACAATATATTTAACATTTTTTGTATATGATAAGAATTGTTTTTTAGAAACTAATAGCTATAAATTTTACACATGGATATTTGCTATATGATAAGAATTGAAAAATTCCCCTTAACTAAACGTATATATACCTACCGAAAAGATTCACTGATAAACATATAATATATTGCAAACATGGAACCTCTCGAAAATATGGTCAGGAATGGTTTATATATGAAAATTATGCAGGATGGTTTTACGATTGAATTTGAATCAGAAAACTAATAAAAACGAGGTATAAGATGAGTAAGCATACCAATAAAAAATTCTAAAATTAATTAATTCTAGGTCTTATCTAATCTAGGCCAGTCTTGGGTATTTGTAAACATCACATTTATAATATATTTTATGCATCAATAAAAATTATAAAAATTAATTATTTCTTAATATTGAACACCCCTCCAAAATATTTTCCTTTTATATTATTCTTGACTAAGACTAAATCAATAGCCTGATCTTATCTGGTCTATAATCCAATAGTCTAAGGCAACCAAATGTATAAGAAAACTGGTAATTTTAATCCGCTCCTAGTCTGGTCTTAACTAATCTAATCCAGGATGATCCGAGGCCGCCTTCGCCTCTGTCGGTATCAGTCTGTTCGTGAACCTCTTGGATTTCTGGATAATATATTCATCTATTGAATCCACTTCCCATCCACCTTGACTAAGACTAGATTAATAGCCTGATCTTATCTGATCTAGTTCTAGTTAAATTTAATCTTAGCTATCTACAGTCTAGAATTATCTTATTAATTCTAATCTTAGGATGGGTTTGTATTTTTATAATATATTTTAGTCTCTGAATCAAATTAAATTAACTGAATGAATTGAATATTTATAAATAAATTAATTTTTAAAATAATTTAATTTATTGATACGTGAGAGCGGGAAAAAACATTTTTTGAATATATTTAATTACTCAATACATTTATAACTCTAATCCACTAAATAGTCTTAGGCAATCAAATGCATAATATATATATATATATATATAAATAATATATTGAATTATAGGATGATCCCAATACATTTATAACTTGTCTGGGCTCCTAGTAGAAGTAACACCATATGCCAGTCATTTCAATTAATTGATTTTAATCCTCTGAATCAAATTAAACTACTTGTAAATTGAAGTATTTCGTTATCTTGCACCTGTTTTGTAATCGAAGTTAGAGCTCGAGGACAGTTCATTTCTTTTCTCACGAAATTTAAATAATAGTAGGTAAATAGCGGTCTTGGATATTGCAAACGTCACATTTATAATATATTTTAGTCTCTGAATCAAATTAAATTAACTGAATGAATTGGATTTATAATATATTTTAGTTATTTATAAATAATTTAATTTTAAAAATAATTTAATTTATTCATACGTGAGCGCGAGAAAAAACAATTTTTTGAATCTATTTAATGCCTGGATGATCTCAATACATTTATAACTTTAATCCACTAAATAGTCTTAGGTAACCAAATGCATAAGATATATAAATAATATAATAATACATTTTTAATATATTGAATTATAGGATGATCCCAATAAATTAATAACTCTAATCCAATAAATAACTCCTGTAATTTTGCAATTTATATTTTAATTACGTCATTTTAATTACGATAGTAAACACTATTCAGTTTTAATAATGCGGATTTGCTAATCTAGTCTAAACTTGTCTAGGCTGGTGGTGGTATTTTTCCTCATTATAAATGATTGCTATAATAAATATTATGTGGGAATGCGAATTTACTTTTCCCAGTCTGGTTCTAGTCTGATAATATCTATTCTAGTCTGGCATTAACTAATCTAGTTCACTCAATCGACAATTCTAGTTCTAGTAGACCAGTATTTAATTCTTAATTCACTAAATAGTGTTAGGCAAACATATGCACAAGATATTTTAAGTTACTCAATTTTTGAATATATTTAATTACAGGATGATCTCAATACAATTATAACCCTAATCCATAGGCAACCAAATACACAAGATATATAAATAAATGCCATGTTTCCGCGCGGCGCCATCTGTGGGGAAATTGAATTACAGGAATCTGTATTTTTTTTGAATTTTACAGGAATCTGTAAAGCGCCATCTGTGATATAGTAGCGGAAATTGAATTACAGGAATCTGTATTTTTTTGAATTTTACAGGAATCTGTAAAGCGCCATCTGTGATATAGTAGCGGAAATTGAATTACAGGAATCTGTATTTTTTGAATTTACAGGAATCTGTAAAGCGCCATCTGTGATATAGTAGGGTAAATTGAATTACAGGAATCTGTAATTTTTTGAATTTTTACAGGAATCTGTAAAGCGCCATCTGTGATATAGTAGGGGAAATTGAATTACAGGAGTCTGTAATTTTTATAGGAATCTGTAATTTCAAGGTCGGAGGTTGAGGTTGGTCCAGAACATACTACCTTTCCCTACTTCTGTCTAGTCTTGTCTGTCTACTCTTGTCTGTCTAGTCTTGTCTGTCTAATCTTGTCTGTCTAGTCTTGTCTGTCTAGGCTTGTCTGTCTAGTATTGCCTGTCTAGTCTTGTCTGTCTAGTCTTATCTGTCTAGTCTTGTCTGTCTAGTCTTGTCTGTCTAGTCTTGTCTGTCTAGTCTTGTCTGTCTAGTCTTATCTGTCTAGTCTTGTCTGTCTAGTCTTATCTGTCTAGTCTTGTCTGTCTAGTCTTGTCCGTCTAGTCTTGTCTGTCTAGTCTTGTTTGTCTAGTCTTATCTGTCTAGTCTTGTCTGTCTAGTCTTGTCTGTCTAGTCTTATCTGTCTAGTCTTATCTGTCTAGACTTGTCTGTCTAGTCTTGTCGGTCTAGTTTTGTCTGTCTAGTCTTGTCTGTCTAGTCTTGTCTGTCTAGTCTTGTCTGTCTAGTCTTGTCTGTCTAGTCTTGTCTGTCTAGTCTTGTCTGTCTAGTCTTATCTGTCTAGTCTTGTCTGTCTAGTCTTATCTGTCTAGTCTTGTCTGTCTAGTCTTGTCCGTCTAGTCTTGTCTGTCTAGTCTTGTTTGTCTAGTCTTATCTGTCTAGTCTTGTCTGTCTAGTCTTGTCTGTCTAGTCTTATCTGTCTAGTCTTATCTGTCTAGGCTTGTCTGTCTAGTCTTGTCGGTCTAGTTTTGTCTGTCTAGTCTTGTCTGTCTAGTCTTGTCTGTCTAGTCTTGTCTGTCTAGTCTTGTCTGTCTAGTCTTGTCTGTCTAGTCTTGTCTGTCTAGTCTTGTCTGTCTAGTCTTGTCTGTCTAGTCTTGTCTGTCTAGTCTTATCTGTCTAGTCTTGTCTGTCTAGTCTTATCTGTCTAGTCTTGTCTGTCTAGTCTTGTCCGTCTAGTCTTGTCTGTCTAGTCTTGTTTGTCTAGTCTTATCTGTCTAGTCTTGTCTGTCTAGTCTTATCTGTCTAGACTTATCTGTCTAGGCTTGTCTGTCTAGTCTTGTCTGTCTAGTTTTGTCTGTCTAGTCTTGTCTGTCTAGTCTTGTCTGTCTAGTCTTGTCTGTCTAGTCTTGTCTGTCTAGTCTTGTCTGTCTAGTCTTGTCTGTCTAGTCTTGTCTGTCTAGTCTTGTCTGTCTAGTCTTATCTGTCTAGTCTTGTCTGTCTAGTCTTGTCTGTCTAGTCTTGTCTGTCTAGTCTTGTCTGTCTAGTCTTGTCTGTCTAGTCTTGTCTGTCTAGTCTTGTCTGTCTAGTCTTGTCTGTCTTGTCTTGTCTGTCTAGTCTTGTTTGTCTATTCTTGCCTGTCTAGTCTTATCTGTCTTGTCTTATCTGTCTAGGCTTGTCTGTCTAGTCTTGTCAGTCTAGTTTTATCTGTCTAGTCTTGTCTGTCTAGTCTTGTCTGTCTAGTCTTGTCTGTCTAGTCTTGTCTGTCTAGTCTTGTCTGTCTAGTCTTGTCTGTCTAGTCTTGTCTGTCTAGTCTTGTCTGTCTAGTCTTGTCTGTCTAGTCTTGTCTGTCTAGTCTTGTCTGTCTAGTCTTGTCTGTCTAGTCTTGTCTGTCTAGTCTTGTCTGTCTAGTCTTGTCTGTCTAGTCTTGTCTGTCTAGTCTTGTCTGTCTAGTCTTGTCTGTCTAGTCTTGTCTGTCTAGTCTTGTCTGTCTAGTCTTATCTGTCTAGTCTTATCTGTCTAGGCTTGTCTGTCTAGTCTTGTCAGTCTAGTTTTGTCTGTCTAGTCTTGTCTGTCTAGTCTTGTCTGTCTAGTCTTGTCTGTCTAGTCTTGTCTGTCTAGTCTTTCTGTCTTCAGTCTCTTCTTGACTACACTAATTTGTTGCCGAAGATTAATGTTTAATGATTAAAAGTGGTGAAGGTAATTTACAAAATTTATTTCTAAAGTTTAAGTAGTTTCTGCAAAGTAAATAGTGTTTGTGTGTTGTAAGCGTTTAGTTAAATTGATGTTATTTGCGGTGGGGGAGCGAAAAAAAGGTGGTAAATGAATTCGCATGCGATAAATTTCGCAATAAAATATTATTCTTCCATCATGGTATTTGTTGTGCGGGATGGGGGTGCACGACGGCGGCGGCGGCGTAAAGTTTCGAAATCAATCTGGGATCGAATGCAAATATTTGCTTATAATCGTAAGGGACTGTTTAATGCGGATGCTGATCCGTCCGAGCCGCTCGCCGCCCCGCGCGCGCCGGAAAAAGGAACGAGAGGGACCGAAGGCCCGGAGAATCCGCCGCCACGCAATCCGCGCACGTTTCTCCCGTCAGTCTGCCGTCGGGTCCGAGTCCCGCCGTACTCCACGCATTCGCCCTCGCGACTCCCGACACACAACAACAACAAATTCACCCTTAGTATTACCAGCAACCAGATTGAGTGTGTGCTTCGAGTGTAATATATGTGCGACGTCGACAGTGATTCGTGAAGAAGCAAGTCGAAGCATCTTTTAGTTTTTTATTTTTCTGTTTGTGAGCGTTTAAATTTTTTTGGATTAAAGATCGACACCAGTTAGTTAATCTTACTTCTTGTTGCGGAAATTCTGGCGGATTTTTTCCGGTAATCATTGCAAATATTTGGTTGCTTTTCATATAAAAATTGAAAAATTTTAACAAAATTGTTTCATTAAGGCTGCTAATTGTAAAATAGCAGTCACAAGGAAGTAAACATGCCAGACTATTAAAGAAGCCAGACTAGACAGACTAGACTAGACAGACAAGACTAGACAGAAAAGACTAGACAGATAAGACTAGACAGATAAGACTAGACAGATAAGACTAGGCAGACAAGACTAGACAGACAAGACGAAAGACAAGACTAGACAGACAAGACTGGACAGATAAGACTAGACAGACAAGACTAGACAGACAAGACTAGACAGACAAGACTAGACAGACTAGACTAGAGAGACTAGACTAGACAGACAAGACTAGACAGACAAGACTAGACAAACAAGACTAGACAGACAAGACTAGACAGACAAGACTAGACAGACAAGACTAGACAGACAAGACTAGACAGACAAGACTAGGCAGACAAGACTAGACAGACAAGACTAGACAGACAAGACTAGACAGACAAGACTAGACCGACAAGACTAGACAGACAAGACTAGACAGACAAGACTAGACAGACAAGACTAGACAGACAAGACTAGGCAGACAAGACTAGACAGACAAGACTAGACAGACAAGACTAGACAGACAAGACTAGACAGACAAGACTAGACAGACAAGACTAGACAGACAAGACTAGACAGACAAGACTAGACAGACAATACTAGACAGACAAGACTAGACCGACAAGACTAGACCGACAAGACTAGACAGACAAGACTAGACAGACAAGACTAGACAGACAAGACTAGACAGACAAGACTAGGCAGACAAGACTAGACAGACAAGACTAGACAGACAAGACTAGACAGAGAAGACTAGACGCACAAGAATAGACAGACAAGACTAGACAGACAAGACTAGACAGACAAGACTAGACAGACAAGACTAGACAGACAAGACTAGACAGACAAGACTAGACAGACAAGACTAGACAGACAAGACTAGACAGACAAGACTAGACAGACAAGACTAGACAGACAAGACTAGACAGACAAGACTAGACAGACAAGACTAGACAGACAAGACTAGACAGACAAGACTAGACAGACAAGACTAGACAGACAAGACTAGACAGACAAGACTAGACAGACAAGACTAGACAGACAAGACTAGACAGACAAGACTAGACAGACAAGACTAGACAGACAAGACTAGACAGACAAGACTAGACAGACAAGACTAGACAGACAAGACTAGACAGACAAGACTAGACAGACAAGACTAGACAGACAAGACTAGACAGACAAGACTAGACAGACAAGACTAGACAGACAAGACTAGACGGACAAGACTAGACGGACAAGACTAGACAGACAAGACTAGACAAAAGACTAGACAGACAAGACTAGACAGACAAGACTAGACAGACAAGACTAGACAGACAAGACTAGACAGACAAGACTAGACAGACAAGACTAGACAGACAAGACTAGACAGACAAGACTAGACAGACAAGACTAGACAGACAAGACTAGACAGACAAGACTAGACAGACAAGACTAGACAGACAAGACTAGACAGACAAGACTAGACAGACAAGACTAGACAGACAAGACTAGACAGACAAGACTAGACAGACAAGACTAGACAGACAAGACTAGACAGACAAGACTAGACAGACAAGACTAGACAGACAAGACTAGACAGACAAGACTAGACAGACAAGACTAGACAGACAAGACTAGACAGACAAGACTAGACAGACAAGACTAGACAGACAAGACTAGACAGACAAGACTAGACAGACAAGACTAGACAGACAAGACTAGACAGACAAGACTAGACAGACAAGACTAGACAGACAAGACTAGACAGACAAGACTAGACAGACAAGACTAGACAGACAAGACTAGACAGACAAGACTAGACAGACAAGACTAGACAGACAAGACTAGACAGACAAGACTAGACAGACAAGACTAGACAGACAAGACTAGACAGACAAGACTAGACAGACAAGACTAGACAGACAAGACTAGACAGACAAGACTAGACAGACAAGACTAGACAGACAAGATTAGAGAGAGATGACTAAACAGACAAGACTAGACAGACAAGACTAGACAGACAGGACTAGACAGACAAGACTAGGCAGACAAGACTAGACAGACAAGACTAGACAGACAACACTAGACAGACAAGACTAGACAGACAAGACTAGAGAGTGATGACTAGACAGACACGTCTAGACAGACAAGACTAAACATACAAGACTAGACCGACAAAACTAGACAGACAAGAGTAGTAAGACAAGACTAGACAGACAAAACTAGACAGACAAGACTATAGAGACGTAACTAGACAAACACATCTAGACAGACAAGACTAGACAGACAAGACTAGACAGACAAGACTACACAGACAAAACTAGACAGACAAGACTAGACAGACAAGACTAACCAGACAAGACTAGACAGACAAGACTACAGTACTCACGAGGCAGCGAACGCGAGTGGTTGTGCGCGAGAGTACCGCAGAGAGAAATATTACTTTTTATTAATTTTATTATTAACGTGATAAACATATTAAACAAAAAATGTCGAAAAGGGAATTACGATCAAACATCTCATCTGAAAAATCTTATGATCCAATCATTGATTACTTGAATAGTGTTGCATTTGAAGAAATCATTAGTCGCATAATAAAGAACGAAGTCAACCTCTGAAAAAACAGATTTGTGATCTAACTGACGAGGTGCAACGGTTTAAATCCAAGAATGAGAAGCTAAATGATATAATAAATAAAACACAATTATACATCGTAGAGCCGAATTTAGTTATTTTAGAAGAAGAATCTCTACGTGCGGAGAATGTCGCTAAACTCATTGTAGATAAACAATTATCGCGGAGCGGTAAGTCAACTCGCACAGAGCATAAAAACCCAAAACAAAACCAAGGATCTTCTGATAATGCCGTTCTAATTCAAACAAAGCAAATTTAGAGAATTGGCAAATTCAAAATAAGTATAAGCGAAGATCTACACGCAATAACAATATTATAATCGGTTCAAACTCTGAAAACTTAAATATTAGAGCTGTAATTCGATATGCACATTTACATGTTTCAAAGTTGGAACCACAAATAACAGAAGATGAATTAAGGGATTATCTACAAAGTAAAAACTTCTCATCTGTTTTTTGTAAGAAATTAACATCAAATCGGCCGGAGGAGTATGCTTCGTTTAAAGTATCTGTCCCAATAGATACGCTAGAGGAAGTAAAGAATCGCGAAATATGGTCAGAAAATACTTATATAAATCGGTTTTTTCTTCATCTGGAGAAGACCAAAATGAACAAATAAATATTAACCCAGTAACAACAAAGTATGCACGAAATTCAGATAAGTTTTTATTATATATTAATATACAAAGCATTAAATCAAAACTCCTTCAGCTTGAATTATTATTGAAGGATCATGAGCCATATTTCCTATATTTAGCTGCAACATGGTTAGCAGGAGACACTGTACAACTGATTAGTGTCCCCAAATATAAACTTATTTCATCGTACAGCAGAGCTAAATCTAGTGGCGGTGGAGTAGCAATTTGGGTGAAAGATGTATTCCGTAATTGCTGCAATCGCTAGTAAATCTATAGAAAAACATATCGAAATTTGTGGTGCTATATGGAAGTCTGGACCTGACATCAAAGCCATAATTACATTATATAGACCACCTTTAGGCTGTATAACTACATTTATGTTAATCCTTGAAGAAATACTAATATTGGCATTCGATAAATTTGAAGAAATCATCCTGCTAGATGATTTTAACATACATTTTGAAAAAGAATCGAAAGGGAAAAGTAATTTAATAAATCTTCTACGGGCATATGGACTGGATTATAGAATAAAAGTTCCTACTAGAGTCACTAAAAAGTCTAAAAGCATCATTGATAACGTCTTAACAACTCAGCTTCAATAACGGTTGATTAAAATCTAATTTCCGACCATATTAGTTCCTTCATATTAGTTGGTACCGAGGTAAATTGTGCTAAGAACGATAACAATTATTACTTTGCTAGAAACTACTGCACTGCAAACAAAGCTGCTCTACTACAAGCTCTTCAGCAAGAAACGTGGACAGAAGTCTATACAGAGGTTGATTGCGAACGTAAGGCAACAGCTTTCATACAGCTGCTACAATTCTACGTTTTTAATTTTTTTCCGATAAAAAAGATAAAGATCTCGGATCTTGGATCTCGGAGGAAGTTAAAAGTTCAAGCAGAAACTTAAAGGACCTCTTTATAATTCAAAAAAAACATCCAGTCTTAAAAGATTTATACCTAACTATGAAGAAGAAACATATAAATTTACTTATAACAACAAGAAGAATTTTTTATAAAAACAAAATCGAGAACTCTACAAACAAACAAAAGGCATTGTGGAAAACAGTTGAGGAATTATCAAATAAAGTAAACCATAAGCCAGATCTTCATATTAAGGAGGAAGAATCAACCATGGTAACAGATCCAGATAGAGTGGCGTCGTTATTCAATGCATTCTTCAAAACGGCTCCAGAGGGAGTTACTGCGAAAATTCCATATACTCATTTGGACAATGTCCACATACCCACGAATACTAAAACAATGTATTTGGAAGAATTCAGCCCTAATGAAATGTCGGTCATCCTAAATAAATCAAAAAGTAAGTCCAGTTACGGTCCAGACTTAATTCCATGCAACATAATAAAAGAATTTCAAAATGAACTTCTTGAACCCATCATAGAGATTATTAACTGCACCTTTTCCTTTGAAACAGTCATGGGATAGTCACGGATATATTACAAATTTCTACAGTAGTTCCAATATTTAAGAAAGGAGATTGCACAGATTTGAACAACTATAGACCAATAGCTTTGGTTTCAGTAATGGCAAAGATCCTGGAATATAGTATGGAATACGCCTGATGCCGTTCATTTCGAGAAACTACTTGATTCCTAAAGAACAACATGGTTTTCGTAAAAGTAAATCAACCGCTACTGCAATAAATGAATGGAACAATCAGAAATGAAGCGAACGGGTACCAGCCAAAATTAAACGTATGCAAGGATAAGAACGGAAAAATCCTAACGGAAGAGAAAGATGTAGAAACAGTAATATACACAGCTCAAGAAAATACCGAACCACCTACATTGGATGAAGTCAAAACAGCCATGGAAAAGCTTAAAAATGGTAAGGCACCCGGCGAGGACGGCATCACTGCCGAAATTTTAAAACTGGCCGGAATAGATGCACATAAAAGACTGCACCAACTAATATGCAAAATATGGAAAGAAGAACAGATGCCTGAAAGTTGGAAAACTGGGTTAATCTGCTCTATCCACAAAAAAGGCGACAAAACAAACTGCGACAATTACAGGGGAATAACACTACTCAACACTGCATATAAGGTACTCTCCAATGTGATATTCGACAGGATAAGACCGTATGCAGAAGAAATATTAGGAGAATATCAATGTGGCTTCCGAGAAATGACATCAACTCTGGATCAGGTATTTGTGCTAAGTCAAGCAATGAAAAAATGTTATGAATACAACATCGACCTGCACTGTCTGTTAATCGATTTTAAAAAAGCATTCGACAGTATTAAAAGAGCAAAACTAAGAAGTGCACTTGCTCTAATGGGTATCCCACACAAACTTGCCAAACTAGCAATGATAACAATGGATGGATCCAAGGCCAGAGTAACAGTCCAAAACAAAACATCAAAGGAATTTGAAATAAGAACCGGTATTAGGCAGGGAGAGCAAAACTAGGAAGTGCACTTGCTCTAATGGGTATCCCACATAAACTTGCCAAACTAGCTATGATGACAATGGATGGATCCAAGGCCAGAGTAACAATCCAAAACAAAACATCAAAGGAATTTGAAATAAGAACCGGTATTAGGCAGGGAGATGCCTTGTCAGCTGTTCTTTTTAACCTTGCGCTACAAAATGCAATGGTACAAAATGGAAACCTCGAAAATAAGGGAAATATCATAACAAAATCATACCAAATATGTGCGTACGCGGACGACATACTGATCATGGCTAGGGACAACAGAACTCTAGAAGAATTGTTTTTAAAAATAGAAGAGGAAGCGAGCAAAGTCGGCCTGAAAATACATGCAGATAAAACAAAATACCTAAAACTGTCACGTGATAACCCAAGAAGGGCCCCTCAGAACTTCATTATAAATGACCATCGGTTTGAAGAAGTTCAAAATGTCAAATATCTTGGAGTAACTTTCAATAACACAAATAATCTATCACTGAGGGTACAAGACAGAATCCAAGCTGCGAATCGATGCTATTATTCACATCTGAAGCTCTTCAAATCAAAAATCATCTCACGTAAAGCAAAACTGCGAATATATAAAACCCTGATCAGACCCGTGCTAACTTATGGAGCTGAATCCTGGAGTATGTCGGAAGCAGACAAAAACTCTCTTCGTATTTTTGAAAGACGGATTTTACGGAAGATCTTTGGACCAGTGAGAGAGGAAGAAGGATACAGAATTCGCATGAACTACGAACTTCAAGAACTAATAGAAGGTGAAGACATAGTAAGATTCATTAAGGCACAGAGACTATGATGGGCGGGCCACATGATTAGAATGCCGAGTGCGAGAGCACCCAGATCTATCCATGAAGCGCAACCTAACACCTCAACAAGCAGAGGTAGACCCAGAACCAGATGGAAAGATAAGGTAGAGGAAGATGTAGAAACTCGACAAGTAGGAAACTGGACACGTGTCGCTGAAGACCGTCAAAGGTGGAAGGGGATTGTTAAGGAGGCCAAAGCTCACCCTGGGCTGTAGAGTCAGAAGAAGAAGAAGAAGACTGCAATAAATGAGTTCCACAACAATAAAGCAAATGTCCGGTGGGTATCTTTTGTGATCTCTTTAAGGCTTTTGACCGTGTCTCGCACGAAATACTCTTAAACAAATTATACCTATATGGAATTAGAGGAAAAGCTGGGCGGTGGTTCCTATCTTACTTGAGCAACAGACGACAATACGTTAAAATTGAAAATAACGAAAGGACTGGAATGTCATCGATCACAGTGGTAAAAATAGGTGTTCCCCAAGGTAGTGTACTGGCCCCGATTCTTTTTTCGCTGTACACAGCAGACTTGGTTAATTTTATAGGGCAAAAACACTGTACCATGTATGCCGATGATACATGTATTATAATATCGGAGGATTCCCTTGTGGAAAACGTAATCAAAGCAAATGTTATCTTAGACAGACCTTATTCATGGTTTTGTGCAAATAAATTGTTCTTAAATCCAGAAAAAAAACTAACTACATAATTTTTCAATGTAGTCGAAGGAAACCCTCTGAAGATCTTCTTTAGCAAATCGGAAACTATCAATTACATCAAAAGCAAGTGGTTAAATTTTTTGGAATATTTTTAGAAGAACACCTGTCGTGGAAACTTACAACAGACTACATCGTACGCAAACTAAACAGCAAAGCGTACCTTTTGAGAAAGGTCCGGGATACAGTTGGCAAAGAAGCCCTTTTAAATGTGTACCATGCCGAGATCCACTCGGTTTTATCGTATGGCATTTTGCTATGGGGAATTTACTCACATACAAATACAGTCCTTTTAGCTCAAAAGAGGATTATAAGAGCAATAACTGGTATAACAATTACAACATCCTGTAGGCCATTTTTTCGGAAACTGGACTTTTTGACGTCCGTCTATATATGGGAAATAGCATGCTATGTGTTTAAAAACATACAATTATTTGATATCGGGGAGGCTCGCCATACTTACGACACAAGAAATCGTCAAAAACTACGATCCATAAGAAGTAATCTCAATCTATGCCAAGGGACGCCAAATAGAATAGGTATACAAATCTTTTAGACTGAATACTTAAAAATCTTTTAGAAAACAACTAAAAAGGCATCTGATAGAAAAGTGTTATTACACGTTAAGTGAATTTTTTGAAAATGAACAATAACAATATTTTTACATGTATTTATATTTTATACTTTTGTTCATCTATATGTTTGCATTAATCTAAATCAATTGTTTTTTTCTTTGTTTTTCTTTCTTTCTTTATGACTTGTCTAATATGTTATGTATTTACATCTGGAGATAAATAAAATTTTTGATTTGATTTTGATTTCGACTAGACAGATAAGACTAGACAGACAAGACTAGAGAGATGTGACTAGACAGACACGCCTAGACAGACAAGACTAGACAAAACTAGATAACAAGACTAGAGAGACAAGTCCAGGAAGACATGAATAAACAGACAAGGATGGACGGACAAGACACGACAGACAAGATTATCAAGACTAGACAAAGAAGACTAGACAGACAGTAATATATAGACAAGACTAAGCAGACTAGTATTAGGGGGATAAGACTACTCATGATTGTTTAAGTTCGCGAATTAGTTAGTAGTGCGTGAAATAGTGAAGTCTTGGTTATGAAATTAATAGAAAACATAACATGTATAATTCATGTTATTAAATCTGACGTAAACAGCGCGTGTACTAGATCGCGATTTGCATAATTTCCATTTTGGCTCGCGTAAAATTCGCATTTGCAATAACAGTTTTCATAAACATTTTGCGAAAATATACCGTAATTATATGCAGCAGCATCTACCCACGCAGTTATTTTCATCCTTGTTCATCAGTCATCTAGGCTAGACATTCTAATATTGATACTATTCTTAGCATTCTACTTTTAATAAACCAGTCTATTTCTGTGTAACCCTGTCTTTAATTTAAATGTTAATTTAATGTTGTTTTAATTAAAAGTTGTCAAATTGTTGTCAATTTAATTCTGTCAAAATTTGTTTTGTTTGGGGGCTATTTATATCGGTCGAGTCTGTAAATCTTGCTTATCTAATTTTCTGAAACTAGTCTATCAAGTAGAGTAATGTGTTGTGAATGTGAAATGTGTGCGGGTCTGGCCGATGGGTTTCGGCCGGGGATGTTTGATAGGCTATATGTAATATATGATGATGCGTCTTGACGTTTATGACGCAAATTTATGCAGACGAGTTTTGCGCCCTCGCAAATGTAAATTGCGAAATATCCGTTTTCGACGTTTATATGTCTCGCCTCGCGTAAAAGCACCAAAAAAAAAAAACGTTTCAATTTTCGCACTCCTAACAAGAAGGTATTCAATTAGCGAAAATAACTTGGGCTAACTTAGCTTTTTTTTTTTGATTGATTGGCGAAGTTTTGGTGATGAATTGAAGCTAAATGAAGGAGTCTTAACAGTCAAACGCCGCATTAACGCAGGCATATTTTTGCCGTTTCATATTAAATTTTGGACTGAGCCGGGGAAACAGGAAACGAACGTGCCGCCTAAATAGACTATTAAAACTTTCAGTAGTCTAAATTGCTTTGTCTCGAATCGAGCGCTCCGTTTCGGCTCAATTAACGTTTCATTTACGAAACATACGGGCCCCGAACGTTTCACATCAACTTCACAAAAATTAACGAGAATTTACACTTCATTCACAATGAAGACAACGACATTAAACTGTCTAGTCTTGTCTGTCTAATCTTCTCTGTCTAGTCTTGTCTGTCTAGTCTTGTCTGTCTAGTTTTGTCTGTCTAGTCTTGTCTGTCTAGTCTTGTCTGTCTAGTCTTGATTATTTATGTCACTCACTTGTTTTTGGTAGACTTCTAACCACGTTTCTTCTGAAATTAGTTTTTGGAATTGTTGTGTATTTTCGGTGGAGAAATGTCTAAATCTACATTTGTTTATTGTTTTTTTGTCATCAATCAAGCTTATTATCTGTGCTCTATGATCTGATACATAATATTCTTTTGTTTCTACTGAGAAGCTCATGCCAGATTGTAACGCAATGTTATCAATGCATGACGACGATTGAGGACGGCTTGGTTCTTTAAATGCCATTATCAGATTAAAAGAGTGAAATAAGGATTTTAATTGCCTACTTTCGTTATTTAGTTTCATTATGTCTACATTGTAGTCACCCGCAATGATACATTGCTTGTTTTGTTTATCTAACTTATACAGTAATTGATGCAGGTTTTCTATGAATTTTTTAAAACTAGTTAAAGGGGTTCTGTACAGTGCAATAACCACAGTAGACATTTTATTTATTATTATTTCTGTAGCCGCAATTTCAAAAGTAAATTCCTCTGCTAGTTTATCAATGTCGGGCCTTGGTTTACATTTAACTTCGTCTTTGCAGAAGATGGCCACACCTCCATGTTGTCCTGACTCTCTAAGTTGGAAATTCGAAATCTGGAAAACTTTTATTTGTTGGTTATCCTTCCAATATTCTGTTAAAATTAACAATTTGCAATCTATATTCTCTTGCAACATGAATTCCAGTTTTTCAATAGAGTATCCGATTGATTGCGAATTTTGGTTGATGATTTTAATAGTTTGTGTGGTATATTGTGGTAACATTATTCCTTTCGTTGGTGATTGGATTTCCTTTGAAAATTTTTCCTTTGGTTCCGGTCCCACAATCGGAAGTTGAATCTCTCATAGAGAATACCCTCAGGCCAAAAGGACTGATTGTACACGATCTCCTTGAGTTCTGAGCACACTCCAATTTTGAAGCTTTTGTTATGCCTTATTTGAGCATCTTTAGGCATAATCTCTTCTATTGAAAACGTGTCTCTGGGTTTGGAAGTTTTTGTTTCTAAAAAGTCTAAGATAATGTCTTTCGTGACATGTTCCTTGGCTCTCGAGACAAATAGCCAGATTTTTTTCGGTTCAGTTTCTCTTCCTGCAAAACCTGACGTTTTTTCGTCTTCAGAAACTATTCCCTTCCCGAATGATTTGTGCTTTCTCCTTCTTCTTTCAACAAATTGAAAGTCACTGTGCTGCCTGTTTGTTTCAAATTGTGTAGTTGTCGAATTTTCTCCCCTTTGTGGTAAATTTTCATTTTGGGCTGCTGGTCTGGTTGCACAATTAGACTGGATCGAGTGAGAAATATCGGGCGCTGGGGTTTCTTCTTCTTCGGCGTTAGAAGATGCTGCAAAAGTATTTACAGATGTACTTTCAGTTGCCTGATTTTGTTTACCTTCTTGTGATTTTAGTCTATGTATCTCTTCTTTTTGCATCATTATGACATCTTTTAAGGTGGAATTTGTGTACTCCATCTCTGCGAGAAATTTTTCCAGGATACAGTTTTTACCATTCGCCTCTGACAGAAGCTTACGGAGGTAATCATTTTCAATTTTTATTATTTTTATGTCACATTCATCGGCATCAAGTTTCTCTTTGGGGTCGTAATCTTGGACCTCGTGCTGGCACGCACTTGGTTTTGACTTACTGGAGTGGGTCGCACATCCAGGATGGAAAAATGACTTGCACTTAACACATAACACCGGTTGTTTGACTTTTTTTTTACAAAAATCACACAGATTTTCGCTTACTTGTCTGTCGTCCGCCATGACTTCTGACGAACTAAGTCTAGTCTTGTCTGTCTAGTCTTGTCTGTCTAGTCTTGTCTGTCTAGTCTTGTCTGTCTAGTCTTGTCTGTCTAGTCTTGTCTGTCTAGTCTTGTCTGTCTAGTCTTGTCTGTCTAGTCTTGTCTGTCTAGTCTTGTCTGTCTAGTCTTGTCTGTCTAGTCTTGTCTGTCTAGTCTTGTCTGTCTAGTCTTGTCTGTCTAGTCTTGTCTGTCTAGTCTTGTCTGTCTAGTCTTGTCTGTCTAGTCTTGTCTGTCTAGTCTTGTCTGTCTAGTCTTGTCTGTCTAGTCTTGTCTGTCTAGTCTTGTCTGTCTAGTCTTGTCTGTCTAGTCTTGTCTGTCTAGTCTTGTCTGTCTAGTCTTGTCTGTCTAGTCTTGTCTGTCTAGTCTTGTCTGTCTAGTCTTGTCTGTCTAGTCTTGTCTGTCTAGTCTTGTCTGTCTAGTCTTGTCTGTCTAGTCTTGTCTGTCTAGTCTTGTCTGTCTAGTCTTGTCTGTCTAGTCTTGTCTGTCTAGTCTTGTCTGTCTAGTCTTGTCTGTCTAGTCTTGTCTGTCTAGTCTTGTCTGTCTAGTCTTGTCTGTCTAGTCTTGTCTGTCTAGTCTTGTCTGTCTAGTCTTGTCTGTCTAGTCTTGTCTGTCTAGTCTTGTCTGTCTAGTCTTGTCTGTCTAGTCTTGTCTGTCTAGTCTTGTCTGTCTAGTCTTGTCTGTCTAGTCTTGTCTGTCTAGTCTTGTCTGTCTAGTCTTGTCTGTCTAGTCTTGTCTGTCTAGTCTTGTCTGTCTAGTCTTGTCTGTCTAGTCTTGTCTGTCTAGTCTTGTCTGTCTAGTCTTGTCTGTCTAGTCTTGTCTGTCTAGTCTTGTCTGTCTAGTCTTGTCTGTCTAGTCTTGTCTGTCTAGTCTTGTCTGTCTAGTCTTGTCTGTCTAGTCTTGTCTGTCTAGTCTTGTCTGTCTAGTCTTGTCTGTCTAGTCTTGTCTGTCTAGTCTTGTCTGTCTAGTCTTGTCTGTCTAGTCTTGTCTGTCTAGTCTTGTCTGTCTAGTCTTGTCTGTCTAGTCTTGTCTGTCTAGTCTTGTCTGTCTAGTCTTGTCTGTCTAGTCTTGTCTGTCTAGTCTTGTCTGTCTAGTCTTGTCTGTCTAGTCTTGTCTGTCTAGTCTTGTCTGTCTAGTCTTGTCTGTCTAGTCTTGTCTGTCTAGTCTTGTCTGTCTAGTCTTGTCTGTCTAGTCTTGTCTGTCTAGTCTTGTCTGTCTAGTCTTGTCTGTCTAGTCTTGTCTGTCTAGTCTTGTCTGTCTAGTCTTGTCTGTCTAGTCTTGTCTGTCTAGTCTTGTCTGTCTAGTCTTGTCTGTCTAGTCTTGTCTGTCTAGTCTTGTCTGTCTAGTCTTGTCTGTCTAGTCTTGTCTGTCTAGTCTTGTCTGTCTAGTCTTGTCTGTCTAGTCTTGTCTGTCTAGTCTTGTCTGTCTAGTCTTGTCTGTCTAGTCTTGTCTGTCTAGTCTTGTCTGTCTAGTCTTGTCTGTCTAGTCTTGTCTGTCTAGTCTTGTCTGTCTAGTCTTGTCTGTCTAGTCTTGTCTGTCTAGTCTTGTCTGTCTAGTCTTGTCTGTCTAGTCTTGTCTGTCTAGTCTTGTCTGTCTAGTCTTGTCTGTCTAGTCTTGTCTGTCTAGTCTTGTCTGTCTAGTCTTGTCTGTCTAGTCTTGTCTGTCTAGTCTTGTCTGTCTAGTCTTGTCTGTCTAGTCTTGTCTGTCTAGTCTTGTCTGTCTAGTCTTGTCTGTCTAGTCTTGTCTGTCTAGTCTTGTCTGTCTAGTCTTGTCTGTCTAGTCTTGTCTGTCTAGTCTTGTCTGTCTAGTCTTGTCTGTCTAGTCTTGTCTGTCTAGTCTTGTCTGTCTAGTCTTGTCTGTCTAGTCTTGTCTGTCTAGTCTTGTCTGTCTAGTCTTGTCTGTCTAGTCTTGTCTGTCTAGTCTTGTCTGTCTAGTCTTGTCTGTCTAGTCTTGTCTGTCTAGTCTTGTCTGTCTAGTCTTGTCTGTCTAGTCTTGTCTGTCTAGTCTTGTCTGTCTAGTCTTGTCTGTCTAGTCTTGTCTGTCTAGTCTTGTCTGTCTAGTCTTGTCTGTCTAGTCTTGTCTGTCTAGTCTTGTCTGTCTAGTCTTGTCTGTCTAGTCTTGTCTGTCTAGTCTTGTCTGTCTAGTCTTGTCTGTCTAGTCTTGTCTGTCTAGTCTTGTCTGTCTAGTCTTGTCTGTCTAGTCTTGTCTGTCTAGTCTTGTCTGTCTAGTCTTGTCTGTCTAGTCTTGTCTGTCTAGTCTTGTCTGTCTAGTCTTGTCTGTCTAGTCTTGTCTGTCTAGTCTTGTCTGTCTAGTCTTGTCTGTCTAGTCTTGTCTGTCTAGTCTTGTCTGTCTAGTCTTGTCTGTCTAGTCTTGTCTGTCTAGTCTTGTCTGTCTAGTCTTGTCTGTCTAGTCTTGTCTGTCTAGTCTTGTCTGTCTAGTCTTGTCTGTCTAGTCTTGTCTGTCTAGTCTTGTCTGTCTAGTCTTGTCTGTCTAGTCTTGTCTGTCTAGTCTTGTCTGTCTAGTCTTGTCTGTCTAGTCTTGTCTGTCTAGTCTTGTCTGTCTAGTCTTGTCTGTCTAGTCTTGTCTGTCTAGTCTTGTCTGTCTAGTCTTGTCTGTCTAGTCTTGTCTGTCTAGTCTTGTCTGTCTAGTCTTGTCTGTCTAGTCTTGTCTGTCTAGTCTTGTCTGTCTAGTCTTGTCTGTCTAGTCTTGTCTGTCTAGTCTTGTCTGTCTAGTCTTGTCTGTCTAGTCTTGTCTGTCTAGTCTTGTCTGTCTAGTCTTGTCTGTCTAGTCTTGTCTGTCTAGTCTTGTCTGTCTAGTCTTGTCTGTCTAGTCTTGTCTGTCTAGTCTTGTCTGTCTAGTCTTGTCTGTCTAGTCTTGTCTGTCTAGTCTTGTCTGTCTAGTCTTGTCTGTCTAGTCTTGTCTGTCTAGTCTTGTCTGTCTAGTCTTGTCTGTCTAGTCTTGTCTGTCTAGTCTTGTCTGTCTAGTCTTGTCTGTCTAGTCTTGTCTGTCTAGTCTTGTCTGTCTAGTCTTGTCTGTCTAGTCTTGTCTGTCTAGTCTTGTCTGTCTAGTCTTGTCTGTCTAGTCTTGTCTGTCTAGTCTTGTCTGTCTAGTCTTGTCTGTCTAGTCTTGTCTGTCTAGTCTTGTCTGTCTAGTCTTGTCTGTCTAGTCTTGTCTGTCTAGTCTTGTCTGTCTAGTCTTGTCTGTCTAGTCTTGTCTGTCTAGTCTTGTCTGTCTAGTCTTGTCTGTCTAGTCTTGTCTGTCTAGTCTTGTCTGTCTAGTCTTGTCTGTCTAGTCTTGTCTGTCTAGTCTTGTCTGTCTAGTCTTGTCTGTCTAGTCTTGTCTGTCTAGTCTTGTCTGTCTAGTCTTGTCTGTCTAGTCTTGTCTGTCTAGTCTTGTCTGTCTAGTCTTGTCTGTCTAGTCTTGTCTGTCTAGTCTTGTCTGTCTAGTCTTGTCTGTCTAGTCTTGTCTGTCTAGTCTTGTCTGTCTAGTCTTGTCTGTCTAGTCTTGTCTGTCTAGTCTTGTCTGTCTAGTCTTGTCTGTCTAGTCTTGTCTGTCTAGTCTTGTCTGTCTAGTCTTGTCTGTCTAGTCTTGTCTGTCTAGTCTTGTCTGTCTAGTCTTGTCTGTCTAGTCTTGTCTGTCTAGTCTTGTCTGTCTAGTCTTGTCTGTCTAGTCTTGTCTGTCTAGTCTTGTCTGTCTAGTCTTGTCTGTCTAGTCTTGTCTGTCTAGTCTTGTCTGTCTAGTCTTGTCTGTCTAGTCTTGTCTGTCTAGTCTTGTCTGTCTAGTCTTGTCTGTCTAGTCTTGTCTGTCTACTCTTGTCTGTCTAGTCTTGTCTGCCTACTCTTGTCTGTCTACTCTTGTCTGTCTACTCTTGTCTGTCTACTCTTGTCTGTCTAGTCTTGTCTGCCTAGTCTTGTCTGTCTAGTCTTGTCTGTCTAGTCTTGTCTGTCTATTCTTGTCTGTCTATGCTTGTCTGTCTAGTCTTGTCTGTCTATTGTGGGCTTGGTATTGCTGTACGTATTGTGTTTCTAAATTGCGATAATTAAGGCAACAACGGAGAGCACGATTTAATTAGAAACGCTATATATATATATATATATATATATATATATATTTATATATATATAATATATATATATATATATATATATATATATATATATATATATATATATATATATATATATATATATATATATATATGTGATATAAACCGCATACAATAATGGGGTTCAAGAAGTTGAGATTAATTATTGGAGTGGATGTTAATTGGTGTCGGTCTTAATCCACGCGCAGGGTTAGGCGGAATAAAAAGGGAATTTATGGAGTGTGCAGTATGTAGGTGTCGGTTAATGCCTGAGTGAATCGAGCACCGCGGCGACGGAATAGTTGATCGGACTAATCTGGTGGATTCTTAGTGCGCGGGTTTCGTAGCTGATTCTCAATTCTCGATAGGAACAGAGATGAGATTGCTGACGACATGAAACCAATGCCAACTACTTTAATATGGATAAAATTTGTATTAGTGTCTTTTGTTTTCACCACTGCACAAGGTAAGATTTCAACGTTTAAAATATTAGCCCATAGCTTCCTAACCCTTACAATACCATTACCACTCTGATCTATAGAAAACTGATTTTACCCCTCCTTTAAAATGTTATCTATGTACATCTACCCAAAATAATTTCGCTGCTTTAAAAAAAAAAAAGATTTTTTTTCCCTGATTTTTTTTTGGTTACCCGAAGGAAATCGACGTGCTGGAAACGGTTTTGTCTAGTACCTACTTGTCTAGTTCTTTTGTCTAGTCTAGTACCTTGAGAAACTGATCATGACAAAAAGAACGTGTTTATTTGTAACTTTAGAGTGAAATTTCCAGTTTATTTCACTCATTAACAAGTGCTTTATTTGTAACTTTAGAGTGAAATAAACTGAAAATTTCACTCAAAAGTAACAAATAAACAAGCTACAAAAGTTACAAATAAACAAGTTCTTTATTTGTAACTTTGGAGTGAAATAAACTGGAAATTTCACTCTAAAGTTACAAATAAACAAGTTACAAAAGTTACAAATAAACAAGTTCTTTATTTGTAACTTTAGAGTGAAATAATCTGGAAATTTCACTCTAAAGTTACAAATAAACGAGTTCTTTTTGTCATAAACTTTTCTCAAGGTTCTAGACTAACTGCAGTTTGTCTGATTCTAAATGTAATCAGACTAGACAAGACTAGACAGCATAGAGCACATACAATATAAGACAACAAGTCTAGACCGAGTTATCTAGATTTCATTCTATGAAATCTGAAATAGAATCTTACCCTAATTAATCTGCAGTAAATTGTAATGGCTGCACTATAAACTATATAGTCTACATAAAATATTTTAATGCGTTTTATAATTGGGTCTGTTCTGTGTGGAGTAAATTGGCCGTGGACGAGCTAATATAATGTACTGGACGGCTCCCTTAGTTTGTATTAAATTTGCGTTGTTTGTGTCCCAACAATAGATTGAATGCATGTAGATAGATGCTTCACAAATTAGCTTTAAGGTGCAGTGCGTTTTCGGTGTTTTGCCAATCTCTCTGAAACTACAAATCCCAGCGAAATCATTATTGGCGCACTGAAACTAGACGATAAAGGCCGATTCTCATATACGCGACACTAAGCTACGCGACGTCACGCGACTTGGTCTGTCAAATAATGATTACATTGTTTTAAATGAGCATGTTCTCACTATGCGTAGGCGACAGCTACGCAATAACAATGTAATCATTATTTGACAGGCGATGTCGCACGACGTCGCGTAGCTGGGTGTCGCGCATATGGGAGTCGACCCTAATAAAGTAATCAAGTCGTATCACAGACTACCTCAATGCAGATTAGTCTAAAGGCCGATTCTCATATACGCCGCACTCAGCTACGCGACGTCACGCGACTTGGTTTGTCAAATAATGATTACATTGTTTTAAATGAGCATGATCTCACTATGCCTAGGCGACAGCTACGCAATAACAATGTAATCATTATTTGACAGGCGATGTCGCACGACGTCGCGTAGCTGCGTGTCGCGCATATGGGAATTGACCCTAATAAAGTAATCAAGTCGTATTACAGACAACCTCAATGCAGATTAGTCTAAAGGCCGATTCTCATATACGCGACACTAAGCTACGCCACGTCACGCGACTTGGTCTGTCAAATAATGATTACATTGTTTTAAATGAGCATGTTCTCACTATGCCTAGGCGACAGCTACGCAATAACAATGTTATCATTATTTGACAGGCGATGTCGCACGACGTCGCGTAGCTGAGTGTCGTTAACATACGAATAAAATGACGTTGACTTGTTATCTTATCAGAAATAATGACGTCTTAAGGACGTCATCGCATGTCAAGGGGTTAAGACTTAAGACGAGCAAATCGATGTGCGAATTGTTCGGAAAGATTTAGTTTTTTTACTGCGAAATTCTCGACTCCCCAAGTCTATATCTCGTGAACGTTTTAAAATAGTTAGAAACCGATTGCGGCATCGTTTTCCTACGGATGCACTTAGATATACTTAATAATAACAGAAGTATACGCGGTTTTGGACCAAAAGCTAAGCAACCAGAAGCTGTTTATAAGGTAAATTTGTGGGCTGAATCCAAATTAGCAGCCCGTTTTTAGCGTTCCGTTGTTATCAACAAGGAACCGTTATGTCTGTCCGTCCGTCCGTCCGCCTGTTCGCAGTTTAGCTCAGGGTCTATTAGAAATATAAAGCTGTAATTTGGCATGGATATACAGAGTAGTCACACTGACAAAGTGGTAAAATAAAATCGACGTCATAACTTTTGAACAGCTCACCACAGACACTTCTAGTCTTCACCAATCGATTCAGCGACCCAAAATTAGTTGGAAAACGTATATAATATTCCCTAGGAAGCTTTCAGTTAAGAAATACCATCGACACGGGGAGTCTATACCGCGAAAACGACGAAATGCGAGAAAATCGATTTTGTAAAAATCGTTGTTTTTCGAGTTATAGCAAAATTTAAAAACGGTTATGAGCAAAGCATTTTTGCTGCTGATTACAGATATGTAAATTATATTTCGCTAGCCCTTAACGGTAACTATCGCTTGCAAGAATTGAAGAAATTTTTAAGAAATTTCGGCGCTAGAGTAGAGATCTCGGAAAGTCGTGAATATCCTACGGACAATCTTAGTGTATTAATAGGAAAATAACCTTCTGAAAACGATGCCGCAATCCGTTTTTAATTATCTGCAATCTTTACCGAGATATCTACTTAGAAAATCGACAATCGGGTAAATTTCAGTTTGAAATTTATACACGAATTATTGAATATTTCCGGACAATTTACACATCGACTTGTTCGTCTTATCGTGTAGTTTCTGTGTGCCAAAAATGATTTCGCTGATCTTTATCGTTTTCGAAAAAATCGAAAAAAACGAAATAGTATGTATTTTTCGAACGAAATGATGGAAAATTTTTGTTGAAAAAATTTTTGGAAATTTTTTTCGTGATATTATTTTGGTTATCCGAAGGAAATCGAAGTGCTTATAACGCTTTTCCAATTTATTTTGTTCTAAAGTTACAAATAAACAAGTTTTATATATTTTTTCGCTGTACACCATCTCGAATTTCCGACTGATTTCACGCTGTCATAACTTTTGAACGGCGCACCACAGAGACTTCTAGTCTTCACTAATCGATTCAGCGTCTAAAAATTAGTTGGAAAACGTATATATTCGTAGAAAAGTAAGATTCGTAAGATTGGAATTCTGGGGTTAAATTACACGAACAATGTACGTTTCTGTTTTAAGATTCGCCTTTCATTGCATTGTGCATCAAGAGGTGCTGCTGTGTAGGCAAACATTTCTTGTCAAGATTGAAAAAGTAATAATGGACTTGGTACTAAAAATAGTCAATCATATCGTAACAAAAGCGAACATATTGAGTCATTTTCATTATCAAAGAACTTCGAATATTTGATGTTAAACCATCGTTTAACTCGAAGTATTCGAAGCTTTTTGTCGTCATCAATTATTACTGAAATCAGATAGGGCATCCTATTAATCTCAATAAGAAGTTTTAAGAAGGACGAGGGATACCTCGAAATCACTTTTGAAAACTATACTTTTTTGAAAGTCAATGGACCTTTCTTGAAAGATGAAATTATATTTGGAAGAGTTTGAAAGTTACAATTAATTAAAGTCGGTGGCATTTGATAAATTTACGGGTCCATATATTATTGGGAGCAGATTTTTAACAACGTGAATATCCAGAATATAAAATGGGGCCCTGCAGCACAACGACGTTAGCCTTGAAAGTTGTTAAATCTGAAGACCTCAAATTTCGTAATTCACTCGTAAAAACCTCATTATTTATTGTTTTACAATATGTGAAATATAAAATATATAAATATATCATTAAATATAAAATGCGTTGGCATACATTTTTGGAACAAAGAAAACTTATAGCCAATATAATTCGAGGAACCAAACGGACCTTCACACAAAACCAACTAACCCAAGTCGAAGAGAGCTTTGTTAAGAATAACTCCAGAGATTTCTTTGGAACCTTCAAGCAGACACTCAGAAAATACGCTCCGCCAAGCCCCCACTTCAGAGACTTACAAGGTAAACAAGGTAAACGTGTATAAAACGTATATATTCCCTAGTAAGCTTTCAGTTAAGAAATACCATCGACACGGGGAGTCTATACCGCGAAAACGACGAATTGCGAGAAAATCGATTTTGTCAAAATCGTTGTTTTTCGAGTTACAGAAAAATTTAAAAACGGTTATGAAAGCATTTTTGCTGCTGATTACAGATATGTAAATTATATTACGCTAGCCCTTCCCGTTAACTATCGCCTGCAAGAATTGAAGAAATTTTTAAGAAATTTCGGCGCACGAGTAGAGATCTCGGAAAGTCGTGAATATCCCACAGACAATCTTAGTGTATTAATAGGAAAATGACCTTCTGAAAACGATGCCGCAATCCGTTTTTGATTATCCGCAACCGTTTCTGAGATATCTGCTTATCAAATCGAGAATCGGGTAAATTTCACTTTGAAATTTTGCGACGAATTATTGAATCTCTCCGGGCAATTTAAACATCGACTTGTTCGTCTTGTCGTATAGTTTATGTGTGCCCAAAATGATTTCGCTGCTTTTTACCGTTTTCGAAAAAATAGAAAAAAACCGAAAAAACATGTATTTTTCAAACGAAATGATGGAAAATTTTTGTCGAAATTTTTTTTGCAATTTTTTTTCGTGATTTTTTTTTTGATTACACGGAGGAAATCGAAGTGCTAAAAACGGTTTTCCAGTTTATTTCGCTCTAAAGTTACAAATAAACAAATTTTATATTTTTTTTCGCTATACACAATCACACATTTCCTACTGATTTGACGCTGTCATAACTTTTGAACCGCTTACCACAGAGACTTCTAGTCTTCACCAATCGATTCAGCGTCCCAAAATTAGTCGTAATACATATATAATATTCCCTGGGAAGCTTTCAGTTAAGAAATACCATCGACTCGGGAAGTCTAGACCGCGGAAACGACGAAATGCGAGAAAATCGATTTTTTCAAAATCGTTATTTTTTGAGTTACAGCAAAATTTGAAAACGTTTCTAAAAGCATTTTTGCTGCTGATTGCAGATATGCAAATTATATTTCGCTAGCTCTTTCGGTTCACTATCGCCTGCAAAAATTGAAGAAATTTTTAAGAAATTTCGGCGCTTGAGTAGAGATCTCGGAAAGTCGTGAACATCCCGCGGACAATCTTATTGTATCAATAGGAAAATGATCTTCTAAAAAACGATGCCGCAATCCGTTTTTGATTATCGGCAACCGTTTCTGAGGTATCTACTTAGCAAATCGAGAATCGGGTAAATTTCAGTTTGAAATATCTCGACGAGTTATTGAATCTCTCTGGACAATTTACACATCGACTTGTTCGTCTTGTCGTGTAGTTTCTGTGCGCCAAAAATGATTTCGCTGCTTTTTACCGTTTTCGAGAAAATCGATAAAAACCGAAAATGCACATATTTTTCGAACGAAATGATGGAAAATTTTTGTTGAAATTTTTTTTGGAAAATTTTTTCGTGATTTTTTTTTGGTTACCGTAAGGAAATCGAAGTGCTGAAAGCGGTTTTCTAGTTTATTTCGCTCTAAAGTTACAAATAAACAAGATATAGAGTTTTTCTAAAGGACTCACATTTTAATTCACTGCTCGGGAAATTTACAACCGATTTTCACAAATTTAGTCTATACAGATGAGCAAGATATTCGGCTAAATAAACGCCGATTCTCATATACGCGACACTGAGAATCGCGACGTCACGCAACACCGCATCTCAAATAATGATTACATTGTTTTAAGTGGCTACGCGACGTGTCCATTTAATGTCGAACGACGTCGCGTAGCTGAGTGTCGCGCAAATGGAAATCGACCTTTATTCTGCGGTAAAAACTTGAAATTTTGTTTAACTAACTGTGGACTAGATGAAATGGTTTTGTTGATTAGGTGGTGTTTGTTGTCGGACAATACAATGTGCGTCGATAACAACACACGGCGTACAACACGACATGCATAGCTTTAATTCGAGATTAAATCTCGGTTGTTGGCGGAATTTATCAAGTCGAGATTTATCCCATTTCGGTTATTGTTCTGTTTATGTGGAGTGGAATTGGAAGATGGAGGAGATTAAGGGTAATTGGAGTAGATGGTGGATTGGTAAAGTTTTAGTTTTTACGAGTCCATTCGGACGAGGAAAAAATGATGCAGATAAGAAGTTGTGTCTCGTCCAGATTGGATTTTTTCCCCCCGTCTCGGGACAAAAAGTTTTGTGGTAATTAGTTAGTGAGGACGGCGTCCATTGATTACCGAAACAAACCGAGTGAGAATCGCATAAGAAAACAAAAAAACAGAAAATAGGTTGGGAAAATCCACGCGGAAAAAAGTACACTTTAAAAATTACAGTTTCAAATAGTAGCAGCGACCTTACAAATGTGAAACTGTAAAAACTACAAATTGCTTTTGTTAAAATTACAGTTTCCGGTATTATTAGTAAAAAGTTTTAAAAATTACAGTGTGCGACTGCAATCTTTACAAACCTGTATTCGTAAGGCCGCTGCTATTGAACTTGCTACTGCTACTGCTTCCTACTTTCTTTGCTACTGCTTATTATTGAACTGTAAGTGTACTTTTTTCCGTGCACGTGAGGATTTTTCTGACGAAAAGTAATTTGTTCGATATTTCCTGTTTTTTTGTCTAGCTATTTCGAAATTTTGAAAATTATTTAATTCAAAAAATTAAATCGAAATGATTTTCCGTTTGACGCGAATATTGCGGGCTCGAGTGCGGATAATCGGATTGCCGGGCTCGGCTCGGGGATCGCTAAATACTACATCATTTATATTCGGCTCCGTTTAAAATCTAAATCACATTAATCTAGTCGACAAATGTTGCCTCGTTAGCTCTCTAATCCAACTAGTTTTACTAAATTACGCCAATTCCCCAACCCCCCGACGAACTTTTAATCTACTTCATCCAACAAAACAAGTTTTGTCGAGATATTCTAGGAGTAGTTTCCACGTCTAGATTTAGTAGATTGAAATGTTTGGCGTCTTAAAGCCCAAATTACTGAAACAAATTTTTATTTTATTTTATTTTATATATTACATGTGTAAATTACCGAAACACATGTAAAGTTTTTGTCTACATTTATAGCCATATTTTATATTTTTATATTCATATTTTTAGTTTACTAGCAATGCTCTGCAATGTTAGTAAACTAAAAATATGAGGTCTATAAATGTATAAATAAAAATTGTTTGGTCATTTGAGTTTCTAGATAATTCTCGTGCAGGCTATTTACCTATTATAACTACCCCCGGCTGCGGGCCGAAAGTAACAAAACCAGATTTATTTTCTTCGACCGGCCACCTGGCTCAGATGCGGATCCGGCTAATCCCGGCATCCATAACAGTTAACTACGTCCATTGTGTTTCAGCGAACAAAGAGCAACAAAAGTGTTTTGAGCCGAAAATACAAACGCAAAATTTATGGTTTAATAGGCATGTAGCTCACCAAATATTTCGGTCTTCTTGCCTGATCTATAATAGTTGATAACAATGGTAATCGTAATGGTATGGGTAAAGGTAATGGAATGGTATGGAAATAAAACTTTATCTACTCACATACCAAAATTAACACATCAATAAATAGATTATTGTATGTGAAGTATGCCATTATTATAATTGTGTTTAAAAGTATAAAAATCGTGCATAAAAGTGCAATGTAAATCAAATGGAGTTTCATTATTAAACGATTTCTGTTCGTTGTTACTATGGCAGCCTAACCATAATCTAATCTAGATTAAATCTAGGTTAACCTAGATTACATCGAAGTAGGGAAAGATAAGATGGTTCCTTCTAGGCCCTCCATTGACCTTGACACTTCCGTTTCCCACTTCCCGTTTCTACCTCTGTTTCAGGTTTTGACTTCCGTTTCCGGTTTCTTGACCGTTTCGTTTCCCGTTTTTCACACGTGAGAGTGTGAGGTCTTCATAGCTCCATGTGCGAGGTCTTTGACGCGATCTATCTATATCTATATCTATAACCCCACGCTGAAAGTAACAAAACCAGATTTATATTCTTCGACCGGCCACCTGGCTCAGATACGGATTCGGCTAATCCCGGCATCCATAACAGTTAACTACGTCCATTGCGTTTGATACAAAATACAAACGAAAATACAAACGCATAATTTATGGTTTAATAGGTATGTAGAGCACTAAATATTTCGGTCTTCTTGCCTGATCTATAATAGTTGATAACAATGATAATCGTAATGGAAATCGTAATGATAATCGTAAAGGTAATGGAATGGTATGGAAATAAAACTTTATCTACTCACACACCAAAATTAACACATTAATAAATACATTATTGTATGTGAAGTATGCCATTATTAAAATCGTGTGTAAAAGTATTCAAATCGTGCATAAAAGTCCAATATAAATCCAATGGAGTTTCTTCTTCTTCTTTCGAATAGGCCTACTTTAGACCACGCTTGTTCAACTGTTGGGCTTTGACCTTTGGCCAGTATTGTCGCATCTTCTGCCGGTGTAACTCCTTTTTCTCTTCTGTCCAGGGGGTACCTTTCCTTCGAGGTTTTTCCTGAAATCCACAGACTTCCTTCAGGGTGCGTCTCAAAGACTTTCTGTTTTTGAGATCTGTTATTCAATGGAGTTTCATTATTAAACGATTTCTGTTTGTTGTTAGTATGGCAACCTATCCATAATCTAATCTAAATTAAATCTAGGTTAACCTAGATTACATCGAAGTAGGGAAAGATGGTTCCTTAGGCCCTCCACCTCCATAGAACTCGACAATTCCGTTTCCGACTTCCGGTTTCGACCTCTGTTTCAGGTTTTGACTTCCGTTTCCGGTTTCTTGACCGTTTCGTTTTCCGTTTTTCACACGTGAGAGTGTGAGGTCTACGTAGCTCCACGTGCGAGGTCTATGTAACCCCAAGCTGGGTGTGAGGTCTATGTAGTCTCACGTGTGACTTCAAAATAGCCAAACAGCTAAAATGCCGATCTTTTAGTGTTTTTCCAAAGTTCCCCTATCTTTGTGACATCCTCTTTGTATGTGTCCTTCTGTCCGTATACAAAAACCACAAGATTGTTACGTATGCTCCAGTGGCTGCTCGTGGATGATGTTTGTGGGAGGGCTGGAAAAATTATAATAAAAAGTATTTCTACGAGTTGAAAAATCCGCATTTTCATCGACCATTATTTGAACGACCTTGTGACACTGAACAAATATTTAAATCTGGAATTAACCGTCTTAATGATTTAATTTCAAATTTTCAAACTACCCCCGGCTGCGGGCCGAAAGTAACAAAACCAGATTTATTTTCTTCGACCGGCCACCTGGCTCAGATGCGGATTTGGCTAATCCCGGCATCCATAACAGTTAACTACGTTCATTGTGTTTCAGCGAACAAAGAACAACAAAAGTGTTTTGTGAGCCGAAAATACAAACGCAACATTTATGGTTTAATAGGTATGTAACGCACTAAATATTTCGATCTTCTTGCCTGATAACAGTTGATAACAATGGTAATCGTAATGGTATGGGTAATGGTAATGGAATGGTATGGAAATAAAACTTTATCTACTCACACGCCAAAATTAACACAATAATAAATACATTATTGTATGTGAAGTATGCCATTATTATAATCGCGTGTAAAAGTATCGAAATCGTGCATAAAAGTCCAATGTAAAACAAATGGAGTTTCATTATTAAACGATTTATGTTTGTTGTTACTATGGAAACCTAACCATAATCTAATCTAGATTAAATCTAGGTTAACCTATATTACATCGAAGTAGGGAAAGATGGTTCCTTAGGCCCTCCACCTCCATTGAACTCGACAATTCATTGTTTCCGACTTCTGGTTTCGACCTCTGTTTCAGGTTTCAACTTCCGTTTCCGGTTTCCCACTTCCGTTTTTCACACGTGAGAGTGTTAGGTCTACATAGCTACATTAGCTACAAAGCTTACATTAGCTACAAAGCGTGCGAGGTCTATGTAACCCCACGCTTGGTGTGAGGTCTATATAGTCCCACGTTTGTCGTCAAAATAGCCAAACTGCTAAAATGCCGATCATATTTTATTGTTAGTGTTTTTACAAAGCTCCCTATCTTTGTGACATCCTCGTTGTATGTGTCCTTCTGTCCACATACAAAAACCACAATATTGTTACGTATGCTCCAGTGGCGGCTCGAGGATGATGTTTGTGGGTGGGCTGGAAAAAATTATAATAAAAAGTATTTCTACGAGTTGAAAAACCCGCATTTTCTTTGACAATTATTCGAACGACTTTGTGACACTGGATAAATATTTAAATCTGGAATTAACCGTCCTAATGATTTAATTTCAATTTTTTCTTGAAATTCCAGTCGTGCAAAGTTTATGTTTTGCAAATGCATAACTGAATTTTTTGCTTGTTTTAAATTGTCCTTTTCAATTGTCCAATTAATTGTCCACTTAAGGTTCTTTGTCGTTGCCGAAACTCGAGTTCTTAGAAACAAATCCATAAAATGCCTAAAATACAGAGTGCGGACTGCAATGTTTGCAGCCCACGATATACACATTACAAAAACGTATATCGCGGGTGGGGGTAACCAGCTCAATACACTAACTACGCGGCGAGTCTCGGTCTGCACTGACTGCAGCTCGAGATATGAATATACAACCGCACTAAATTACAGAATACACACATACAGAGCGCTTATCGAGGTATTTATTACCTACAATTAAAAAAAAAATATTTACAACGAACGGAAAAATATGTTTTTGTAAAATAATTGTATATGTTCGGACCGTGTCTCACTAAATTCCAAAATTTCCAAGCAAAAACACAGGCTGGTCAAATCTCTTACCTGTGGGAGCTGCTAGCGTCTCCTCCACGTGGGATCGTCCTTCCAGCGCTTTTTTAAGGGAGGAAGTGGGATAGGGATTAGAAGTGTATAGGGATTCCCTTAAAATTGTCGACTTCAGGACGTTGGGTTCCGCTTCAGCCCTTGGGCTCGTGATCACCCCCTGGTTAGTTTGGCTTGAAAATTCTATCACACGTGCATGTGCCGGTCGAAGTGGGATTTTCGTGTTTCTCTCGCTCTCCGCGCTTCGCACCTTCCGAGCGTACTTAGTCGACTGATATATCAATTCGCCAAATGATAATTAAATCGCGCGATTTCGGCATAGATCGATACACCTTTTCCCCTTCCCCAATTTTATTGATCGGTGCCGAAATAAATTCAAATATTAAATTTAAAAACCTGGATGCACTTAGTTTATAATAATTAAAATATTTTTTTCATTTTGCCGGGAGGGCTGCAGCACTGCAGCCCTTATGGGCGAGCCGCCACTGGTATGCTCTTATACCAAGTTCCGCCTTCTCTTTCAGGTCCTTTATCTCCTATGATAGACTTACATTTTCGTCTTGTCTTTTTCTTCCCTCGCCTTTCGTTTCCTCTTTTAGCTCTTTCATTTCTGCTTCTAGCTTGCTGATACTTTTTTGAATTCCTTGTTTTCGTCTCTTATCGCCTTCAACTCGCTTAGGATTTCGTTTTTCCATTTAACTTCCTACTATTCCTCCTCTATTTGCCTCCTGTTGAGGCCAATTTTGCCACTTTTTCCAATGTAGTAGCGAAAGATGGTTCCTTCAAAATCCTCCAAAATGGAGAAATTACATGTAAAATCTAGTCCCTGTCGCCTTATGGGAAATTACATGTAAAATCTAGTCCCAGTCACCTTATGGAAAATCCCGTACAAAATAGTACAGTACGTGGCCGAGCGTGTATGTGTAGATGGCGCAACCGCGAGTAGTCAGGAGGGGTGCGGCGCCGCCCTTAGGCCGGACAAGACTAGACAGACAAGTTCGGACAAGACTAGACAGACAAGACGGGACAAGACTAGACAGACCAGACAAAACCGGATAAGACTGAA
This sequence comes from Phosphuga atrata, assembly GCA_944588485.1. Lineage (NCBI taxonomy): Eukaryota > Metazoa > Arthropoda > Insecta > Coleoptera > Silphidae > Phosphuga > Phosphuga atrata. Next base: position 53,445,764 of record OX155903.1, read on the forward strand.
CAGACAAGACTAGACCAGAGACAAATATCTAAAGAGAGACTGGAGACTCTCTAATGAATTTATATGTCAGATGTGCGCCATCTATGTTTAGTTCATAGGAACTAATTATCAAAGGCGGGATTTATGAATCTTGTATCAAATATGTTAGGACCGCATCTTACGAAAATCAATTTTGCTAATTTTAAACGGGCTGGTCTGAACACTTACCTTTTAGGTTTGCTCGCGTCTCCGCTCCGTGTGAACCGTCCTTCCGTTGCCTATTTCAAGGGAGGAAATAAGGATAATAGGTGGAGGGATTCCCTTAAAATTGTTGTCTTCCAGACGTTTGTGGTCGCTGCAGCCCTTTGGCTAGTGATTACAACTGGAAAGTAAATTGCGGGCATGTGTCGATTGCCCAGGGTTTGCGCTTCAACCCGTGTCTTTTAGCTTCCAACACTCGAAGCATACTACCGGAAATATGTAAATTCGCGGCGTAAGTAATAAAATTGCGAGATTTCGGCCCAAGTCGACACACCTCTCCCCTTCTTTCAATCGATGCCGAAATCGATTTAAATTTCGAATTAAAATATAGATTTATTAAAATTGGCGCGAACAAAATATATACTGAAATATAATGTAATTCAAGTAGGGTGAAATTGAAAAACAATTGTTTTTGCATGTACTTATAAGATACAAAATATGTCCGTGATCACAGAAATACAAATGAACTTCATTTTATTCAATTGACTTAATGACAGTTTTTTTGTAAAAAATGTATAATTTGCGTCCTAAAAATGGGACATTGGCGGCTAATGAGTTAATAAGAAGATACACATATACTTGTCGCCTCGAATGAATCCCCATGCTGAGTGTGAGGTCTGGTTTCGACTTCGGTTTCCGGTTTCCAACTTCCGGTTTACCTCATCCGGTTTCCAACTGCCGGTTTCCTTCATCAGGTTTCCTAACTTTAAACTTGCTTTAAACTTCGCAACTCAGGCACAAAGGCCCCTCTTCACACACTTTTGTAATATGTGATATCTTGTAAGAATATCAATTCATACCAAGCTGCATCAAAATCCGTCGATTAATTTGTCCTTAATTGCAAAAGGCGCACGAAAATTTACAAATTTCAAAAATTCACAAAAGTCGTATTTACAAAGCTACAATTTTAAAATTTGGCAGTTTGTGAGATTTCGTAAGAATATCAAATCATACCAAGTTTCATCAAAATCCTTCTATTGGTTTGGCCGTAATTGCAAAAGGCGCACAAAAATTTACAAACTTCAAAAATTAACAAAACTACAATTTTGAAAATTGTCAATTTCTTAGATTTTGCAAGAATATCAAATCATACCAAGTTTCATCAAAATCCGTCGATTGGTTTGGCCGTAATTGCAAAAGACGCACAAAAATTTACAAATTTCAAAAATTCACGAAAGCCGTATTTACAAAGCTACAATTTTGAAATCTGGGAATTTGTGAGATCTCGTAGGAATATCAAATCGTACAACGTTTTATCAAAATCCATAGATTGGTTTACCCTTAATTTCAAAAGGCGAACAAAACACGTCAAATATTCACGGTAATACGGTAACTGATTTTCACTATCACATTGTAAAGTAGACCTGGCACGTCAGCATTTCAAAATGTTAATATATAAAATAAATAAATGTTAAATGTTGTAATTTCAAAATTTAAATAAAATGGCACGCGGCCGGAAAAAAAAGGTTCGCCACCCCTGGTCTAGTTTAACTTTTTTATTGTCTAGTTAAGCGCTTTCTTTTAATAGTCTAGTTTAACTCTTTAATAATCTAGGTTAACTCTTTGATTGTCTAGTTTAACTCTTTGTTTTAATAGTCTAGTTTAACTCTTCATGGGACTGGTTCAGGGGTCGGCAACCGGTTTTTATATAGAGTAACCGATAGTATATAAAGAGTACCGGTAATAAAGAGTCGTTTTCCTTACAAAAAATTTAAAAATCCTATACAAGAACCGCAGGGATCATGGTAGAAGTTAAAAACACTGTAGAGAATTAGTATTATCAAATTTGCATAAATTAAATGATATTTCTAGTTATTTTATATACAGTATAATCTCGATATCCGACATATATGGGACCAGACAACCGCCGGAAAGAGTGATGGGAGGGAAGAGCGCGAGCGGTATCTAGACCGCCGGATTACTGAACGTGTCGTCCGATTAACCAACGGCCGAATTACAACAATGTTATTTGCACATATTGTAAAACAAATACTCAAGTAAATAGTAATCAATGCAAATAATTAAAAAAAAATCACAATCCGTGAGTTAATTAATGCAGAGATTTGTTTAATATCAGGTTCGTAATTTCAGGTACTTAGTTCGTACTTCGAGGTTTTTGAGGTTTTCGTACTTCGAGATGGTGTGTAAAAGTATCATAATCTACTATTATCTGAAAATTTAGGTATTCTAGTTTCCAGTACAGTTCATAAATTTAGTCTGCGCTAACTAGTAGCCTCATGATATAAATTAATTTGAGCGGTTAGCAAAATCCAAAAATATAAAATTTCTAGATTTTGAGTCTATTAGTCGTAGCAATTTGTAAAGTATTTTTTTTATTTTGCGCCCTTTTCTGCCATTTCTAAATAAAAAAATCGCCGATACTTATTGAGAAAATTGTATCGCCCTCGGCGAGCCATAACCGCACGCATATGAGTGCTGTTATGAGTCCATTACAGACGCAAAATAGTATATTACGTAATGAGAGTTGTAAGAAGCATATTACGTACGAGCGTAACAGTTTCGTAATTCCGCGAGTACGTAATTGCCTTACAACTCGAATTATGTACTTTGTCTACGACCACACTAATTTGTATCTGTTTAAAAATGTATGGCTTAATAGGTATGTAACGCACTAAATATCTCGATCTTCTTGCCTGATCTATAATAGTTGATAACAATGGTAATCGTAATGGTATAGTTAATGGTAATGGAATGGTATGGAAATAAAACTTATCTACTCACACACCAAAATTAACACATTAATAAATACATTATTTTATGTGAAGTATGCCATTATTCTAATCGTGTGTAAAAGTATCCAAATCGTGCATAAAAGTGCAATGTAAATCAAAAGAGAGTTTCATTATTAAACGATTTCTGTTTGTTGTTACTATGGCAACCTAACCATAATCTAATCTAGATTAAATCTAGGTTAACCTAGATTACATCGAAGTAGGGAAAGATGGTTCCTTCTAGGCCCTCCATCTCCATTGACCTTGACACTTCCGTTTCCGACTTCCCGTTTCGACGTCTGTTTTTGGTTTTGACTTAACAAGAGTTGTAAGAAGCATATTACGTACGAGCGGAACATTTACGTAATTCCGCGAGTACGTAATTGCCTTACAACTCGAGTTATGTACTTTGTCTACGACCACACTAATTTGTATCTGTTTAATAAGAAACATATGTTTGTTGTAACAAATTTATTTCTTATTAGGTTATGTTTATTTAAATATCATTATTTAATATTATAATAAACAAACAGTTGTATTTTCATATATAACTGTAACTCGACATTATTTAACTTGATAGAAATTAAAAGAAATACATTCTTAATGGTTACATACCTTATTATTTAGTACTTATTAGGGTTAAACTGGAATAAGATATTGGCAACCCAATGTACGCAATGTCAATTTCCGTTAGTTTGAATTGTGGCAGAACGTATGAGCATGTAGTATCAACTCTCAACCAATCAACGAATCGTAAACCAAACGCACGTGTGTGTTATCAATAATCGCGGACTGTTACATACGTGTGTGTTATGATGTATTTACATAGTTCACGAACTGTACAATAATGGGCATTTACAATAGTGGTCCATACGTGTGTGGTATGGTGTATTTACATAGTCCACGAACTGTACAATAATGGGCATTTACAATAGTGGTATAAATATAATTTCTTGATATTTGGACCTTCTAGTTAATAGTTAATAGCTAACTAGACTAATTAGCTTCTATTGAAATGTTTTCCATTGTGAAATCAGATCATGTTCCCTTCAGGTGGAGATGAATCGGCCGCGACGGCTTTAAACTTTTCGCTCGTCGCGGAAAAATCGCACGCCTCCCGTACACTAATTCCCCCAATTCTCGGCCCCTAATTGACTTACAGCCCTCCGAGCGGCGGCAAAAACTTCATAACTCTTATCTATTCTTCGCATTATCCTCGGGTTTTATTGCAATTTTTTCCTTTTCTTTTAAAACTCTTACTTTACACACAGCGAGAAGTTACAATGGCCCACTTGAACTTTGTTCCACGGCGACTCATTCGAACCCCTTTTCGCCCCTCAAGCCTTTATGTCTTACTTGGCCTTTTATTAACCCATAAGGCTTGTCCCACACTGAAACCGCTCAGCTCAGCCTTTCAGCCAAGAAAAATATTAAACCTGTGTATTTAAATAGAAACGCACATAGGGATCGTCTATTAATCACATGGGACTCAAAAGGGGGGAGGAGGTTTGCAAAGAATCACGAAATATCATATGGAGGCAAGGGGGGGGGGGTGTGTAGTGAGATATCACGTGTATTTATTTTTTCGATGAACGCGCGATTTTTGAACCGGAAATCTGCGCGCGACTTACAATCGACGTTACAATCTAACTCTACCAAGACAAAAGCGTACATTCAATTACCAAACTCGATCTCTACCCACAGTTCCAATTAAATTGAATTTCTAACGAAACAGGAAGTCAAATACAAATTTCCGGAACTGTGTCCTACAGTTTGTGAACCGCTGATTTCAAATATGAAAACCGGAAGTTGCTACCTCTCATAGTTTTCTAGATATCGGCGTTTCAATCGAACTCTATCAAATCAAAGAAGTTGTTTCAATTAAGTTCAATTACTAATACAAGCGGTAGTCAAAAACAAACTTCCGGAACTCTGTCCTACAGTTTGTGAACCGCTGAATTCAAATATGAAAACCGGAAGTTGCTACCTCACAGTTATCTAGATATCAGCGTTTCAATCGAACTCTACCAAATCAAAGAAGTTGTTTAAATTAAGTTCAATTACTAATGCAACCGGTAGTCGAAAACAAACTTCCGGAACTCTTTCCTACAGTTTGCGACCCGCTGAATTCAAATAAGAAAACCGGAAGTTCCTACCTCTCACAGTTATCTAGATATCGGCGTTTCAATCGAAGTCTACCAAATCAAAGCGGTTGTTTCAATTAAGTTCAATTACTAATGCAACCGGTAGTCAAAAACAAACTTCCGGCACTCTTTCCTACAGTTTGTGAACCGCTGAATTCAAATATGAAAACCGGAAGTTGCTACCTCTCACAGTTATCTAGATATCGGCGTTTCAATCGAAGTCTACCAAATCAAAGCGGTTGTTTCAATTAAGTTCAATTACTAATGCAACCGGTAGTAAAAAACAAACTTCCGGCACTCTTTCCTACAGCTTGCGACCCGCTGAATTCAAATAAGAAAACCGGAAGTTCCTACCTCACAGTTATCTAGATATCGGCGTTTCAATCGAACTCTACTAAATCAAAGAAGTTGTTTTAATTAAGTTCAATTACTAATGCAACTGGTAGTCAAAAACAAACTTCCGGAACTCTTTCCTACAGTTTGTGAACCGCTGAATTCAAATATGAAAACCGGAAGTTGCTACCTCTCACAGTTATCTAGATATCAGCGTTTCAATCGAACTCTACCAAATCAAAGAAGTTGTTTCAATTAAGTTCAATTACTAATGCAACCGGTAGTCGAAAACAAACTTCCGGAACTCTTTCCTACAGTTTGTGAACCGCTGAATTTAAATATGAAAACCGGAAGTTGCTACCTCTCATAGTTTTCTAGATATCGGCGTTTCAATCGAACTCTATCAAATCAAAGAAGTTGTTTCAATTAAGTTCAATTACTAATACAAGCGGTAGTCAAAAACAAACGACCGGAACTCTGTCCTACAGTTTGTGAACCGCTGAATTCAAATATGAAAACCGGAAGTTGCTTCCTCTCACAGTTATCTAGATATCAGCGTTTCAATCGAACTCTACCAAATCAAAGAAGTTGTTTCAATTAAGTTCAATTACTAATGCAACCGGCAGTCAAAAACAAACTTCCGGAACTCTTTTCTACAGTTTGTGACCCGCTGAATTCAAATAAGAAAACCGGAAGTTCCTACCTCTCACAGTTATCTAGATATCGGCATTTCAATCGAAGTCTACCAAATGAAAGCGGTTGTTTCAATTAAATTCAATTACTGATGCAACCGGTAGTCAAAAACTAACTTCCAGCACTATGTCCTACAGTTTGTGACCCGCTGAATTCAAATAAGAAAACCGGAAGTTCCTACCTCTCACAGTTATCTAGATATCGGCGTTTCAATCGAACTCTACTAAATCAAAAAAGTTGTTTCAATTAAGTTCAATTACTAATGCAACTGGTAGTCAAAAACAAACGTCCGTAACTCTTTCCTTCAGTTTGTGAACCGCTGAATTCAAATATGAAAACCGGAAGTTGATACCTCTCACAGTTATCTAGATATCGACGTTTCAATCGAACTCTACCAAATCAAAGAAGTTGTTTCAATTAAGTTCAATTACTAATGCAACCGGTAGTCAAAAACAAACTTCCGGAACTCTTTCCTACAGTTTGTGACCCGCTGAATTCAATTAAGAAAACCGGAAGTTCCTACCTCTCACAGTTATCTAGATATCGGCGTTTCAATCGAACTCTACCAAATCAAAGAAGTTGTTTCAATTAAGTTCAATTACTAATGCAACCGGTAGTCAAAAACAAACTTCCGGAACTCTTTCCTACAGTTTGTGACCCGCTGAATTCAAATAAGAAAAACCGAAAGTTCCTACCTCTCACAGTTATCTTGATATCGGCGTTTCAATCGAAGTCTACCAAATCAAAGCGGTTGTTTCAATTAGGTTCAATTACTAATGCAACCGGTAGTCAAAAACAAACTTAAAAAAATCTTAACTCTTTCCTATAGTTTGTGAACCGCTGAATTCAAATATGAAAACCGGAAGCAATTAAATTCAATTTCAAACGAAGCAGGAAGTCAAAAACAAACTTCTGGAACTCTTTCCTACAGTTTGTGAACCGCTGAATTCAAATATGAAAACCGGAAGTTGCTACCTCTCACAGTTATCTAGATATCGGCGTTTCAATCGAACTCTACCAAATCAAAGAAGTTGTTTAAATTAAGTTCAATTACTAATGCAACCGGTAGTCAAAAGCAAACTTCCGGAACTCTTTCCTACAGTTTGTGATTTGCTGAATTCAAATATGAAAACCGGAAGTTGATACCTCTCACAGTTATCTAGATATCGACGTTTCAATCGAACTCTACCAAATCAAAGAATTTGTTTCAATTAAGGTTAATTACTAATGCAACCGGTAGTCAAAAACAAACTTAAAAAAACCGTAACTCTTTCCTTTAGTTTGTGAACCGCTGAATTCAAATATGAAAACCGGAAGCAATTAAATTCAATTTCTAACGAAGCAGGAAGTCAAAAACAAACTTCGGGAACTCTTTCCTACAGTTTGTGAACCGCTGAATTCAAATATGAAAACCGGAAGTTGCTACCTCTCACAGTTATCTTGATATCGGCGTTTCAATCGAACTCTACCAAATCAAAGAAGTTGTTTAAATTAAGGTCATTTACTAATATAACCGGTAGTCAAAAACAAACTGCCGGAACTCTTTCCTACAGTTTGTGAACCGCTGAATTCAAATATGAAAACCGGAAGTTGCTACCTCTCACAGTTATCTAGATATCGGCGTTTCAATCGAACTCTACCAAATCGAAGAAGTTGTTTCAATTAAGTTCAATTACTAATGCAACCGGTAGTCAAAAACAAACTTCCGTAACTCTTTCCTACAGTTTGTGACCCGCTGAATTCAAATAAGAAAACCGGAAGTTGCAACCTTTCACAGTTATCTAGATATCGGCGTTTCAATCGAACTCTACCAAATCAAAGAAGTTGTTTCAATTAAGTTCAATTACTAATGCAACCGGTAGTTAAAAACAAACTTCCGGAACTCTTTCCTACAGTTTGTGAACCGCTGAATTCAAATATGAAAACCGGAAGTTGCTACCTCTCACAGTTATCTAGATATCGGCGTTTCAATCGAAGTCTACCAAATCAAAGAAGTTGTTTCAATTAAGTTCAATTACTAATGCAACCGGTAGTCAAAAACAAACTTCCGGAACTCTTTCCTATAGTTTGTGAACAGCTGAATTCAAATATGAAAACCGGAAGTTGCTACCTCTCACAGTTATCTAGATATCGGCGTTTCAATCGAAGTCTACCAAATCAAAGAAGTTGTTTCAATTAAGGTCAATTACTAATGTAACCGGTAGTCAAAAACAAACTGCCGGAACTCTTTCCTACAGTTTGTGTCCCGCTGAATTCAAATAAGAAAACCGGAAGTTCCTACCTCTCACAGTTATCTAGATATCGGCGTTTCAATCGAACTCTACCAAATCAAAGAAGTTGTTTTAATTAAGGTCAATTACTAATGTAACCGGTAGTCAAAAACAAACTTCCGGAACTCTTTCCTGCAGTTTGTGAACCGCTGAATTCAAATATGAAAACCGGAAGTTTCTACCTCTCACAGTTATCTAGATATCGACGTTTCAATCGAACTCTATCAAATCAAAGAAGTTGTTTCAATTAAGTTCAATTACTAATGCAACCGGTAGCCAAAAACAAACTTCCGGAACTCTTTCCTACTGTCTGTGAATCGCTGAATTCAAATATGAAAACCGGAAGTTGCTACCTCTCACAGTTATCTAGATATCGACGTTACAATCGATCTCTACCAAATCAAAGCGGTTGTTTCAATTAAGTTAATTTAATAGAAACGACGTCTTTGTTTTGGTAGAATTTGATTGAATCGCCGATATATGGATAAATAGTATGGATAATAGTATGGATAGTATGGATAAGTAAGACATAGAGACTTCCGGTTTTCATATTTGTATTCAACGGTTCATAAACTATAGGAAGCAGTTCCGGAAGTTTGTTTTGGACTTCCTGCTTCGCTAGTAATTTAATTTAATTGGAACTGTGGGTAGAATTCTACGTTTTAGTTTTGGTAGAGATAGATTGTAACGTCGATATCCAGATAACTGTAAGACGTGGTCACTTCCAGTTTTCATATTTGAATTCAGCAATTCATAAGCTATAGGAAACACTTCAAAAAGCTTGTTTTTGTCTGCTGGTTGCATAAGTAATTTAACTTAATTGAAACAACCTCTTTGTTTTGGTAGAATTCGATTCAAACGCCGATATTTAGATAACTGTAAAGGCTCGCGTACACCTTCACCGTCATCGGCCGAAGTTTGCTCGGTCGACGACGCCGATTGAATCAAACACTTGTAAAAGAATGAAAGCGCGTACACAAACACGACTTTAATCGTCCGATGACGCCCGATCATCACGATGATCTGAACTTGTTGGGATTTCTCGCCAGACTGCCGGCGTCTACAGTGCAAATTGAGTGTATTTATAGTTAAATTTTGTTGTTATCTATCTAAACGACTATGGATATTGAAAAATTAATAAGTTGTGTTTATAATAGACCAACCCTGTGGGATAAACATTCAAAAAATTACAATAATCGACAGGATTGCACTGTTGGTAACACTGGTGGTAACACTGTTGCAGTGTAAGCACATACACGTCATAGTTACTCATCCGGGTAGTTCTGTCCGCCATCGGCCGACAAAATCGGTTTTGGTGTACGCTTAGCATAAGACGTAGCGACTTCCGGTTTTCATATTTGAATCTAGCGGTTGAAAAATTCACGTGATTTAGAGTAGGGGGCCTCACCACGTATCACCGTGAGGGAGGGGGGCTTAAAGAGTTGCTGATATCATCACGTGATTAATGGACATACTGCGTCCGCTCAGCTCAGTTCTGCTCCGTTCCGATCGGCTTCGCTCCGTATCCTCTGTTTGTCAAGAATAGTAGCCCGGCGGTCGGATGTAGAGATAAGCATGGGATCCCATCATACCATCCCATCCCATCGTCCCATGGGAGGGGATGAGATATGAACGTCGCGTGGGATGGGATGGAATGGGCGACGATTTTGTATGGGACGGAGTGGGACGAGTTTTGATAATCTAGTTTGTGCATAATTGCTTATCGTGCCAATACGCACACTTACCATAATATATCCAGTCGGGGGGAGATTTCTGTGACAAAGACTTAGTTCCTAAAAAAATCTTCCGATCCGTTTGCCTCGAAAAAAAATTATTCATTGTCAGATAAAGAAATTACGGAAAAATTAAATTCGACCGTGTCTCACGAAAACCAAAATTTTCAATCCAAATACAGGGCTGGTCTAATCACTTACCTGTTCGGGCTGCTCGCGTCTCCTCCACGTGTAATCGTCCTTCCGGCGCCTTTTTAAAGGGAGGAAATGGGAATAGTAAGTGGAGGGATTCCCTTAAAATTGTTGTCTTTGACATTGAAATTGTTGTTAGACGTTGGATGCCGCTTCAGCCCTTTGGGTTCGTGATCACAGCCCTGGTTAATTGGACTTGAAACGCTAAACTGAATAACGCGTGCACGTGCCGGTCGAACGGTTCACGCCGGCGCAACACTAACGTTTTCATATCTGCGCTAAGGCATATATGCAACCAGGATAGCAGCACACATTTAGCCCTATAGGAGCCCTGAGAGGAGCGGACCCGATCGGACCCACTGAAATGTATACTAACTGGGATGAGCGCTGGCGTCTTGGAAAAAATTGGATAATTTGGCTTCACGCTTCGATTTCGTTCTACATGCTTCGCACACTCAAAGCGTACTGCTCGACTAAGATAAATTCGCGAAATAATAATTCATAAATCGCGCGATTTCGGCCCAGGTCGATACACCTTTCCCCTTCTATTGATCGGTGCCGAAATCGATTCAAATGTTAAATTTAAAAACACAGATTTACTAAAATTGACGAGAACACACGAATTATCGTTAAGTCTGAACCGAATAGAAAGTCTGCAGTATGGGCAAAATTGGATAAATTGGACGAAAATTTTTGGTTTGTGGGATGGGACAGTGGGACGAAAATGTGATGGGATGGGACAGTGACAAGGATCCGTCCCATGGTATGGAATCTGGAACGAAAAACTCGTCCCACGCTCTCTAGTCGGATGCTGGCGAATGGTTCACGCCGGCGAAACACTAACGTTTTCATATATGCGCTAATTTCGATACTCTTATTATTCAGTTGTTCAATTGACTGCTTTTGGGCAATTGACTACCGAAAAATATAAGGCGTACGTGATTTAAGTATATGTAGATTATAAACAAAAATTAGACGAAATATAATATATACAGGATAATATATACTAACTGGGACGAGCGCTGGCCTCTTGGCTTGTTCGGACCGAGAGAGAGGATCTCCCTTCATTCTTGTCTAGTCAAAAGTGTAGTCGAGAATGGGGAGGATGTGATACAGTCAGAGCGAAAAGCTAGTTGTATTGATCAACAAACAGAGTGAGATCGAGTGAGAGTGAGAGTGATTTTCCTTTTGGACTGTACTAGACGAAGACAGAGCGATACGAGAGACACCAGGGTACACCAGGGTATTGTGATGCTCTCTCTCGGCCTGCACAAGCCAAGAGGCAGCGCTCGTTCCAGTTAGTATATATTTCAGTGATCGGACCTCATGTGAGCTGAACGGAGCGGATTCAATATGCGACAAGCCTTACCCGCCCTTATTCAAAAATTAATAAAATTTGAAAACCAATAACAAAAATACCAATAGAAATACCTTTTAGTGTTTTTCCAAAGTCCAAACAGAATTACAAATTGATTTCATTCTAATGACATTAAAAACTTGTAAGTAAGGTATCTTTTTTTGTGGAGGAAGTAGCAAGCACAATCAGTTAACTTGACAAGTGGCCCTCCTGAAATCACGACCATCTTAGTACCGCTGCAAGCATAACCTCAAGATGTCTCTGCCGTACGATGGAATTCTACCCTATATTTTATTACCATACATCCCTCATTCACTATGAGTGTTTAGGGGTTCTGGCACTTCACTATTTGTTTTTACTGCTCAATTTTGCCTGTATACCTATATACTCTGTATAAAGGTATATAGGGTATTTTTTTAAATAACGCAAATATTTTTAAACTTATAAAAAGAAAACTTTATTTTAGTATTACACTTATTCTCTAACTTATCTTAAGAAAAAACCTAACTATTTCTAGATCTAATATAAACTTATATATTAACTATTTCTAGATCTATTTCGATACTCTTAACATTCAGTTGTTCATTTGACTGCTTTTGGGCAATTGACTACCAAAAAATATAGGACGTACGTGAATTAAGTATATGTAGATTATAAACAAAAATTAGACGAAATATAATATATACAGGATGTTACGGGACTTGAGTATGTCGCATGTCGGTTATAAACAAGCAAAATTTAGACATAATATATACCCTGTATATATTATGTATATAGAGCGTACGTGATGAAATGCATAACGAATATAAACAAAGAAAATTCAGAATAAACAGCTTGGTGCAAACACGTACTTTTTAACCTTCGGACCTAACCGAGGAGGACCTAACTGTATGCAACCCATATGCTTCTGGAGCCTGAGAATATGTATTTTCATAAGTTTCTAATAGTAAATTCGCATTTTTCTTGTAATTAAACTACATATTTACGGTTTTCAGATTTTTCCCTTTACATGTGCTGTAAGACACCGCTTCTTGATAAATTTCATGATTCTAGGTCAACGGGAAGTACCCTATAGGTTTTGATTCCCTTGTGAAATCGCAAAATATGCGACATAAACGGTCATATCTTTTGATCGCGTTGACTTCCAAGTTTGATTTTTTCACAGCTGAAAGAGACCGCAGACCCGAGTATTTGATACAAATTTCAACTTGTTACTTCTACGCGTTCCTGAGAAAATTGGTCTTGACAGACAGACAGACTGACGGACAACAAAGTGATCCTATAAGGGTTCCGTTTTCGGTACGGAACCCTAAAAATGAAGAAAATTTTAAAACCAATAGCCTTAATGCCGATAGAAATATCTTTTAGTGTTTTTCCAAAGTCCAGCAGAATTACAAATTGATTTCATTCTAATGACATTAAATAAAAATAAATGTAGAATTTGCGTCCTAAAAATAGGACATTGGGGGTCTAATGAATTTCTTATTAAAAACATATAAACTTCGGAGAACTAGCATTGTACAGGATATGTACCGTGAAGCAAGGACACAAATTAGAAGCAGTGTAGGATTGTCAGATACTATACCGGTTCAAGTATGTCTTCACCAAGTTTACAAATTACAAATTGATTTCATTCTAATGACATTTAAAAAAAATTTGTAGAATTTGCGTCCTAAAAATAGGACATTGGCGGCTAATGAGTTAATTTCTTATTAAAAACACATACAAATTTCGTCTTGGAAATGCAACAATTGATTAGCAGACTGGCAATTAAACGAATGTCATTACGATTAGTAGTGTTAGTAGGTGGCACGTGCGTGTAACGATCCGGCATTTAGTCCTTAAAACCCGGGAAGAAATATTACTAGATAAACGCCGCCGCCTCTAATTTTATTACCGTTACAGCCACAATGGGAACGATTATCGCGTGTAGTTAGACTTATAATAGTCGCTTAATATCACAACTAGTCCGCCACGGGGAAAAAAGCGTAGATAATACTTAGTTATTAGATTTGATTTATTCAACAGCAACTTTAGCGCACTATATAATTACTATAAGTAGACTATTTATTTATTTACACTTATTACCCCAGTTTCGGTTTAAACTAGGTGTTTATGTAATGTAGACGTCGTAACAAACCTGGTTTATTAATAAATAAAAAATCCATACACTCAAAGTAGGATGAAATTCAATATAAAGACTGATAAAGATTGATGAAAGTCAACACTACACGCTACTTAATATACGTGGTCTGTTAGAAAAGTATCCGACCTTTAGCCGGTAAAAAAAACTGGCATACCTGCAGCGTAGGGAACCTAATCACCCTCAAAGCAGTCTTCTTGGGACTCTACACACTTCTGCCAGCGGTGCCGCCATTGTTGGAAGCATTCCGAAAAAGCCTCTTTCGGAATCGACTTTAGCTCGGCTGTCGTTGCAGCCATGTAATCTCTTGTCTGCAATCGCGTTCCTTTCAATGGCCTCTTGTCTTTGGGGAATAGCCTGAAGTCGCAGGGGGCCATATCAGGAGAGTAAGGAGCCTGTCGAACCAGAGGAATGCGAAGAATGTGCTGGAGCATTGTCGTGATGGAGTCGCCAATTTCCTGATGACCACAGCTCCAGTTGCTTGCGCCGCATAGCATCACGTAGGCAACGCAGGATATTCACTTGTCGTCATGTTACTTGCTTTGAAAAACCGATTAGAGCAGTACACACAACGTCGCTCGAACACTGCTCGACAGCAACTGACGCTATCTACAGGCGGGAAATAATTCACGCATGCGCGCGAAGGTTCAAGGTGGGCTCATGCAAGCGCGCTTGATTCAAATCCATCATATTTTCAAAATTAAAAATAATGTCGGATACTTTTCTAACAGACCATGTATTCGGGAGGGCACCGGAATATTTTCTGTTACCCCTTGGCACACGTTGCTCAAGATGCGTTGTGTGAGCCGTTCGCTGCGTATCACACAACAGGGGCCCCGGAATGTCTGCTGTTACTCCTTGGCAGACGTTGCTCAAGATGCGGTGTGTGAGCCGTTCGTTGCGTATTACACAACGGTGGCCCTGGAATATCTGTTGATACTCCTTGGCACACGTTGCTCAAGATGCGTTGTGTGAGCCGTTCGCTGCGTATTACATAACGCATCTTGAGCAACGTGTGCCAAGGAATATCAGAAGATATTTCGGGGCCCTGCCGCATATATTAGGGTTGACTTACTAGTCCTAGCGTAGCAATAGTTACTAGCGTAACCCTAGCGTGTAGGTTTTTAGGACTTTGATCAGTCTTTAAATTGGTTTATTAAGTCTATATATTATTAGTTTCTGCGTGGACGAAAATCGAGATGGACTACGTAAACTACTAGTTTGTGAATGTCTATTGATTGGGGGGTGGATCAAAGCCGAAACCGCCGACACACAGCGCTGCATGCTAACCGAGTTCGCTAATAAATACGCGCACTATGCAAGTCTACTACACACAATTTGCATTTTACTACCGAGCTTTAGTGTTTCGACTTTTTCTGATTTCCGAGAGCTCTCCGAGCTTTGTTTAATGCCCGACTCTAAACAAGTTATAAGTTCACATATCACATCGGCTTCGTGTTCTACTTCGACTACACGCCAAGTTTACTAACAACTTCGACTTTTTCTTGATAATTTATGGAACTCATGCGGGCAAGACTAGACAGACAATAATGGAAGAGACTGAAAAGACTAAACAGACTAGATTGGGCAGGACAAGACTAGAAAGATAAGGCTAGACAGGGAAGAGTGATCAGACAGTTCCAGACAGATTAGACTAACAAGACTAGACAGGCATGACTAGACGGACGAGATTAAACAGGCAAGATTAGACAGGCAAAATTAGACAGACAAGACTAGACAGACAAAACTAGATAGACAAAACTAGATAGACAAGACTAGACAGACAAGACTAGACAGACAAGACTAGACAGACAAGACTAGACAGACAAGACTAGACAGACAAGACTAGACAGACAAGACTAGACAGACAAGACTAGACAGACAAGACTAGACAGACAAGACTAGACAGACAAGACTAGACAGACAAGACTAGACAGACAAGACTAGACAGACAAGACTAGACAGACAAGACTAGACAGACAAGACTAGACAGACAAGACTAGACAGACAAGACTAGACAGACAAGACTAGACAGACAAGACTAGACAGACAAGACTAGACAGACAAGACTAGACAGACAAGACTAGACAGACAAGACTAGACAGACAAGACTAGACAGACAAGACTAGACAGACAAGACCAGACAGACAAGACGAGACAGACAAGACT
This sequence comes from Phosphuga atrata, assembly GCA_944588485.1. Classification (NCBI taxonomy): domain Eukaryota; kingdom Metazoa; phylum Arthropoda; class Insecta; order Coleoptera; family Silphidae; genus Phosphuga; species Phosphuga atrata. The sequence goes on from OX155903.1 coordinate 53,461,770, forward strand.
AGACAGACAAGACTAGACAGACAAGACTAGACAGACAAGACTAGACAGACAAGACTAGACAGACAAGACTAGACAGACAAGACTAGACAGACAAGACTAGACAGACAAGACTAAACAGACAAGACTAGACAGAAAAGACTAGACAGACAAGACTAGACAGACAAGACTAGAGAGACAAGACTAGACAGACAAGACTAGACAGACAAGACTAGACAGACAAGACTAGACAGACAAGACTAGACAGACAAGACTAGACAGACAAGACTAGACAGACAGGACTAGACAGACATGACTATACAGACAAGACTAGACAGACAAGACTAGACAGACAAGGCTAGACAGACAAGACTAGACAGACAAGACTAGACAGACAAGACTAGACAGACAAGACTAGACAGACAAGACTAAACAGACAAGACTAGACAGACAAGACTAGACAGACAAGACTAGACAGACAAGACTAGACAGTCAAGACTAGACAGACAAGACTAGACAGACAAGACTAGACAGACAAGACTAGACAGACAAGACTAGACAGACAAGACTAGACAGACAAGACTAGACAGACAAGACTAGACAGACAAGACTTCAAGAAGTTCGTCAAGAAATCAAAAGCAAATCTTGGGTAACAAACACGGTTAGAACCTCAAGTAGAAACTTAAAGGACCTATATTTATTGCAAAAAGAATTTCCACAACTAAAGAATCGGTACATAGTACAGAAGAAAAAACACAACATATTAATTGCAGATGAAAAAAGAAAATTTTACGAAAACATGCTAGAAAACGCCCCTAACATACAAAAGCAATTGTGGACGATTGTCAAAGATCTATCTAATAAAATCAATGAAAAACCATCTATACAAATTATGGAAAATAGTGTAATGATTAAGAACCCAAATGAAGTGGCTACTTTATTTAATAACTTCTTTAGGAATGCACCTGATTTAGTGAGGGAAAACATAACACCAACTAAAATATCAAACCGACATATACCTCAAAATAATTGTACAATATTCTTAGAGGAATATACAGAAGGGGAACTTTTACAAGTTTTACAAAAATTAAAGAATAAAAACACTAGCGGGCCCGACTCACTGCCCTGTAAGATTGTAAAAGAATTCGTATCTTTGTTAATTAAACCTCTAACACATGTTGTGAATTACACATTTGAGAGGGAAGAGTTTCCACAGGTCTTGAAATCTTCAATAATCATTCCGATTTTTAAAAAAGGCGATAAAGAAGACATAGCCAACTACAGACCGATTTCGCTAGTATCAGTTATATCTAAAATATTAGAATACTCTATGTTACACAGACTTACACCTTTTCTGGACAAATACAAAATAATACCAAGACAGCAACACGGATTTAGAACTGGTCAATCTACAACAACGGCAATTACAAATTTATACAATAAAATCTTAGAAGAAATAGACTGTGGGAAATGCCCAGTGGGAATATGTTGCGATCTCACTAAAGCGTTTGACTGTGTGTCGCACGACATCCTACTAGATAAATGCCACATATACGGAATAAGAGGAAAAGTGGGCAATTGGCTAACATCCTTTCTTGAAGATAGACAGCAAGTGGTCATAGTTACAAATAGCAATGACAGTGGAATATCGCCAGCAACCACAATAAACATAGGTGTCCCTCAAGGATGTGTATTAAGCCCAACTCTCTTTTCAATATACATAGCGGACTTGGTAAAATATATAGAGGGTAACTACTGCACCCTATACGCAGACGATGCTACCTTCTTAATAACAGAAAATTCGGCGAAGGAAAATGAGGAAGAGGCAAATAAACTGCTTTCTAAAATATATAAGTGGTTCTCAGCGAACAACTTGTATTTAAACACAGAAAAAACCAGTTACTCGATTTTCCAAACGACGAGAAGGGAACGATGCGAAAATCTCTCTCTATATATTGGTCAGAAGGAACTACAACGAGCATCAAATACGAGATTTTTAGGAATATTCTTTGAAGAAACAATGACGTGGAAAATAACTGCAGAGAAAATAGTAAGCAAGATAAATAGAAGTATCTTCATATTGAGAAGACTGAAGAATTTAATCCATATCCATATGCTTATTAATATATACTTCGCGGAAATACATGCGAACATAACATATGGAATTATGGTATTGGGTTCCTCCCCTCAGATTGATACCATATTCAAAGCCCAAAAAAGAGCAATAAGATGCATGGCAAGAATAGATAAGAGAACATCGTGTAAACGATATTTTATAAATTTTAAAATTCTTACAGTTTACTCCATATATATATGGGAATTATCTTCGTATATATTTAAAAACAGGCATAAATTTATAACGAGTAAGAATCAACATTGCCACAACATTAGAGACAGCACCAAACTCCGTGTCAAAAGATCTAATCTGACTATGTGCAGCAAAGCGCCGGATAGAATAGGCATCCGAATATTCAACCAACTACCCGAAAAGCTAAGGCAGGAGTCCTCTTACAAACATTTCAGAAGAGAACTGAAGGATGCCCTAATTCAGAAGGCCTTCTATAGCCTTGAAGATTTTTTTCAATGTAAAGAGAAGTGGTGTTAACTCCACTTGATTGTCACATTAAATTTAAATTATCTTTAATTAAGTTTCATACTTGTATGTTTATTTCAAACTTGTATGTATTTTTTTTCTGACGAACACAATATGTACATCTGTATATCTTTTGGTGTAATAAATTTGATTTGATTTGATTTGATTTGACTAGACAGACAAGACTAGATAGACAAGACTAGACAGACAAGACTAGACAGACAAGACTAGACAGACAAGACTAGACAGACAAGACTAGACAGACAAGACTAGACAGACAAGACTAGACAGACAAGACTAGACAGACAAGACTAGACAGACAAGACTAGACAGACAAGACTAGACAGACAAGACTAGACAGACAAGACTAGACAGACAAGACTAGACAGACAAGACTAGACAGACAAGACTAGACAGACAAGACTAGACAGACAAGACTAGACAGACAAGACTAGACAGACAAGACTAGACAGACAAGACTAGACAGACAAGACTAGACAGACAAGACTAGACAGACAAGACTAGACAGACAAGACTAGACAGACAAGACTAGACAGACAAGACTAGACAGACAAGACTAGACAGACAAGACTAGACAGACAAGACTAGACAGACAAGACTAGACAGACAAGACTAGACAGACAAGACTAGACAGACAAGACTAGACAGACAAGACTAGACAGACAAGACTAGACAGACAAGACTAGACAGACAAGACTAGACAGACAAGACTAGACAGACAAGACTAGACAGACAAGACTAGACAGACAAGACTAGACAGACAAGACTAGACAGACAAGACTAGACAGACAAGACTAGACAGACAAGACTAGACAGACAAGACTAGACAGACAAGACTAGACAGACAAGACTAGACAGACAAGACTAGACAGACAAGACTAGACAGACAAGACTAGACAGACAAGACTAGACAGACAAGACTAGACAGACAAGACTAGACAGACAAGACTAGACAGACAAGACTAGACAGACAAGACTAGACAGACAAGACTAGACAGACAAGACTAGACAGACAAGACTAGACAGACAAGACTAGACAGACAAGACTAGACAGACAAGACTAGACAGACAAGACTAGACAGACAAGACTAGACAGACAAGACTAGACAGACAAGACTAGACAGACAAGACTAGACAGACAAGACTAGACAGACAAGACTAGACAGACAAGACTAGACAGACAAGACTAGACAGACAAGACTAGACAGACAAGACTAGACAGACAAGACTAGACAGACAAGACTAGACAGACAAGACTAGACAGACAAGACTAGACAGACAAGACTAGACAGACAAGACTAGACAGACAAGACTAGACAGACAAGACTAGACAGACAAGACTAGACAGACAAGACTAGACAGACAAGACTAGACAGACAAGACTAGACAGACAAGACTAGACAGACAAGACTAGACAGACAAGACTAGACAGACAAGACTAGACAGACAAGACTAGACAGACAAGACTAGACCGACAAGACTAGACAGACAAGACTAGACAGACAAGACTAGACAGACAAGACTAGACAGACAAGACTAGACAGACAAGACTAGACAGACAAGACTAGACAAGACAAGAACATAACCATAAACAACTGGAAAGTATTAGACTTAGAAACACTCAGTGATCATAAATATATATACTATGAAATAGAAGCCCAACCAATGAACACACGGCAAATTCACAATACAGCCAATAAGTGGAACACGAAAAGACTGAATAGAACAAAAATAGACGATGCTTTGAAGTCCTTATCAGAACAGACAACAGACGTAACAGCAGCGAACTGTACGCTCATTATTTCTAAAGCCTGCGATGCTTCCATGCCCAAGAATTCAAAAATATACGGGAAACGAAAACAAGTATGCTGGTGGACAGACAGCATTAAATCAATGAGAATAAAATGCACAACGAGCAAAAGGAAGCTGACAAGAATCAGAAAGAAAAGACAAACAACCCAGGAGGAAATAGAAACCTTACAACAAGAATACAGAAACACAAGGAAGGTTCTCAGAAACGAAATAAAGACATCAAAAAGAAACCAATGGAAAAAACTTTGTGAAGAAATAGAAAATAACGTATGGGGAGAAGGATACAAAATAGTCATGGGAAAGATGAGGCTACAAGACAACACACTTACACCGGAAAATAAAATGAAGATAGCAAAACAACTATTCCCGCAGCACCAGGACGTGACATGGACCCCCCCGTTTGTTCCTCATATCAACCTATACAGAATGGAAGAACTAACGACAGCTGCAAAAAAATTGCGAAATGGGAAAGCCCCCGGAATAGATGGCATACCACCAGAAATTATTAAAATCGCCGTAGAACAGATACCAGACTATATACTAGAGGTTATAAACAATACATTAAAAGAAGGAAAGTACCCACCTATATGGAAAACCGCCAAACTTATACTTGTAAAGAAGCCAAGCAAAATTAACGAAGCGACTAAATACAGACCGATATGTTTACTTGACACCATGGGAAAACTATGTGAGCATATGCTAATAAGCAGGATAATGGAAGAAATAAACAAAAATGGCGGAATCTCAAATAAACAATTTGGTTTCCGAGAAGGAATTTCGACAATACACGCAATTAGAAAGGTACACGATCTCGCCAACGAAGAGTTAAAGAAGAAATCCAAACAAAGAAAATTATGTGTTCTAATTACATTAGATGTCGAGAACGCCTTTAACTCAGCGTCGTGGCAAAAAATACTGGAGGAACTGTAAAAAAGAGAAATATCGCCATATCTTTTGAAAATAGTTCACAGTTACTTCTCAGAGAGATACATCGAAATAGAAAAAAATTACACACTAAAAATAAATAGCGGCGTACAACAAGGATCAATCATGGGCCCAAAACTTTGGAACATACTGTTTGATAGCCTACTTAGAACGCAGCTACCAGCGGAAGTGGAGATATTAGCCTATGCAGATGATGTAGCAATCGTGGCGAAAGCGAGTACAGAAGAGGACCTAATGGAAAACGTTAACGAATCACTGCGATTGATTAACAGATGGATGCAAGAAATGAAACTTAACCTAGCAAAACAAAAAACAGAATCCATCATGATAGTGGGCAGGAAAAAATTTAAAAGGGTTGAATTCAACCTAGAAGGTGAGAAAATACTACCGAAAAAGAATCTTAAATACCTCGGTGTAACTTTTGATGGAGCATTAAAATATGGAGCACACATAGCAGAGAGGACAAAGAAGGCAAGCAGATGTGCTGCCGCCATAGGAAGGATCCTACCTAATCAAGGAGGGGCCGGAGAACAGAAACGCGCAATTCTCTGCAAAGTAGTGGACTGTATAATACTGTATGCTTGCCAAATATGGGGGCACGCCCTCCAAACCAAAAAATACAAACTGATGATTGAGAGAATACGGAGGAAGATGGCTCTCAGAGTATGTAGAGGATTCCAAACAGTAAGCATGGAGGCAGCATTGGTGCTGGCCAGAACACCGCCAATCGATCTACTTGTTCAAGAGAGGCAGGAAACATACAAGGCGTGCTCAATGGACAAAAGCAAAAAAAAAAAAACGGAAGCCAAGAAGACGGCGCGTCAAAAACTAATAGAGCGATGGCAAGAGAGGTGGGACTCGACCATAACCGGTCGTTGGACACACCGCCTAATACCAAATATGAGCATGTGGTGCGAGAGAATACATGGCGAAATAAGTTTTGAACTCACTCAAGCTTTCACCGCACATGGATGTTTCATGGCGTACTTGGAAAGATTCAAGAGAAGCGAAACAGCGACTTGCTTACTATGCGGACATCCCAATGATGATGCATACCACACAGTTTTTATTTGTCCCAGCACCGAAGAGGCAAGGAATCAATTAGAGGAAAAACTGGAAGAGAAAATAAACATAGAAGGACTCGTTCCTGCAATGCTATGCAATGAAAATAACTGGGTGTCAGTGGCGGCCTATATACGGCTCGTCATAGAGAAGAAACGAGCAGCGGAGGAGAAACATAAAACAACTAAAACTGTTCCCTGAACCCCTAATCTCAGGAGAGGACGGGGGAAGTAAGGAAACGGTAACAAATGACACCACCCCGAAGTAATGCGTGAGCGGTTCCGGTGTGGTCGATCTATTCAGGGGGGCCACTTGTCAAGTTAACGAAAGTGCTTGCTACGTCCCCCACCAAAAAAAAAAAAAAAAAAACAGACAAGACTAGACAGACAAGACTAGACAGACAAGACTAGACAGACAAGACTAGACAGACAAGACTAGACAGACAAGACTAGACAGACAAGACTAGACAGACAAGACTAGACAGACAAGACTAGACAGACAAGACTAGACAGACAAGACTAGACAGACAAGACTAGACAGACAAGACTAGACAGACAAGACTAGACAGGCAAGACTAGACAGACAAGACTAGACAGACAAGACTAGACAGACAAGACTAGACAGACAAGACTAGACAGACAAGACTAGACAGACAAGACTAGACAGACAAGACTAGACAGACAAGACTAGACAGACAAGACTAGACAGACAAGACTAGACAGACAAGACTAGACAGACAAGACTAGACAGACAAGACTAGACAGACAAGACTAGACAGACAAGACTAGACAGACAAGACTAGACAGACAAGACTAGACAGACAAGACTAGACAGACAAGACTAGACAGACAGGAGTAGACAGACAAGACTAGACAGACAAGACTAGACAGACAGGAGTAGACAGACAAGACTAGACGGACAAGACTAGACAGACAAGACTAGACAGACAAGACTAGACAGACAAGACTAGACAGACAAGACTAGACAGACAAGACTAGACAGACAAGACTAGACAGACAAGACTAGACAGACAAGACTAGACAGACAAGACTAGACAGACAAGACTAGATAGACAAGACTAGACAGACAAGACTAGACAGACAAGACTAGACAGACAAGACTAGACAGACAAGACTAGACAGACAAGACTAGACAGACAAGACTAGACAGACAAGACTAGACAGACAAGACTAGACAGACAAGACTAGACAGACAAGACTAGACAGACAAGACTAGACAGACAAGACTAGACAGACAAGACTAGACAGACAAGACTAGACAGACAAGACTAGACAGACAAGACTAGACAGACAAGACTAGACAGACAAGACTAGACAGACAAGACTAGACAGACAAGACTAGACAGACAAGACTAGACAGACAAGACTAGACAGACAAGACTAGACAGACAAGACTAGACAGACAAGACTAGACAGACAAGACTAGACAGACAAGACTAGACAGACAAGACTAGACAGACAAGACTAGACAGACAAGACTAGACAGACAAGACTAGACAGACAAGACTAGACAGACAAGACTAGACAGACAAGACTAGACAGACAAGACTAGACAGACAAGACTAGACAGACAAGACTAGACAGACAAGACTAGACAGACAAGACTAGACAGACAAGACTAGACAGACAAGACTAGACAGACAAGACTAGACAGACAAGACTAGACAGACAAGACTAGACAGACAAGACTAGACAGACAAGACTAGACAGACAAGACTAGACAGACAAGACTAGACAGACAAGACTAGACAGACAAGACTAGACAGACAAGACTAGACAGACAAGACTAGACAGACAAGACTAGACAGACAAGACTAGACAGACAAGACTAGACAGACAAGACTAGACAGACAAGACTAGACAGACAAGACTAGACAGACAAGACTAGACAGACAAGACTAGACAGACAAGACTATAGAGACAAGACTAGACAGACAAGACTAGACAGACAAGACTAGACAGACAAGACTAGACAGACAAGACTAGACAGACAAGACTAGACAGACAAGACTAGACAGACAAGACTAGACAGACAAGACTAGACAGAAAAGACTAGACAGACCAGACTAGACAGACAAGACTAGACAGACAAGACTAGACAGACAAGACTAGACAGACAAGACTAGACAGACAAGACTAGACAGACAAGACTAGACAGACAAGACTAGACAGACAAGACTAGACAGACAAGACTAGACAGACAAGACTAGACAGACAAGACTAGACAGACAAGACTAGACAGACAAGACTAGACAGACAAGACTAGACAGACAAGACTAGACAGACAAGACTAGACAGACAAGACTAGACAGACAAGACTAGACAGACAAGACTAGACAGACAAGACTAGACAGACAAGGCTAGACAGACAAGACTAGACAGACAAGACTAGACAGACAAGACTAGACAGACAAGACTAGACAGACAAGACTAGACAGACAAGACTAGACAGACAAGACTAGACAGACAAGACTAGACAGACAAGACTAGACAGACAAGACTAGACAGACAAGACTAGACAGACAAGACTAGACAGACAAGACTAGACAGACAAGACTAGACAGACAAGACTAGACAGACAAGACTAGACAGACAAGACTAGACAGACAAGACTAGACAGACAAGACTAGACAGACAAGACTAGACAGACAAGACTAGACAGACAAGACTAGACAGACAAGACTAGACAGACAAGACTAGACAGACAAGACTAGACAGACAAGACTAGACAGACAAGACTAGACAGACAAGACTAGACAGACAAGACTAGACAGACAAGACTAGACAGACAAGACTAGACAGACAAGACTAGACAGACAAGACTAGACAGACAAGACTAGACAGACAAGACTAGACAGACAAGACTAGACAGACAAGACTAGACAGACAAGACTAGACAGACAAGACTAGACAGACAAGACTAGACAGACAAGACTAGACAGACAAGACTAGACAGACAAGACTAGACAGACAAGACTAGACAGACAAGACTAGACAGACAAGACTAGACAGACAAGACTAGACAGACAAGACTAGACAGACAAGACTAGCCAGACAAAACTAGTCTGTTAAGACTAGACAGACGAAACTAGATGGACAAAATTGGATAAGTAAGATTAGATGTTGTCTAATCATAATACGTTGTAAATTCGATTTTATTAGCATCGCATAGCCATTTGCCGTGCATAATATATCAAAGGGATTCGATTTGATGTATTCAGCGAATCCAATATTCCTTCCATATAAGAATTTTTGCACAAAAAAACAATATTGCAAAATATATATTCGATATATTGCTTCAGCACTAGCTGTATAGCAATGAAATCTAACAGGAAATTGCTATAAATATTTAGCAGACTGGATGAGTCAGCTGATTCTAGATAAATAAGACAATACAGATAAGATTAGACGTTTTAGATGTAACAAGACTATATTAAGAAGATTAGATAGTTAAGATTTTGTAGACAAGCCTGTCAGAGAATCGAGACTAGATTTCTAAATGTTAGCTGTTGGCAAAAAAATCGTTTAGTGTGCTAAATATAAAGTGATGATTTGTCCCTTTTCTGTCCCTTTTAACGGTCTTATGTGCGAGTGTGTTGAAAGAGACGACAGAAAAAGAGCTGGAAGTTTAAGGGTTTCACGGGATAAAAACAAGAAGAACAAAAAAGTCGTGAAACGATCAACCGGCAAAGTCTTTAGAAACCGAGTCCTCCGGCTCGTCCTTTTCGCGCACTTTAACCGTCCTCCTCTGGCTCTTCCACCGGAGGATTCCTTGCGAAAACTTCGCGAAACATCACCCTTTAAAACCCCTTCGAACCTCAGAAATAAAACTAGAGAATTGGGCCATACTTTATCGTCAAGTGTGTCTATTCTACTTTGTCTAGGCTTGTCGGTCTAGCCTTGTCTGTCTAGTCTTGTCTGTCTAGTCTTGTCTGTCTAGTCTTGTCTGTCTGTTCTTGTCAGTCTAGTCTTGTCTCTCTGGTCTTGTATGTAATTTATTCTAGTTTTAATCTCTGTGTGTATTTACAAAAATATTTAAATAATGTATTAAAGTTTAAGAACTCGTTTACACTGGAAATTAATTGTGAAGAATCCATTTGAATAAATTCCTGGCGGTCGCGGCGTTTCCTCCTCCTGCTAGTTGTCCGCGGGAATAAATTTGGCTCGTTTCACTCTAATTCTCGTCATGTTTCCACTTTATTCCATTTATTTATTCCAGTTTGAACCGCAAATTCATTATATTCGCGCGCAAGTTGAGACGAGAATTCACACTCGATCCCCGTCCGACTGAACCAATTAGTCTCACAAAGAAATAATTATCGTCAAAGTCACTAATCTAGAATTATCAAATTATTAAACTCAAACTTTAATCTATTTCTCTAAGCTAATATTAACTAATTCGATGTATAATCTACTACTCACAATTGTAGTGTACAGTAAACTGTATTATTGTTCGTTTGTCCTCCTTCAGAGTATATTGTATTTTAACTTACACTTACACTTAATTTACACTTACCCTTAACACTTTACACTTACACTTCACATATAAGTTGTTTTAGACTAATCTATTAAAATTAATTCTGAATCACTAGACCAGGGGTGGGCATATCTTTTGGCTGTGGGGCCACATTATGTTTGAAAATGTGGAGCTGACACCCAGTTCTTCCGGCATCCCACGCACCGGTTGTGATGGGTCAGTCTCCACCAGGGTCCTCAAATCCTCGTCCTGGATTTCTGTAGATCGACCACTCAGCTTCGAGGCTAAAATCACCGGAACGAAATTTGACAAAGCAACGTCGCCCTATTCGACATTCATTAACACTGCGGCATTTCCGACTGCTTTATGGTTTTCGGGCTGCTTCGACAGCGCTTTGGTTCAATTTGAATTCGCAGAGAAAACTTGGCCGAAAATTGCTTGACGACATCAAATAGTAATAAGCTGAAAAACGGCAGAAATTAAAATTTGGAAAAAAAATTAACAGCACCAATGCATAGAGTACAAAATTCTGTATCGATCAGTATATGCCACGACGCAGTAGAATAAATATTTATTGAGATATGGAGCTACAAACACACATGACATTAAAACGGGCAAAACTTTTGGAACAACCAATATAATTCATGCACACTCATCTTCCAACGTGAAATTCCAACAGAATTGGGCAGCTATACTAGACCAACGTACTATACTAACATTGTTTCTATTTGGAAAGAAAAATGCTTGGTGTTTAAGTCTTTCTCCTTCGCTCTCATGTACATGAATATTTGATTTAATTAAAGCTCGGCTCCACTGATTAAGCCATAATTCACGACCGCCTTATTGCACTCGCACACGTTTCCCTTGCAGAAAAGTTTCTTCGGCTTTTTAATCCACTGGACAAACTCCTTTTGAATGTTAATTGATATCGTCGCGAATAATCAACGAACTAGACAAACGTTAATACAGACAAGACTGGCCAAACGTTAATACAGACAAGACGTTAACGTTAAATGACCAAATGTTAATACAGACAAGACTAGGTAGGTAAGTCTAGTACTAGACAAACTAAATAAGTCCTCCTCGGTGGTGTAGTTGACAACATACCCGCCTTTAAATGCGGGAGACTCGGGTTCGAATCCTGGTCGGGGAGGCAACAACTAGAGCGGTTTTCGCTAACCGTCCGGGCTGCCCACCCTGAATGAATGCAAAATATGCGATACCGGGGTGGCGCATACTAAAGGTGGAATAGCCAAGGTGGAATAGGGGGTTTAGTGAGAGCTTCCCCCGAACCACTTTTAAAAGACAAACTAAATAAAGGACTAAATATTGTATGCTTTCTGCTGTGTATATATTGCATTTAGTATCGATTTAGTAATCAGTATTAATGTGCAGAGCTCGAAACGAAGATTCGAAACAAGGAATGAATTCGATAATCTGCGTGAAATATTAACGCGTTTTTTTGCGTCGTAAGCACACCCCTGCATTGAGCAAATTAATATAGGTTTAGTCTAAATGAAAAGACATCAGCAAAGACAGCAGCCCGGACGGTTAGCGAAAACCGCCCTAGTTGTTGCCTCCCCGACCAGGATTCGATTATTTCGGGCAATTACATCTCGAGTTCTTCTTAAGGTGTCGTACTCTCCGATAGGGTAGGCAACCTCTCGCGCATACTTGTGGAACGCATCATCCACTAATATACGGGACCTAGCAGTTTATCGCCGGTTCCGAACGACAATAGTTGAGAGGTTTACTAGGCAGAATTACTCGTGGTAGTTTGCCCTTGTTTTCCACGAGGTGGCCACAGCATAGTTCCGTGAAAAATTTTCACGGCTTGGCCGGGGATTGAACCCGGGATCTCATGTATAGCTAGCGGATGTGTTCACCACTACATCACTGTGACCATTACTAAGACTATCAAGGACTAATTGATCCCAATCATTCATTTCCGAGTCCGAGACGCCAGTGTTTACATTCAGGCCATTCCTTTCCAATAGTTGGCAGTGACTCGTTTGCCACAATTAGGTCCTCCATCTTGCACGTCTCTCCCATATTAGAACTTCTGAGAGGGTGGCTGTCGCTCTGAAGCCCCCCTCATTCACACAGCTCGTCATCCACAGGCATGCCTCATCTCATCCTCTTCGATTTGTAGTGCGTCACTCCTGCTTCCGATCTGCTTCTGACGCTCTATTACGGATGCCACTTTGCGTCTGAAGTGTGCTTGGGCAATTCCAGATAGATGCTACAGCTATCCCGACAGATCCATTATTGATGAAAAACCGATCCATTATCGATGGTTCGCTTAGTGTTTCCCTGTAGGAAGGATTAGCCGGTTTTTTACGTTTTCAGGGGACGCCCGATTGCTGTCCGATATTAACTCTCTACTCCTTAGTGTGTTCAGTGCTTTCCATGTCGCGTATGGTAAAAGTTTTTCCGGTGGCAGCTCCTCTCAAGGTTCGGTCGGAAGATTTGGTGTTGTTCTTTCCATAGTTCTATGCGGCGTTGTCTGCAGTTGGTGAGTATGTTGGAGAAAGCTCTTCCTTGATTTGAGTCGTCGCCTTTCTGGTTGTTGATCGTGTAGAGGGTGGCGCCTATCTCCGATCTGCTTCTGCCGCTCTAATACGGATGCCACTTTGCTTCTGACGTCTGCTGGGGAAATTCCAGATAGATGGTACAGCTATCCCCACAGATCCATTATCGTTGAAAAACCGATCCATTATCGATGGTTCGCTTAGTGTTGACGTTTTCAGCGGACGCCCGATTGCTGTCCGAAATTAACACTCTACTCGCAATGTACGTGGAGGCTCCTTCCATTTCCCCCATATTACTCCGTGATATATAGTGTAGTTTTAATGTTCTAGGACTAATTTTGGGATGCTTAGTCGTTTGGTGAAAGCTTGAAGTCTGTGTGGTAAACTGCTTTGAAATTGTGACATCGTGAAATCGGCGGAAAATGCGAGAAAATTGTTTTCGCTAAAATGGTTATTTAACAAGTTATTGGAAAATTTGAGCAAAGGGTTTCTGAAATTGCTTTTGCTGCTGGTTTCAAAATTGTAAATTGCATTTGGCTGATCATTTAGGTTCGCGTGATAAAATTTGATAAAATTAGCAAAATCGAGTGAAATTTATAAAATTTTTGAAAATTAGATGAAAGTTAAAATTATGGAAACTTACCTACAGTTTGTTGAAGAAGAACTCCTGTTCATTGCTGGTGACTTAAATGGCCACGTTGGAGGGAATAGAAATGGTTTTGACAAACTATATGGTGGACAAGGCTTTGGAGAGCGAAATGAACATGGATACAGAATCCTGGAATTTGCTGAGGTCTTACACTTAGCTGTGACTAACACCTTTTACAGAATGCAGCCATCGCACCTCATTACCTTAGAAGAAAATACGCAGATTGATTATTGGTTGGTTCAAAGGAGTGATCTGAAGTTTGTCACTGATGTAAAAGTCATACCATCAGACAATATTGCACTCCAACATCATCCTTCATTTTAGGATTCGCCTTGATCTTTGCAAGAAAAGTCTTATATCTATATCGGTACGAATTAAATAGTGGAAATTAAAAATCACCTCCAGCTGAAAACATCTAGTTATACCAGAGTTCTCTAGTTATGCCAGAACAAGGTCAACACGTTGATGAAATCTGGACAACGACCTACATACATAAGACTTGTGCTACTAACATCATAGGTAAAACAAAAGCTGGACGCAGTTTTATCAATAGAGAGATATGGTGGTGGAATTCTCATGTCTTGGACATTGCCATCAGACACATCAGACAAACGGAACACAGCGTGAATACATAAATATATTCAGCTTTTCCAGAGCTGCGGATATCTTTCTGTCTGGCTTCTCTGATCTTTCTTTGTATTTCACGGTTTATCTCCCTGTATGTGTTTTCTCCTTTCTTCCATCATCTGTAGTATTTCCCGTGTCATCCACGTCTTGTTTTGTCTTGCTTCATTTTTCAGAAGTTTGTCCTTGATCTCCTCTACCACTCTGTTAAGTGACTGTATTTTCTCTTCCGTGTTTTCGGCTTTTGCGGCTTTTTCTTCGTCCTTTCTACAATTTTCTGATATCATTTCTGATACACTATGATCACTTGTAGGTGCATAGACTTGAATGATATTAGTCTTCACTGGTGAAGCGTTGTTTTGTATGAGCAGGATTCTGTCGTTTACTGTGACAAAGTTACGTACGTGCTTTACTACACATTTGAGGACAAGCATTCCCGCTCCGAGTTCGTATTTGCCATTCATGGATCCTTAATAGTAGACTTTGTGTCAATCTACGTCATAGTAGCTTAAGTCGGGCTACCTCATTTCACTTACACCCATTATGCTAATTTTCATACGCTCCATCTCCTTTATTGCACACTGGATTTTTCCAACTTGAGCCATTGTTCTCGCATTCCATGTGCATTTTCTCTTAATTTGGTTTGTATCTTGTGGTTCATGTTTCTGTTCATAACTGCTCCCCCCAGAGATCTGATCCATGAGCTTATTACTCCAGGCTTGTGATTTGATCTGAACATATCCCTGAAGATCTGTACTAGGCAAAATCAATATGATCGTTAATGCAGTGGCTTCCTCTTGCCTTCTTCATTCCTCTGCCGTTAACCGTATTGGTTCTTCCACCTTTTGAACCGATTTCCCACTCTAAGGACCAGAGATGGCCCTACCTCTTAACGCTCCTCCACCTGAAGCTGTTGGATATTAAGAGGAGGATTACTTATCCCGGTAATCATTCGGTCGACAGAGCCTCGTCAGTTTCTAACAGGGTGCACCAACGTGCAGGTGAGGTTGTCATTTGGGCCAGCTTACACCAGCTTAAATATTATTATTATAATTATATAATTCAAATTCCTCTCACAATTTCCCATTCACCAGGAGATATCTAGAAGCTCGGATTAGAGTTAAGGCCGGTCCAGACGCTCCGTTTTGCACAACCTTTTGTCTGCGCAGTCTTAAGCCGGAATGAAAACGTTGCAATTTGTATAGCGTCTACACGGTGCAGATATATCTGTATATTTCGCAAAGTTTTAGACAAATCGTCATGGAGGAGGTTTCGACTAGTCTGGTCGTTTTTGAACAAAATGAATCGGAAAACGAAGCAACCGTCTACATGCACCGGTTATCGCTGCAACTGTACCGTCTCCGCGCAGTTTTCCTATGTACACGCAACGCTTTATCTGCAACGTGTTGAACTGCGCAGACAAAAGGTTGAGCAAAACAGAGCGTCTGGACCGGCCTTTAGGTTGCACAACAGACTAAGAAACAGAGTTATAAAGGTTGGTGAAAACACTTGCAAGTTATCACCCCAAGTTATCACCCCAAGTTGAGCTTCCCCTTTCGGCAATAGTTTGTAAACCAGGCTTGGATATGATAACCCCAACCTAATCCGGCACACATTATTTCTAAGAAATCTTCACACACTTTTATAAATCGTCTGGAATTTATAAATTCTACACAGGAAATTGATGAATACGTCAATTATAACTTCATCTCAGACTGAAAATTTAATCTTGCTCGGCCGAGACGAACTTTGCACCGAACTAGTTTTTAACACTCGGCCGAACACTATACTGGATTTTTTATGTATATGTCATTTATGATGTGATGTTAGGTTAAGTTAGTTTAATTTATGATGTTATGTTAGCACACCAATTTATTCCTGCTCGGCCGAGATGGACTATGCATCATCTAGTTGTTAACACTCGGCCGAGCACTGGCCAAATTTATCACCGGAGATTCTTGATGTCTCCATCAATTATGACTTCATTTTAGCCCACCAATTCATTCCTGCTCGGCCGAGACGGACTATGCATCAACTAATTATTAACACTCGGCCGAGCACTGGCTAACTTTAACATCAGAGATTCTTGATGTCTCCATCAATTATGACTTAATGTTATTGACATCAGGATGAAGAAGTTGTATAAGACGTGATCTTGATCGTCAGCAATATAGAAGATTGAAGTCGGTGGCAAAATAGGAAGTGTCAAAGGCTAAAGCAGACTATTACAAGAACATGTACGAAGAGCTCAACACAGCAGAAGGAGCAAATGATATCTACAGACTAGCGAAGAATCGCCATGGTTTCATTCAAGATGTTGGACATGTTATAATCATTAAAAATGAAAATCTACAACCTCTACAGAAACCTAATGAGATCTTTAACCGCAGAAAACAGAACTTCGAAAATAATAGCAACGAAAAATTTGCGCATCCGCCACTACCAGCTGCGGATCCTATACCTGGTCCAGTACCAGCTTGGGCCGGATGATCTTCCATCGGAGGTGTGAAGATGCTTGGGCCACAAGCAGCTCAGTTTCTAGCAGATATCTTCAACAAGATCATCGATGAAAACGAAACTACTTTTACTTGGCTCAGCATTGTAACAGTACCAATTTGGAAAGGTATAGGAGATGTGCACAACTGCTCGAATTATCGACCGATTCGCCTGATTTGCCACAGATATTTGAGCGTATTGTGGATACACGCCTTCGTGACATAATCAAGTTTGTCTCAAACTAATATGGTTTTATGAAAGGTACAGGGACAATCGATGCTATTCACGCCACTCGTCTTTTGATGGAAAGGCACCTAGAAAAGAGAATGTCCACACCATACAGCCTTCTTGCATCTTGAAGAGGCCTTCGATAGGGTACCTCGAGATCTAATATGGTATGCACTTCGGTAGCAAAGGGTACCAATGGGTTCAGCGTATATATCGAAATGTCACCAGCTATGCCCGATGTGCTCAAGGAAACTCCGCAACTTTTCCCATCAGAGTTGGTGTTCATCAGGGGTCAGCTCTGTTTTCGCAACTTCTTCACAACCGTACTACTGCAAACTGATCCCTGGACCTTGCTCTATGCTGATGATATCATTATAGCCTGCAAGTCTCTCCAAGAATTAGAAAAACATGTTCAATGTTGGAAAACTGCACAAGACACCCATGGCCTACGACTTAACATTGGGAAGATAGAGTATATGGAGTGTGGAGTACCAAGTGAAGGATCTATTCATATTGATAGCACTGAACTCCGAAAATCATCTGTATTCAAATACGACTGTACAATATACGACTGTACAAATACTGTATTCAATTAATCTGTTCAGATGGTCAAAACCTGCCCGACGCCCGAAACAGAGCCAACGCTTGACTGAAATGGCGCCAAGTCTCTGGAGCCCTTTTTGGAAACTGATGATGACGATCAGACATAGTGGCACCGGAATGTGCCACTATATCTGAAGTCAAAAATATACAGAACCATCGTTCGACCAGTAGCACTGTGTGGTACTGAATGCTAGCCAGTAACGAAGAGACATGAGCAACAACTACATGTCATGGAGATGAAGATAATTCTCTGGACACAGGGACTTACTAGACTGGACTGCGTCAGGAATGATACTGTTCGAGCTACATTTGGTGTGGCTCCAATCCTTGAAAAAATGAGGGGGAGACTGCGTAGTAGTCACTCTTCAGTCGAGAGAGTAGGGAAAGATCCTTTCTTCTGGAACCTCCTCACTCCTCATCTCCATGCTATTGGTTTTAGGGCCTGATTAAAAGCTGACTAAAGCTGATTAAACCTGTAGCGTGGGGCTAAATAGACCTCACGCCCTATTTATTATTTATTTTATATTTATTTAGTGCGTGGGGTTACATAGACCCCATACCCTTGTAGTGTATTAAAGCTGATTAAAGCTGATTGAAGGCTGATTAAAAGCTGATTAAGGCTGATTAAAGCTGATTAATAGCCTATTAAAGCTGATTAAGAGCTGATTAAAGCTGATTAAAAGCTGATTAAAGCTGATTAAAAGCTGATTAAATGAGGAGTGAGGTAGTTCCAGAAGGAACGATCTTTTCCTACTTGCGAGAACTGCACTAGACATCAGTCCAGAAGGCCAACGACCACTAGGGCGACCAAGAAAGCGCTGGCTGGATACTATGGACGCTCAAGATCGATCAGTATGGAAGAAAAAGTGCAAAAAAGCAGACCCTGATTAAACCTGTAGCGTGGGGCTACATAGACCTCACGCCTTATTTAGCGTGGGGTTACATAGACCTCATACTCTTGTAATGTATTACAGCTGATTAAAGCTGATTGAAGGCTGATTAAGGCTAATTATAAGCTAATTAAGGCTGATTAAAGCTGATTAATAGTTGATTAAAGCTGATTAAAAGCTGATTAAAGCTGATTAAAAGCTGATTAAAGCTGATTAAAAGCTGATTAAAGCTGATTAAAAGCTGATTATATGAGGAGTGAGGAGGTTCCAGAAGGAAAGATCTTTGCCTATTCCCAAGAACTGCACTTGACATCAGTCCAGAAGGCCGACGACCACGAGGGCGACCAAGTAAGCGCTGGCTGGATACTATGGACGCTCAAGATCGATCAGTATGGAAGAAAAAGTGCCGAAAAGCAGACCTTGCAATAAAGCGGGATTAATGCTAGGAAGATGATGAGTTGAAAGTTTGTCGAATTTAAATCTAATAAGTGTCCTTCAATGAATCCATGGCTCAGTCAAAGCGATTTTTTAAATTTTAAACTTTATAGGAAACCACAATCAAGCTGAACTAATATAGCTGACTAATTATAGCTTAAAATATAGCTGAACTAATGTAAATATCCGGAGATGTTTACGAAACCTTCTGTAACTAATGCTATAAGGAAGCTGTTATATTATAGCAAACTAATGTTTAGAATTGGTAAAACCATACTACATTATATATAATAATACAAACTTAATAAGTCGGAACACAGCATGAATATATAAATAAACTCAACCTTTCTGGAGCTCTATAATACTAATGAGTCTTTTTAGGACTCTTAGGACTTTAGGAGATAAGTTCTAAAAAGACTCATTAGTATTATAGAGCTCTGGAAAGGTTGAGTATATTTATATATTCGGGCTGTGTTCCGACTTTATTAAGAAACTGATGTTTGTTATTTAATGTAATTCTCGTAGTGAGGATTTAGTTGGTTAATTTAATGTGAAAGGAATGTTTTTCTAAAGCGAAATTAATTCAAATAAAAGTTTGTTTTTTAAGCGTTACAAGGGAATTTCCGAAAATAACGAGCCCGAAATGAATATTTACGAGTGAACTAGGAATAATAACTCACGCAAAAAAAACCCGCAACTTGCGCCGTTATTAATATTTATCGCCCATCCGCGCCCTCAAACTCAGAAATATTATCAACACAACATAACAGATAAGCGTCCATATAACAAGTCACGCAGTCACATAATCCAAACCGTCTTCCAGGCAGACGGTCTTCGCTTTATGCTCGCGAAAAATGTTCGCGGCGACACCTTTATGTAACGTCGGATACAATCTAAACGTCGAGTGCGTCGAGCAGGCGAATGTAAACAGGCCGGAAATGCGAACGCGCCCGGGGACTGAACCGACGGGGAGCGGAAGTCGGAGCTGACGCGCTGGAAAATGTCCAGGAGGATTTTTCCGCGCTCGATTTCCCATCTCAATGTTTCGGAAAAATAAAAAAAAATGTTTTATCGTCTAGCAATGATGATAACATGCCGTATGAACTAGATATTCAAATATTTGCTCGAGTTAATCGCAAAAATTGTCTTGAAAGAAATATTGCAGGCACTAAAAGTTTTCTTTCTAACTACTAGTCTTAGAAGGTTAAAAATAGATCCCTGAATATTTGGATAAATATAGTTCAAACATGCCGTCTAAACTAGATCTTTTATTTTAAGATTCCGTAATATTGGCTTGAGTTAAACGCAAAAAATATCTTGAAACAAATGTTGTAGTCACAAAAAATCTAAGTTAAAGATTCACATCAATTTAACTAACAAACGCGAGCGTGGTCAAGATGGCTGAGGTCAGACGCACGAACCTGTCGCGGACTCGTCGAACGCTCAAAACGCACTGCCTTATAACTCATATCGCGGCGTGATTTGTGATTTCCGGTTAATTTAGCAAGGTCTCGACCCAGGTCGGGGCACCTATCGCCCACCTTTGGATAGAGGCTGCAAACCAATTATACCAACAAAAGTGGCACGAACAGTAATATTGACTTGAGTTATTCGCAAAAATTGTCTTGGAACAAATATTGTGGTCACATTAAATCTGAGTGAGTTTTCTGTCTAAACTATTAGTCCTAGAAGGTTAAAACTAGCTTTGTATGAATATGTGGAGCTTCTAGTTGACAGTACAGTCTATAAATATATTTCAAACAAGCTAACATGCCGTCTGAACTTAAACTTGTATCTGTATTGTAAACTTGTAAAATTTGTAAAATGTATACTTGTAAACTGTATGAACTTGTATCTTAAGATACCGTAATTGAATGGACTGTATTTAACGATAATTTAGCGTTTGTATATCAAATCGGGATGGTCCCGTGGAACGTTCTTCCGTAGCCTATTTAAGGGAGGAAATATGAAGAAGTTATATGAGCAGGAAAATATAAATATGGACACCCTTAAATCAAATTGTTCTAGACAGGAGAAAAGCCGATGCTGCCTTCCATGCGGTGATCGAACCACCCGATAAAGATTCACATCAATTTAACTAACAAACGCGAGCGAGGCTAACATGTCGGCTGAAGTCAGACGCACAAACCTGTCGCGGACTCGCCGAACGCTCAAAACACACTCATATCGCGGACTGATTTCCGGATAATTTAGCAAGGTCTCGACCCAGGTCGAGGCATCTGTCGCCCTCCTTTGGATAGAGGCCGAAAACGAATTAGACTAACAAACGTGGCCCGAACAGTAATATTGGCTTGAGTTAATTGCAATAATTGTTTTGGATCAAATATTGTAATAACATTAAATCTGAGTGAGTTTCTGTCTGAACTATTAGTCCTAGAAGGTTAAAGCTAGCTACTTGGAGCTTCTAGTTGATAGTACTTCTATAAATATAGTTCAAACAAGCTAACATGCCGTTAATAAAAGTTAATAAAAATTAAGCCAACATTGGCTTGAGTTAAACGCAAATATTGTCTTGAAACAAATGTTGTAGTTACACAAAATCTGAGTTAAAAAATCACGTCAAATTAACTAATAAACGCGAGCGTGGCCAACATGGCTAAGGTCAGACGCACGAACCTATCGCGGACTCGCCGAACGCTCAAAATATACTGCCCGATAAGTCATATCGCGGCGTCAATTCCGGATAATTTAGCAAGGTCTCGTCCCAGGTCGGGGCATCTGTCGCCCTCCTTTGGATAGAGGCCGTAAACCAATTAGACTAATAAAAGTGACCCGAACAGTAATATTGGCTTGAGTTAATCGCAAAAATTGTCTTGGAACAAATATTGTAGTCACACTAAATCTGAGTAAGTTTTCTTTCAAACAAGCTAACATGCCCACTAAACTAGATCTTGTATCGTAAGATTCCGTAATATTGGCTTGAGTTAAACGTAAAAATTATTTTGAAACAAATGTTGTAGTCACACAATATCTGAGGTAAAGATACACATCAAATTTACTAACAAACGCTAGCGTGGCAAACATGGCTTAGGTCAGACTCACGAACTTGACGCGGACTTGCCGAGCGCTCAAAACGCACTGCCCGATAACTCATATCGCGGTGTGATTTCCTGCCAATTTAGCAAGGTCTCGACCCAGGTCGGGGCACCTGTCGCCCTCCTTTGGATAGAGCGCGAAAACCAATTAGACTAACAACAGTGGCGCGAACAGTAATATTGGCTTGAGTTAATCGCCAAATTTGTCTTGGAACAAATATTGTAGTCACATTCAATCTGAATGAGTTTTCTGTCTAAACTATTAGTCCAAGAAGGTTAAAACCAGCTTTGTATGAATACTTGGAGCTTCTAGTTGATAGTACAGTCTATAAATATATTTCAAACAAGCTAACATGCCGTCTAAACTAGATCTTGTATCTTAAGATGCCGTAATATTGGCTTGAGTTAAACGCAAGAATTATCTTGAAGCAAATGTTGTAGTCACATAAAATTTGAGTTATAGATTCACATCAAATTAATTACCAAACGCGAGCGAGGCCAACATGGCTGAGGTCAGACGCACGAACCTGTCGCGGACTCACCGAACGCTCAAAACACGCTGCCCGATAACTCATATCGCGGCGTGATTTCCGGCTAATTTAGCGAGGTCTCGACCCAGGTCGGGGCACCTGTCGCCTTCCTTTGAATAGAATCCGAAAACCAATTAGACTAACAAAAGTGGCGCGAACAGTAATATTAACTTGAGTTAATGGCAAAAATTGTCTTGGAACAAATATTGGATTTAGACGATTTGTTTTCTGTTTTTTTTTACACAGTTATGGTGGTATGTGTCTTTATTTTTTTTATTACTGTTGCAGACTCCTTTACTGTATCACAAATTTATCTTTTGGCTGAAGATTCATATGTGATAGATCTTGTTCTATCAAATCATCTTCTTTCCATCGCTTTTTCTTGACTATCTAAATGATGTACCAATTCATCCCTTTTATTTACAATTTGGACTAGTTCGTCGAGCAAAACCTTCTCTCTCGCCCGCTGCTCATCGCTCTTCCGGCAATCCTCTATCGACAGAATCATCTGGAGCTCGTGGTTCAGCATTTTATATCGCCTTTCTAAATCACCCTCTATCTCCAGTATGTTAAGTTGCATCTGCCACCGCAGCAACGCGTTTTTGCGCTTCTGCGCCATTAGATTCTCCTCCTCCTCTACGTTGCTCACTTGAGACTCTATCACAACCATCCGATTCTTCTCAAGCATCGCCGCTTGCTTATCAATGGCACTCTGCTCCCGCTCCAAATCCTCCAACTCTTTATCTATCCAATTTTGTACATCAATGCCCATCTCGGCTAATCCTAAGCCATCTGGTAACTTATCAGGAGTAATTTGTTCCCTAATTAGTCCTAATATGGACTAGATTTATCTGTTTCTTCAGAATTCTGACGACTAGGAGATCTAGGTGAGATATTTCCATTCTTTTCAGAATCTCCACAATTTTGTTTTTCTAAGGAAGCTTTGCTTTCGGCGCTCGGTTGCTTTCTGAAGATATTTTCGTTATTTTCGGGACTAGCTTTAATAAGTTCGGTGGTCGGCGTGGAACTTTTCCTCGTGTGCGCGCTCGATCCAAAAGCTCGGCCTGTCTTTCCTTCTCCGACCTCGTTGGTAAAACCGAATTGTCTCTATATAATTGTAGTTACATTAAATCTGAGTGAGTTTTCTGTCTAAACTATTAGTCCTAGAAGGTTAAAACTAGCTTTATCTAAATATTTGGAGCTTCTAGTTGATGGTACAGTCTGTAAATATAGTTCAATTAAGCTAACATGTCGTCTAAATTAGATCTTGTATCTTAAGATGCCGTAATATTGGCTTGGGTTAAACGCAAAAAATGTCTTGAAACAAATGTTGTAGTCACACAAAATCTGAGTTAAAGATTCACATCAAATTATCTACCAAACAAGAGCGTGGCCAGCATGGCTGAGGTCAGACGCACGAACCTGTCTCGGACCGCCGAACGCTCAAAACGCACTGCCCGATAACTCATATCGCGGTGTGATTTCCAGCCAATTTCGCAAGGTCTCGACCCAGGTCGGGGCACCTGTCGCCCTCCTTTGGATAGAGGCCGTAAACCAATTAGACTAACAAAAGTGGCCCGAACAGTAATATTGGCTTGAGTTAATTGCAATAATTATCTTGGAACAAATATTGTAGTCACACTAAATCTGAGTAAGTTTTCTGTCTAAACTATTTGTCCTAGAAAGTTAAAACTAGCTTTGTCTGAATATTTTGAGCTTTTAGTTGACTGTACAGTCTTTAAATATAGTTTAAACAAGCTAACATGCTGTCTAAATTAGATCTTGTATCTTAAAATATTACGGCATTTTAAGATTGGCTTGAGTTATTCGCAAAAATTGTCTTGAAACAAATGTTGTAGTCACACAAAATCTGAGTTAAAGATTCACATCAAATTATCTACCAAACGAGAGCGTGGCCAGCATGGCTGATGTCAGACGCACGAACCTGTCTCGGACCGCCGAACGCTCAAAACGCACTGCCAGATAACTTATATCGCGGTGTGATTTCCAGCTAATTTAGCAAGGTCTTGGCCCAGGTCGGGGCACCTGTCGCCCTCCTTTGGATAGAGGCTGTAAACCAATTAGACTAACAAAAGTGGCCCGAACAGTAATATTTGCTTGAGTTAATCGCAAAAATTGTCTTGGAACAAATATTGTAGTCACATTAAATCTGAGTGATTTTTATACCTAAACCATTAGTCCTAGAAGGTTAAAACTAGCTTTGTCTGAATATTTGGAGCTTCTAGTTGATAGTATAGTCTATAAATATAGTTCAAACAAGCTAACATGCCGTCTAAACTACATCTTGTATCTTAAGCTTCCGTAATATTGGCTTGAGTTAATCGCAAAAAAAGTCTTGAAACAAATGTTGTAGTAACACAAAATCTGAGTTATAGATTCACATCAAATTAAGTATCAAACGCGAGCATGTCCAGCATGGCTGAGGTCAGACGCACGAACCTGTCGCGGACTCGCCGAATGCTCAAAACACACTGCCCCATAACTCACATCGCGGCGTGATTTCCGGCTATTTGAGCAAGGTCTCGACCCAGGTCGGGGCACCTGTCGCCCTCCTTTGGATAGAGGCTGTAAACCAATTAGACTAACAAAAGTGGCCCGAACAGTAATATTGGCTTGAGTTAATCGCAATAATTGTCTTGGAACAAATATTGTAGTCACATTAAATCTGAGTGAGTTTTCTGTCTAAACTATTTGTCCTAGAAGGTTGAAATTAGCTTTGTCTGAATATTTGGAGCTTCTAGTAGATAGTACAGTCTATAAATATAGTTCAAGCAAGCTAACATGCCGTCTAAACTAGATCTTGTATCTTTAGATGCCGTAATATTGGCTTGCGTTAAACGTGAAAAATGTCTTGAAACAAATGTTGTAGTCACACAAAATCTGAGTTAAAGATTTACATCAAATTATCTAGCAAACGAGAGCGTGGCCAGCATGGCTGAGGTCAGACGCACGAACCTGTCTCGGACCGCCGAACGCTAAAAACGCACTGCCCGATAACTTATATCGCGGTGTGATTTCCAGCTAATTTAGAAAGGTCTTGACCCAGGTCGGGGCACCTGTCGCCCTCCTTTGGATAGAGGCCGTAAACCAATTAGACTAACAAAAGTGGCCGGAACAGTAATATTGGCTTGAGTTAATTGCAATAATTATCTTGGAACAAATATTGTAGTCACACTAAATCTGAGTGAGTTTTCTGTCTAAACTATTAGTCCTAGAAGGTTAAAACTAGTTTTGTCTGAATATTTTGAGCTTTTAGTTGACTGTACAGTCTATAAATATAGTTCAAACAAGCTAACATGCCGTCGAAATTAGATCTTGTATCTTAAAATGCCGTAATATTGACTTGAATTATTCGCAAAAATTGACTTGAAACAAATGTTGTAGTCACACAAAATCTGAGTTAAAGATTTACATCAAATTATCTAGCAAACGAGAGCGTGGCCAGCATGGCTGAGGTCAGACGCACGAACCTGTCTCGGACCGCCGAACGCTAAAAACGCACTGCCCGATAACTTATATCGCGGTGTGATTTCCAGCTAATTTAGAAAGGTCTTAACCCAGGTCGGGGCACCTGTCGCCCTCCTTTGGATAGAGGCTGTAAACCAATTAGACTAACAAAAGTGGCCCGAACAGTAATATTGGCTTGAGTTAATCGCAAAAATTGTCTTGGAACCAATATTGTAGTCACATTAAATCTGAGTAAGTTTTATTTCTAAACTATTAGTCCTAGAAGGTTAAAGCTAACTTTGTCTGAATATTTGGAGCTTCTAGTTGATAGTACAGTCTATAAATATAGTTCAAACAGGCTAACATGCCGTCTAAACTAGACCTTGCATCTTAAGATTCCGTAATATTGGCTTGAGTTAAACGCAAATATTGTCTTGAAACAAATGTTGTAGTCACATAAAATCTGAATTAAAGATTCACATCAAGTTAACTAACAAACGCGAGCATGGCCAACATGGCTGAGGTCAGACGCACGAACCTGTCGCGGACTCGCCGAACGCTCAAAACACACTGCCCGATAACACATATCGCGGCGTGATTTCCGGCTAATTTAGCATGGTCTCGACCCAGGTCGGGGCACCTGTCGCCCTCCTTTGGATAAAGGCTGTAAACCAATTAGACTAACAAAAGTGGCACGAACAGTAATATTGGCTTGAGTTAATTGAAAAAATTGTCTTGGAACAAATATTGAGGTCACACTAAATCTGAGTGAGTTTTCTTTCTAAACTATTAGTCCTAGAAGGTTAAAACTAGCTTTGTCTGAATAATTGGAGCTTCTAGTTGATGGTACAGTCTATAAATCTAGTTCAAACAAGCTAACATGCCGTCTCTACCAGATCTTGTATCTTAAGATACCGTAATTGAATGGACTAGATTTAAAGATAATTTAGCGTTTGCATATCAAATCGGGATGGTCCTGTCACTTACCTTTAGGCTGACCCGCTCCGTGGAACGTTCTTCCGTAGCCTATTTAAGGCAGGAAATAGGAAGAAATAATATGAGCAGGAAACTACAACTATGGAAACCCTTAAATCAAATTGTTTCGAATGAGAGAAAAGCCGATGCTGCCTTCCATGCGGTGATCTAACCACCCGATAAAGATTCACATCAAATTAACTAACAAACGCGAGCGTGGCCAACATGTCGGCTGAAGTCAGACGCACGAACCTGTCGCGGACTCGCCGAACGCTCAAAATGCACTACCCGATAACTCATATCGCGGCGTGATTTCCGGATAATTTAGCAAGGTCTCGACCCAGGTCGGGGCACCTGTCGCCCTTCCTTGGATAGAGGCCGAAAACTAATTAGACTAACAAGAGTGGCCCGAACAGTAATATTGGCTTGAGTTAATCGCAAAAATTGTCTTGGAACAAATATTGAAGTTATACAAAATCTTAGTGAGTTTTCTTTCTAAACTATTAGTCCTAGAAGGTTAAAACTAGCTTTGTCTGAATATTTTGAGCTTCTAGTAGATAGTAAAGTCTATAAATATAGTTCAAACAAGCTAACATGCCGTCTAAACTAGATCTTGTATCTTAAGATGCCGTTATATTGGCTTGAGTTAATCGCATATATTGTCTTGAAACTAATGTTGTAGTCACACAAAATCTGATTGAGTTTTCTGTCTAAACTATTAGTCCTAGAAGGTTGAAACTAGCCTTGTATGAATATTTGGAGATTTTAGTTTCTAGAACGGTCCATAGATATAGTTTGACTCTCTCAAGACGTAAACTAATTAGAGAAGCTAACCAAAGCGAATTTTGTAATAATATAATCCCCTAAATATTCTGTTTAAGCTACGACGGAATGACGGACAGAATGTTGCAATTAAACTTTACCTGAACATTAATTAATACGGTCGTTGTGATATCTCTAGCTATAATTATATCGCAATTAAATCAAGTTTCGTTGTGTGCGGTGGTGAATGAAGAGCGCGCCACAAAGTCGCAGTTTGTTGCAATTAGATTGACGGGGCGCGTTGTAAATTTCGCCTTGTCCGGTTTCAAACGAGTGCTTGTGGCGGTAAAGAGGGTCCGCTCGGCCCTCGGGAAATTCCGCCCCTCGCCCGGGGGCCACTCGCTCCGTTTCGATTACAAATACCGGCGCAGGAAACCCTTCCGCGAATAACAATAAAGGCTGTTTTTGCGGGACGTATGTTTTTTTTGTTGATCTGCGAAATCCTCTTGATTTACACGCAAGGAAAAAGTGAAAACGTTTTCGTTTTCGCAAACGGTTTATTATCAAAAAGTAATTGTAAGAATAGGATGGTTGCGACTGTTACTTCGTGGTAATACATACTTACATTGAATTGGAAAAATGTTGTTCAATTCAATATAAGTATGAATTTAGGAATTACTTAAGGAGGTATGAATCACCACCCTGTTTTTAGGGTTCCGTACCGAAAACGGAACCTTTATAGGATCACTTTGTTGTCCGTCTGTCTGTCTGTCTGTCTGTCTGTTCGTCTGTCTGTCCGTCTGTCTGTCTGCCAAGACCATTTTTCTCAGGAACGCGTAGAGGTAACAAGTTGAAATTTGTATCGAATACTCGGGTCTGCGGTCTCTTTCAGCTGTGAAAAAATCAAACTTGTAAGTCAACGCGATGAAAAGATATGACCGTTTATGTCGCATATTTTGCGATTTCACAAGGGAATCAAAACCTAAAGGGTACTCCCCGTTGACCTAGAATCATGAAATTTGGCAAGAAGCGGTGTCTTACAGCACAACTAAAGGGAAAAATCTGAAAACCGTAAATATGTAGTTTAATTGCAAGAAAAATGCGAATTTACTATTAGAAAGTTATGAAAATACACTAATGTGTTGCTAGATTGTGGTATTGTCAGGCACCAAAAGCATATGGGTTGCATACAGTTAGCTCCTCCTCGGATACCTTAATTAATTACAAGTTTGTACGGAACCCTCGGTGCGCGAGTTACAACTTGCACTTGCCTTTTTTTTTTTTTTTTTTTTTTTTTTTTTTTTTTTTTTTTTTGGTCTTGAAAATGACCTTTAACAGGCGAAACTCGAGTCGTGAGTAATTCTTACTTCCACTGAATCTAAAATTCACTGATTTTTTTTTTGTCTTGACTTGAATATGATCTTTAACAGTCGAAACTCGAGTCGCGATATGTGTTTAGCTTTATATAACTGTGATTTATAAGTTATATAACATTTTTACATATTAGAAAACTTTTAAGAAAAGTTAAAAAACGTTTTAAGTGAATGTTTCAAATCGGTGTAAAAACTAATTCTAGTCTAATTATCTAATATGAAATACTAATCAAGTTTTATCTCATTGTCTGCGTCTCCATAATTCGCGAGTTGTAACGTTTTTTAGAAGTTCGCACGCGAAACTGCTCGAATTAATTCCGCGCCTGAGACAGATTCCGACGCTCATTAGCTCTGTGGGAATTATTCAAATGCTCACTGCGTCAAACATTTAAGGGTACTTTATGTATTATTATTGCTACTTGCGCGATCCCGCTCTTAATTTAACGCAAACTACTTCGCAAACTGAGCCTGATTTATAAATATTTAGAATTAAATTTGTTTTAATAATCCGTTCCTTGGCGAGCGCATAACAGTCTGCAAAGACATTAATTTACTTTGCATATTATTATTACTATTTGCGAATAATTTCCTTAAGATCTAGGCTCTTACTTTATCGCAAACTACATCAGATGCTCCAAACTGAGTTTGATTTAATAGTATATTACGTAACGAGAGTTGTAAAAAGCATATTACGCAACAGTAATATACAGTAATCGCGAATCCGCGAGTACGTAATTGCCTTGCTACTCGAGTTATGTACTATACTTTATCTACGACCACACTAATTTGTTTCTGTTTAATAAGAAAAATATGTTTGATGTAACAAATTTATTGCTTATTAGGTTATGTTTATTTAATTATCAATATTTAACATTTTAATAAACAAACAGTTGTATTTTCATATATAACTGTTACTCGACATTATTTAACTTTTTTAAGAAATGAAAAAAAATTCATTCGTAATGGTTACCTTATTGTTTAGTACTTATTTGGGTTAAACTGTAATAAGAGTGTTCATGGGTATAGGCAACCCAATGTACGCAATGTCAATTTCCGTTAGTTTAAATTGTGACACGGGGGGCACTGAATGTATAGGCACGTAGCAGCAGCTCTCAACCAATCAACGAATCGTAAACCAAACGCACTAGTGTGTTATCAATCATAATTTATCATTAATTGCGAATTGTTTCATACGTGTGTTTTATGATGTATTTACATATTCCGCGAGCTGTACAATAATGGGCATTTACCATAGTGGTCGTAGATAAAAATATTTAGGATTAAGTTTGTTTTAATAATTGTGTTGCTTGAGGAGTGTGTAGCAGTCTAGGAAAGACATTAACTCGCGTGTTCACTTTACTGCGCTAGTCGACTCATTCCGACATTCTTTTGTCCGCGAGACTACAATAAATAGCAAACAAAAGAACGTCTGCATCAGCGTTACTCAACTAACCGGCGTGCTTCAACTCGACTTTTATGCCGCGAACAATGAGACAACGCTAAAACTACATTCACCGACTTAATATTTATAGACAGAGTTGAACTTGTTTTCGGCGACAAGAAAAGAAATTGGATAATACAGAACTAGATGCACAAGGCCAGACAAGATCGTAAAAAAGTCTGGACCGACACATAAAATCTTAAACGTTGCAAAACTAGACACAAGGCTAATCCTTGCTACCTAGCTTTACAGGCTAATCTTGTCTGTCTAGTCTTGTCTGTCTAGTCTTGTCTGTCTAGTCTTGTCTGTCTAGTCTTGTCTGTCTAGTCTTGTCTGTCTAGTCTTGTCTGTCTAGTCTTGTCTGTCTAGTCTTGTCTGTCTAGTCTTGTCTGTCTAGTCTTGTCTGTCTAGTCTTGTCTGTCTAGTCTTGTCTGTCTAGTCTTGTCTGTCTAGTCTTGTCTGTCTGGTCTTGTCTGTCTAGTCTTGTCTGTCTAGTCTTGTCTGTCTAGTCTTGTCTGTCTAGTCTTGTCTGTCTAGTCTTGTCTGTCTAGTCTTATCTGTCTAGTCTTGTCTGTCTAGTCTTGTCTGTCTAGTCTTGTCTGTCTAGTCTTGTCTGTCTAGTCTTGTCTGTCTAGTCTTGTCTGTCTAGTCTTGTCTGTCTAGTCTTGTCTGTCTAGTCTTGTCTGTCTAGTCTTTTCTGTCTAGTCTTGTCTGTCTAGTCTTGTCTGTCTAGTCTTGTCTGTCTAGTCTTGTCTGTCTAGTCTTGTCTGTCTAGTCTTGTCTGTCTAGTCTTGTCTGTCTAGTCTTGTCTGTCTAGTCTTGTCTGTCTAGTCTTGTCTGTCTAGTCTTGTCTGTCTAGTCTTGTCTGTCTAGTCTTGTCTGTCTAGTCTTGTCTGTCTAGTCTTGTCTGTCTAGTCTTGTCTGTCTAGTCTTGTCTGTCTAGTCTTGTCTGTCTAGTCTTGTCTGTCTAGTCTTGTCTGTCTAGTCTTGTCTGTCTAGTCTTGTCTGTCTAGTCTTGTCTGTCTAGTCTTGTCTGTCTAGTCTTGTCTGTCTAGTCTTGTCTGTCTAGTCTTGTCTGTCTAGTCTTGTCTGTCTAGTCTTGTCTGTCTAGTCTTGTCTGTCTAGTCTTGTCTGTCTAGTCTTGTCTGTCTAGTTTTGTCTGTCTAGTCTTGTCTGTCTAGTCTTGTCTGTCTAGTCTTGTCTGTCTAGTCTTGTCTGTCTAGTCATGTCTGTCTAGTCTTGTCTGTCTAGTCTTGTCTGTCTAGTCTTGTCTGTCTAGTCTTGTCTGTCTAGTCTTGTCTGTCTAGTCTTGTCTGTCTAGTCTTGTCCGTCTAGTCTTGTCTGTCTAGTCTTGTCTGTCTAGTCTTGTCTGTCTAGTCTTGTCTGTCTAGTCTTGTCTGTCTAGTCTTGTCTGTCTAGTCTTGTCTGTCTAGTTTTGTCTGTCTAGTCTTGTCTGTCTAGTCTTGTCTGTCTAGTCTTGTCTGTCTAGTCATGTCTGTCTAGTCTTGTCTGTCTAGTCTTGTCTGTCTAGTCTTGTCTGTCTAGTCTTGTCTGTCTAGTCTTGTCTGTCTAGTCTTGTCTGTCTAGTCTTGTCTGTCTAGTCTTGTCTGTCTAGTCTTGTCTGTCTAGTCTTGTCTGTCTAGTCTTGTCTGTCTAGTCTTGTCTGTCTAGTCTTGTCTGTCTAGTCTTGTCTTTCTAGTCTTGTCTGTCTAGTCTAGTCTGTCTAGTCTTGTCTGTCTAGTCTTGTCTGTCTAGTCTTGTCTATCTAGTCTTCTCTGTCTAGCCTTGTCAAGACTTGTCAATCTTTCAATTTATTATTCGGCGACTTTAGCAACGTTTTTGTTGTTGTTGCGAAAGCTATTAAAATCGCGTGCGAAATTCCATTGGCGAAACGGGAATGAAATAGAAAAGCTCTAGACGGAGTTATAGGAAACCGTTTAACATATTGAAAGGAGAAATTACCGGGCAAACTGGCAAAAAATCGCGCGGTTTGATTGAGTTCCTTTCAGAGTTGCACTTGCACTTTCCATGGACTAGTTGGGCCGGGCTTTCGAGGAATAAACCCGCTTTTTTTGTTTCGCGAAAATTAATTAATTTTTGCACTCTATTTGCCTTTTACATGTTTGTTAGAGAAAGAAAACTAATTATTGAACCCAAGGGCGTACCCAGGATCTGAACTAGGGGGGGGGGGGGGCAGCTCATATTTGTTTCGAGGATTATAAAATGAATTATGCATTATGAAATGAAGTATCCATCTGGCGTACACTTTCAGAACTCTTTCGTCGTGCTCTTTGCACCCGAAGACGCCAGGGTGAGGTTTAATAAAGTTATGGGTATTTCTGTGCGGCAGCGTGGGTTCTAGGGTGGGGGGGGGGGTAGGGGGCAACTGCCCACCCCTGCCCCTCGCTGGGTACGCCCTTGATTGAACCTATACTTAATTGAACCTATGTGAACTTTGTAGCTTAAGTAGCTACACAGTTAACTGAAGTTTTTTTTTTAATTTTATGTCGCACGCTCAAAAAACATTCTATAATTCTAGATCTATTTCAGATAGAATCTTGCAATTTACACTAAACAAAAGCTAATGAAAGGAGCAATAATTGTACCAAATTTGAAACCTCTAACTAAATCAGTTCCTAAGTTATCATTGAAAATCCAAACACGCAAAAAATCGCGTTTAAAATACGAGCTGATGGTCAGAACCCCGTGTTCACCATGGCCAATTGTTCCCGCTACCTTTGATTGTAAAACATCTCCAACAGGGAATCGGTATCGGTGCGGTGGTATTGAAGCCTTTGTTCGGCGTGGTAGAAGCTGTCGGAATGCAGGGCTTCCATGGCCAAGCCCTGTTCGTCAGCGAAGAACAGCTCCATCATCCAGTGCCGCGAGCAGCCTTTCACGGAACATAGAAGGGCTGATTGATCTAGCCACTGGACACCTCAAAGATCAGAAAACTTAAAAAAAGCTGCAAAAGTGGTTTTAATTACCGTGATTGGTGAATTAGTGGTCGCTCCCGTGTTGGCAGGAGCGGCTGCAATCAACGCAGTCAAGAATAAACTGGAGAAGAATAAGGGCAAAATTGTACAGGAAAAAGAAATCGCTGGAAGAAGTGTTTGGAATGAAGTAGCGGTTATCGAGGAAGGTGGTAAGAAGTTGAAGTAAGCAGCGCGGTAGGTGAGAAAGATTTTGGATTGGAGGTGGAAGGACGCCTCCTACGCGTTGCGGAAAAAGAAGAAGGCGTAGGGAAGGCTGTTAAGGATGGGACGAAAATCGAATTGGCGGAGGAAAGCATTGATGAAGCTTATGAAAAAAGTGGTAGGAAAATTAACGGGGAGAGACCTGTGGTGGAAATCGGAGATGTTAAATTGGAAATCGAGGAAGCGAAACGAGGAGAAAAAAGTGGAGTTGAGTTTGATGAAATCAGCGTTGTGGAAGATGCTGAAATTGAGAGGAAAGTTGGAATTGTGAAAAAAGTTTCAGATGAAAGTTGTGGTGGGTTGTGGTGGGTGTTAAGGAAGGCGAAGGTGTTGTTGGTGAAGGAAGACAAGTTTTGGAAAAATCTGTAGCTGTGGCTAAGATTGAAGAAGCGCCTTTGCATGAGCTGCAATCACAATCCAAAAAAAAACAGCAAGATTACGAAGATCCCCTTGGCTGAAGTGATCGATGAGAACAAGATTTCGGACGCGATTTGTAGGATAGCCTGTGCATGAGCTGCAATCACAATCCTAGAAATACAGCAAGATTACAATGATCACCTTGGCTGAAGCGATCGATGAGAACAAGATTTCGGACGCGATTTGTAGGATAGCCTGTGCATGATCTGCAATCACAATCCGAGAAATACAACAAGATTACGAAGGTCGCCTTGGCTGAAGCGATCGATGAAAACAAGATTTCGGCTGCGATTTGTAGGATAGCCTGTGCATGAGCTGCAATCACAATCCGAGAAATATACCAAGATTATGATGATTACCTTGGCTAAAGCGATCGATGAGAACAAGATTTCGGCCGCGATATGTAGGATAGCCTGTGCATGAGCTGCAATCACAATCCGAGAAATACAGCAAGATTACGATGATCACCTTGACTGAAGCGATCGATGAGAACAAGATTTCGGCCGCGATTTGTAGGATAGCCTGTGCAAGAGCTGCAATCACAATCCAAGAAATACAGAAAGATTACGACGATCACCTTGGCAGAAGCGATCGATGAGAACAAGATTTCGGCCGCGATTTGTAGGATAGCCTGTGCATGAGCTGCAATCACAATCTTAGAAATACAGCAAGGACGATGATCACCTTGGTTGAAGCGATCGATGAGAACAAGATTTCGGCCACGATTTGTAGGATAGCCTGTGCATTAGCTGCAATCACAATCTGAGAAATACAGCAAGATTACGACGATCACCTTGGCAGAAGCGATCGATGAGAACAAGATTTATGCCGCCATTTATAGGATAGCCTGTGCATGAGCTGCAATCACAATCTGGGAAATACAGCAAGATTACGATGATCACCTTGACTGAAGCGATCGATGAGAACAAGATTTCGGCCGCGATTTGTAGGATAGCCTGTGCAAGAGCTGCAATCACAATCCAAGAAATACAGAAAGATTACGACGATCACCTTGGCAGAAGCGATCGATAAGAACAAGATTTCGGCCGCGATTTGTAGGATAGCCTGTGCATGAGCTGCAATCACAATCTTAGAAATACAGCAAGATTACGATGATCACCTTGGTTGAAGCGATCGATGAGAACAAGATTTCGGCCACGATTAGTATGATAGCCTGTGCGCTAACTGCAATCACAATCCGAGAAATACAGCAAGATTACTATATCACCTTGGCCCAAGCGATCGATGAGAACAAGATTTCGGCCGCGATTTGTAGGATAGCCTGTGCATTAGCTGTAATCACAATCCGAGAAATACAGCAAGATTACGATGCTCACCTTGGTTGAAGCGATCGATGAGAACAAGATTTCGGCCGCGATTTGTAGGATGGCCTGTGCATGAGCTGCAATGACAATCCAAGAAATACAGCAAGATTGCAATGATCACCTTGGCTGAAGCGATCGATGAGAACAAGATTTCGGCTACGATTTGTAGGATAGCCTGTGCATGAGCTACAACCACAATCCTAGAAATACAGCAAGGTTACAATGATCACCTTTGTTGAAGCCATCGATGAAAACAAGATTTTGGCCGCAATTTGTAGGATAGCCTGTGCATGAGCTGCAATCACATATACAGCAAGATTACGATGATCACCTTGGCTGAAGCGATCACTGAAAACAAGATTTCGGCCGCGATTTTTCGGATAGCCTGTGCACGAGCTGCAATCGCAATCCGAGAAATACACCAAGATTATGATGATCACCTTGGCTGAACCGATCGATGAGAACAAGATTTCGGCTACGATTTGTAGGATAGCCTGTGCATGAGCTGCAGTCACAATCCTAGAAATAGAGCGAGGTTACAATAATCACCTTGGCTGAAGCGATCGATGAGAACAAGATTTTGGCCGCGATTTGTAGGATAGCCTGTGCATGAGCTGCACTCACAATCCTGGAAATACAGCAAAGTTACAATGATCACCTTGGCTGAAGCCATCGATGAAAACAAGATTTCGGCCGCGATTTGTAGGATAGCCTGTACATGAGCTGCAATCACAATCTGAGGAATGCAGCAAGATTACGATGATCACCTTGGCTGAAGGCACCGATGAGACCAAGATTTCGGCCGCGATTTTTAGGATTGCCTGTGCATGAGCTGTAATCACAATCCGAGAAATACAGCAAGGTTACAATGATCACCTTGGCTGAAGCGATCGATGAGAACAAGATTTCGCCTGCGATTTGTAGGATAGAATACGGGGAAGACGAGCTGCCTTTCACCGTGCAGGACGGATTAGAATTATCGTTGCGGGATTACGTCCACGTGGTGAGCAAAAGCAAGGTAATCTTGCTGGACGAGAAACCGAAATATCTCACGGTTTTGGACCAATAAACTAGCGGGTTTTGACTTTTGGAACGAAGCGAGGAAATGTTATCTTGTTGGACGAGAAACCGAAGTATCTCACGCTTTTGGACGGAGAACTTGCAGGATTTGGCTTTTGGAACGAAGCGAGGAAATGTTATCTTGCTGGACGAGAAACCGAAATATCACGCTTTTCGACGAAAAAACTAGCAGGATTTGGCTTTTGGAACGAAGCGAGGAATTGTTTTAAAGAACCAAAAACTGGAAGAAATTCTGGTTTGATCGATTTTGATGAAGGATCTTGCGCAGAAAACTCAAAGTTGCGTTAATATCTACGAGGTGATCGATACGTTCCTGATAGACTGGTCTTCTGGGCACACGGTCGATCCGAAAACAGATAAGAAAGTTAGATTCTTCGAGGTCGTCAAACTGAAATGGATTGTCAATCGCGACCATTTAAAGAAGAAATCCGAAACTTTGCAGGAAATCTTTAATGAAAACCTTTTTGATCCTAAAACCGCACTCATTCTTAATCCTCAAAGTTTGGAGGAAGTGAATTTAAGCAAGGCTATCGACCAAGGTGTTTTATAGCCGCGGAATCTGGGCATCAAGTTTTACGAAGCCGTGGATTTCAGGCTGTTGAACTGAACCAAGGCGTTTTGATCATCGAACCGAGTCAAAATTTAGGGTTGGGATTTGCTGTTATCCTAGGCAAAATATTAGATCCTTCGCGAACGACCAAGGCATTTTAAACATCGAACCGGGTCAAAATTTAGGAGTTGGACTTGCTGTGGTCAAAGGCAAAATATAAGGTCTTCCTCGAGCGACCTGTCTTCTTGCACTGATCACCAAAGTTCGCTTCAACTTGCAAACTGGTGAATGCCTAGATGAATTTGGGGGAATTTTGAGGTAGTTGATAAGGGAGTAATCGATGGGGACGTCATGGAAATAGTTTAAGAGAAGAGAGGTAATCGAGTGAGTTTGGTGGAAGCGTTTTAATCGGGACTGGTTGATGAAGATAACCGAGGAGTTTCGAGGTTGGCCGAAGCGATCGATGAGAATAAGATTTCGGCCGCGATTCCTACGATAGAACCGGGTCAAAATTTAGAGTTGGGATTTGCTGTGGTCCAAGGCAAAATATTAGGTCTTACGCGAACGACCAGTCTTCTTGCACTGAGCGCCAAAGATTGCTTCAACTTGCAAACTGGTGGATGCCTAGATGAATTTGGGGAGTTCAGGAATAGCTGAGGTAGTTGATAAGTGAGCAATCGATGGGAAAGTCACGGGAATAGTTAAAGGGATGGGAGGTGATAGAGTGAGTTTGGTGGAAGCGTTTTAGTCGGGACCGGTTGATGAAGATAACCGAGGAGTTTCGAGGTTGGCTAAAGCGATCCATGAGAACAAGATTTCGGCCGAGATTTCTAAGATAGAACCGGGTCAAAATTTAAAGTTGGGACTTGCTGTGGTCCAAGGCAAAATATTAGGTCTTCCGCGAACGACCAGTCTTCTTGCACAGATCGCCAAAGATTGGTTCAACTTGCAAACTGGTGAATGCCTAGATGATTTTGAGGGAGTTCAGAAATAGCTGAGCTAGTGGATAAGGGAGCAATCGATTGGGAAGTCGCAGAAATAGTTACAGGGATGGGAGGTGATAGAGTGAGTTTGGTGGAAGCGTTTTAATCAGGGCTGGTTGATGAAGATAATTGGCCAAAGCGATCGATGAGAATAAGATTTCGGCCGCGATTTCTAAGATAGAACCGAGTCAAAATTTATAGTTGGGACTTGTGGTCTAAGGCAAAATATTAGGTCTTCCGCGAACGACTAGTCTTCTTGCACTGATCGCCAAAGATTGCTTCAACTTGCAAACTGGTGAATGCCTAGATGAATTTGGGGGTGCTCAGAAATAGCTGAGGCTGTTGATAAGGGAGCAATCGATGGGGACGCCATAGAAATAGTTTAAGGGAAGGGAGGTGATAGAGGGAGTTTGGTGGAAGCGTTTTAATCGGGACTGGTTGATGAAGATAACCGAGGAGTTTCGAGGTTGGCTGAAGCGATCGATGAGAACAAGATTTCGGCCACGATTTCTAGGATAGAACCGGGTCAAAATTTAGAGCTGGGATTTGCTGTGGTCCAAGGCAAAATATTAGGTCTTCCTCGAACGACCAGTCTTGTTGCACTGATCGCCAAAGATTGCTTCAACTTGCAAACTGGTGAATGCCTAGATGAATTTAGGGGAGTTCAGGAATAGCTAAGGTAGTTGATAAGGGAGCAATTGATGGGAAAGTCACTGGAAATAGTTTAAGGGAAGGGAGGTGATAGAGTGAGTTTGGTTTTGGGCTGGTTGATGAAGATAACCGAGGAGTTCCGAACTTTTTGATTCTCTAACTTCTGAAATATTCTAGATAGAATATTCCAGTTTCGACTGGATTGTAACTTAATAAGTTATTTATAATTGTACTTAGATTAAAGTTTGTAGCTTGAACAGATTTTCAGTTATTGAGAAGAAACTGTGAAGCATGAATCTTGATAGGTTTTAGATAATTGCCGCAAAGAAACCTCTATAATTATGCAACGATTCTAGATAGAACCTTCTAGTTTTCTCTAAATTAAACATATTCCGCCTATTTATAGCTACGTTTAAATTTGAAAACTGTATCTTTAAAGCTCTACGAGTTATCTTTGAATACACAAATTGTTAAAACTTCTGGACCAATATTTTCAACATATCATAACTCGGCAACCACACCAACTATAACCCTGTATTTTCTACGAAATTAAACCTCAAGAATCCATCTATGTTTGGACCGTGTCTCACGAAAATCAAAATTTTCCAGTTTTAAAACAGGGCTGGTCTAATCACTTTCCTGTTAGGGCTGCTCGCGTCTCCGCCACGAGTGATTGTCCTTCCGGCACCTTTTTTAAGGGTGGAAATGAGGATAGTAAGTGGTGGGATTCCCTTCAAATTGTTAACTTCCAGACGTTGGATGCCGCTTCAGCCCTTTGAGCTCGTGATTAATTTGACTTAAAACGAGAAACTTAAAGATGTATGTACGTGTCAAAATTTTCCAGTTTTAAAACAGGGCTGGTCTAATCACTTACCTGTTAGGGCTGCTCGCGTCTCCGACACGTCTGATCGTCTTTCCGGCGCCTTTTTTAAGGGAGGAAATTGGGATAGTAAGTGGAGGGATTCCCTTAAAATTGTTGTCTTCAAGACGTTGGATGCCGCTTCAGCCTTTTGGGCTCGTGATTAATTTGACTTAAAACGAGAAACTTAAAGATGCTTGCACGTGTCAAAATTTTCCAGTTTTAATCTAATCACTTACCTGTTAGGGCTGCTCGCGTCTCCGCCACGTCTGATCGTCTTTCCGGCGCCTTTTTTAAGCGAGGAAATTGGGATAGTAAGTGGAAGGATTCCCTTAAAATTGTTGTCTTCCAGACGTTGGATGCCGCTTCAGCCCTTTGGGCTCGTGATTAATTTGACTTAAAACGAGAAACTTAAAGATGCGTGCACGTGTCAAAATTTTCCAGTTTTAAAACAGGGCTGGTCTAATCACTTTCCTGTTAGGGCTGCTCGCGTCTCCTCCACGTGTGATCGTTCTTCCGGCGCCTTTTTTAAAGGAGGAAATTGGGATAGTAAGTGGAGGGATTCCCTTAAAATTGTTGTCTTCCAGACGTTGGATGCCGCTACAGCCATTTGGGCTCGTGATTAATTTGACTTAAAACGAGAAACTTAAAGATGCGTGCACGTGTCAAAATTTTCCAGTTTTAAAACAGGGCTAAATCATAAGGTCTAATCACTTTCCTGTTAGGGCTGCTCGCGTCTCCGCCATGTGTGATTGTCCTTCCGGCGCCTTTTTAAGGGTGGAAATGAGGATAGTAAGCGGAGGGATTCCCTTAAAATTGTTGTCTTCCAGACGTTGGATGCTGCTTCAGCCTTTTCGACTCGTGATTACACCACTGGTTAATTTGACTTGAAACGATAAACTTAAAGATGCGTGCACGTGTCGGTCGAGCTTCGTTCGCACTTCGATTCTTGTATCTACGCTTCACGCACTCGAAGCATACTCGCGAATAGTATAAATTCGCGAAGTAAATTGATAAATAAATAGCGCGATTTCGGCCCAGGTCGATACACCTGTCCATTTCTGTTAATCGGTGCCGAAATCGATTCAAATGTTGAATTCAAAATACAGCTTTATTAAAATTGGCGCGAACAATCTATATATAACATAATCTAACCTAACCTAAACCTAATACCATCTTAATCCAAAATACTAGTTCTCACTTCATATAAAACTCTTTGAAAGTTTTGTGGTAGTACAGTTCCCCTCAAGAAAATGAACCACTTGATCGGTTGAAACAGTGATTTTCCCCCTCGCCGAAAACATTTATTCGTCCGGTTCGACGGGATGATGCGGAAAATCCGGACGTGAATGATCGACTTGATAATCGACGGACACTTTATCCGCCAGCTTTTTCTGCGTGCAATCTTCCGCGCGAAATATTGAAACTGGAGATTACACGGAAAAGCTAGACAGCTGTGGGATGGGAATATCTCGAATTGGAGGCGTGGAAGAATCAACCAAGAAAAAAGGGATTGAAGGGTTGAAGGACAGATAATAATAAAATAGATAGTTTTCTGTGTGGAAAACAATGTTTTCAGCTGATGATTTAAAAATAAAAAATTTAAGTTGAAATCAGTTCCGTTTATCTTTCCGGCTAGTATCAGTTCCGGTTTATTCGTCCGGGAGGTAGGAGTGAAATTTTTATTGGCACCGACGGGGATGTCATCCCCAATTTAATATTTGCTTGGCTCGGCGGCGCGAATGGGTAATTCCATCGGGCTGCCTCTCCTACCTGCTGGCGTCTTCATAATAGAATTAACTATTAAACTCGAGTGGCACTCGTTCAATCCCGCCGATGGAGCTGGTAAGACAAGACGATGCGAGGAAAAATGCGACGGTGTAAAACTGCTATCTTTATATTCCACTTGGCTGAATTGTTATTTTTATGGGTTTTCCGCGGTGTTTTCCTTTTCGGGCAGGAAAAATTGAATTATGGGACGGGGTTGCGACTCTCCCGTGTGCAGTTTTACCTCGGATATTTTGAAAATCTCAAAGACAAATTCCAATTTCGAAGGAGAAAAAGAATCCAATTAATTTCCAAATATAAATTATAAGTTGAATTAGGCCGGTGATAGAACGTGTCGTAGGGAAGAGAACAAACGACGGGAATAAATAGAGACACGTCTGGACTAGATTGGGATTTGTCGGAGGGTCGGAGTGTGATTGTCCCGAGTGGACCTAACAAAATATCGGACGTCGGTTTTATACACGCGGGAGTTTAGATTCGTGCCGGAGGGGCCGAGGATTCCGTGAAGAGGCTCTTATTACACGGAAAGAAAGTGGAGGGCTGAGAGGCTTTCGGATGAGACGTTATTAATACCCTCGCCGCCTCTCATTTAATGTGTTTCTTGTATGAAGAGCAAGTCCTAATTTACCCGCGCTTCACATCCACTCGCAACAATGAAAGACTACAAGAATATCACAAATAATTAAATATGTTTCCATCTCTCACAAACTGCATGTATAAATGAATTTATAAAACTATAAACTCGATTTTTGTCTCGAATTTGAATAATCTTAACTTCACACCGAGTTGTTAGAACGTCTGGAGTTAAAGAAATCCTCACAGACTGCTCATAATCG
This sequence comes from Phosphuga atrata, assembly GCA_944588485.1. NCBI lineage: Eukaryota > Metazoa > Arthropoda > Insecta > Coleoptera > Silphidae > Phosphuga > Phosphuga atrata. Next base: position 53,504,423 of record OX155903.1, read on the forward strand.
GTATTGATTTATTGCCGGTGTTATTAAGCGCGATGAGTTTTATGGATCGGTTCTTGAAGTCGCTGAATTGTGTATTAGGATTCGCGCACTCTGAGGGTCGATCCCTGCTAGGGGCATATTAAAAAGAGTTTTCTCTCTTCCTCTGCTGTTCCAGATTCTTCCCTTTCTCCATATAATATTTACGAAACGGGGGCTTTACCCTTCATGCCAAACAACAAACTCCCACAGACATTTTTTGAATCAAGAAACTATTTATACAATTCCAGATGGACAAGATTAGATTAGATAGACAGACAAGACTACACAGAAAATACTACACAGACAAGACTAGACTAGATAGACAAGACTAGAAAGACATAACTACATAGACCTGACTATCTAGTCTTATCTCTCTAGTCTTGCTTGTTTAATTCAATGTATTAAACTCAATTAAACTTGTTAGAGAGAAGCAATTTGCATATTAAAATCTAATCTTTCTTTGGACTATAATTTCACGCCATTCAATTAGGTCTGTGTGGAGAGACGGCGTACTAACCGAGCATTAGGCAATCGTCTAATCATCGTGCTGGATATGGAAAGCTTTCGGGGTCGAGATTTCCATCCGCTTTCCGCACCGGCGCTCGCTACTCCTCCCACACTTTTCTTGTTAATATTTCACGCAGGAAAATGAACTTTGAAAGAAAACCTTCAACAATACGTAATGACCGTCATTTCGAACAGCAGCAACAATAAGGAAACAAAGACGGGGAGGGACACAAATCCACGCAAAGTTGACAAATGTATGGATGAATCGATGGCGTTATTGAGGAAATTACTTAGTCTTCGCTGTTCAGTTTCGTCTATTTAGTTTTGTCTGACCAGTTTTGGCTTGTTTTGTTCAGTCTTGTTCGTTTGCCTGTCTTGTCTTCTCAGTCTTGTCTCGTCTATCTAGTGTTGTCTGTCTAGTAGTCACGATTCTGCTTACCGCGCATTCTTCTCAAATTGGTTTTTCTAATCTTATCTTTTACATCTGTCTGTCTAATCTTCTCAGTCAAGTCTCGTCTATCTAGTCACGATTCTGCTTACCACACATTCTTCTCAAATTGGTTTTTCTAATTTTATCTTTTACATCTGTCTGTCTAATCTTCTCAGTCAAGTCTCGTCTATCTTGTCACGATTCTGCTTACCACGCATTCTTCTCAAATTGGTTTTTCTAATCTTATCTTTTACATCTGTCTGTCTAATCTTCTCAGTCAAGTGTCGTCTATCTAGTCACGATTCTGCTTACCACGCATTCTTCTCAAATTGTTTCTCTAATCTTATCTTTTACATCTGTCTGTCTAGTCTTGTCTGTTTAGTTTTATTTGCTTAGACTTGTCTCTGCCTTCGTTTCTAAATGTAGTCAGTAGAATGAAATAGTTTATTGCGAGTTTAGTAGTTTAATAAATATAAAGTTTTAATATGTGTAGTGGAAATATAATCCTAGTGTGTTTCGCGTTTCACGTTGGTAATGAATTTAATTTTCTGCGCGCTTTCTGCATAATGAAAACAATATGCTGGAAATTTCGCCGTTATTCCTTGTTAACCGTTTAATTGCGAATAAATTCGGCGGAATTGCGGAAACGCGTCGAACGTGTGTGTGTGTGTGTCTGTCGCGACACATTCGTTCGGCTAGATTTTCGCGACGTAACCGCAAACGGTCCTAAATATGCCGAGTGTCGATGCGAGTTTAGGTCGGGGCTAATGCCGAAGTTTTGTCATTAGACGCGACTAATATTTGCACAGAAATTTCGATTGTAATTATGGAAATTGGTTAAAACTTGGAAATTGGCGCGCTTGAAATTGACACTTAACACGACACCTGCAAACTCAATTTAGCAAAACACAAGACTAGGACAAACAAAAGTACACTGAAAAAGACTAGACAGACAAGACTAGACAGACAAGACTAGACAGACAAGACTAGACAGACAAGACTAGACAGACAAGACTAGACAGACAAGACTAGACAGACAAGACTAGACAGACAAGACTAGACAGACAAGACTAGACAGACAAGACTAGACAGACAAGACTAGACAGACAAGACTAGACAGACAAGACTAGACAGACAAGACTAGACAGACAAGACTAGACAAACAAGACTAGACAGACAAGACTAGACAGACAAGACTAGACAGACAAGACTAGACAGACAAGACTAGACAGACAAGACTAGACAGACAAGACTAGACAGACAAGACTAGACAGACAAGACTAGACAGACAAGACTAGACAGACAAGACTAGACAGACAAGACTAGACAGACAAGACTAGACAGACAAGACTAGACAGACAAGACTAGACAGACAAGACTAGACAGACAAGACTAGACAGACAAGACTAGACAGACAAGACTAGACAGACAAGACTAGACAGACAAGACTAGACAGACAAGACTAGACAGACAAGACTAGACAGACAAGACTAGACAGACAAGACTAGACAGACAAGACTAGACAGACAAGACTAGACAGACAAGACTAGACAGACAAGACTAGACAGACAAGACTAGACAGACAAGACTAGACAGACAAGACTAGACAGACAAGACTAGACAGACAAGACTAGACAGACAAGACTAGACAGACAAGACTAGACAGACAAGACTAGACAGACAAGACTAGACAGACAAGACTAGACAGACAAGACTAGACAGACAAGACTAGACAGACAAGACTAGACAGACAAGACTAGACAGACAAGACTAGACAGACAAAACTAGACAGACAAGACTAGACAGACAAGACTAGACAGACAAGACTAGACAGACAAGACTAGACAGACAAGACTAGACAGACAAGAATAGACAGACTAGACAGACAAGCCTAGACAGACAAGACTAGACAGACAAGACTAGACAGACAAGACTAGACAGACAAGACTAGACAGACAAGACTAGACAGACAAGACTAGACAGACAAGACTAGACAGACAAGACTAGACAGACAAGACTAGACAGACAAGACTAGACAGACAAGACTAGACAGACAAGACTAGACAGACAAGACTAGACAGACAAGACTAGACAGACAAGACTAGACAGACAAGAATAGACAGACTAGACAGACAAGCCTAGACAGACAAGACTAGACAGACAAGACTAGACAGACAAGACTAGACAGACAAGACTAGACAGACAAGACTAGACAGACAAGACTAGACAGACAAGACTAGACAGACAAGACTAGACAGACAAGACTAGACAGACAAGACTAGACAGACAAGACTAGACAGACAAGACTAGACAGACAAGACTAGACAGACAAGACTAGACAGACAAGACTAGACAGACAAGACTAGACAGACAAGACTAGACAGACAGACAAGACTAGACAGACAAGACTAGACAGACAAGACTAGACAGACAAGACTAGACAGACAAGACTAGACAGACAAGACTAGACAGACAAGACTAGACAGACAAGACTAGACAGACAAGACTAGACAGACAAGACTAGACAGACAAGACTAGACAGACAAGACTAGACAGACAAGACTAGACAGACAAGACTAGACAGACAAGACTAGACAGACAAGACTAGACAGACAAGACTAGACAGACAAGACTAGACAGACAAGACTAGACAGACAAGACTAGACAGACAAGACTAGACAGACAAGACTAGACAGACAAGACTAGACAGACAAGACTAGACAGACAAGACTAGACAGACAAGACTAGACAGACAAGACTAGACAGACAAGACTAGACAGACAAGACTAGACAGACAAGACTAGACAGACAAGACTAGACAGACAAGACTAGACAGACAAGACTAGACAGACAAGACTAGACAGACAAGACTAGACAGACAAGACTAGACAGACAAGACTAGACAGACAAGACTAGACAGACAAGACTAGACAGACAAGACTAGACAGACAAGACTAGACAGACAAGACTAGACAGACAAGACTAGACAGACAAGACTAGACAGACAAGACTAGACAGACAAGACTAGACAGACAAGACTAGACAGACAAGACTAGACAGACAAGACTAGACAGACAAGACTAGACAGACAAGACTAGACAGACAAGACTAGACAGACAAGACTAGACAGACAAGACTAGACAGACAAGGACTAGACAGACAAGACTAGACAGACAAGACTAGACAGACAAGACTAGACAGACAAGACTAGACAGACAAGACTAGACAGACAAGACTAGACAGACAAGACTAGACAGACAAGACTAGACAGACAAGACTAGACAGACAGACTAGACAGACAAGACTAGACAGACAAGACTAGACAGACAAGACTAGACAGACAAGACTAGACAGACAAGACTAGACAGACAAGACTAGACAGACAAGACTAGACAGACAAGACTAGACAGACAAGACTAGACAAGACTAGACAGACAAGACTAGACAGACAAGACTAGACAGACAAGACTAGACAGACAAGACTAGACAGACAAGACTAGACAGACAAGACTAGACAGACAAGACTAGACAGACAAGACTAGACAGACAAGACTAGACAGACAAGACTAGACAGACAAGACTAGACAGACAAGACTAGACAGACAAGACTAGACAGACAAGACTAGACAGACAAGACTAGACAGACAAGACTAGACAGACAAGACTAGACAGACAAGACTAGACAGACAAGACTAGACAGACAAGACTAGACAGACAAGACTAGACAGACAAGACTAGACAGACAAGACTAGACAGACAAGACTAGACAGACAAGACTAGACAGACAAGACTAGACAGACAAGACTAGACAGACAAGACTAGACAGACAAGACTAGACAGACAAGACTAGACAGACAAGACTAGACAGACAAGACTAGACAGACAAGACTAGACAGACAAGACTAGACAGACAAGACTAGACAGACAAGACTAGACAGACAAGACTAGACAGACAAGACTAGACAGACAAGACTAGACAGACAAGACTAGACAGACAAGACTAGACAGACAAGACTAGACAGACAAGACTAGACAGACAAGACTAGACAGACAAGACTAGACAGACAAGACTAGACAGACAAGACTAGACAGACAAGACTAGACAGACAAGACTAGACAGACAAGACTAGACAGACAAGACTAGACAGACAAGACTAGACAGACAAGACTAGACAGACAAGACTAGACAGACAAGACTAGACAGACAAGACTAGACAGACAAGACTAGACAGACAAGACTAGACAGACAAGACTAGACAGACAAGACTAGACAGACAAGACTAGACAGACAAGACTAGACAGACAAGACTAGACAGACAAGACTAGACAGACAAGACTAGACAGACAAGACTAGACAGACAAGACTAGACAGACAAGACTAGACAGACAAGACTAGACAGACAAGACTAGACAGACAAAACTAGACAGACAAGACTAGACGGACAAGACTAGACAGACAAGACTAGACAGACAAGACTAGACAGACAAGTCTAGACAGACAAGACTAGACAGACAAGACTAGACAGACAAGACTAGACAGACAAGACTAGACAGACAAGACTAGACAGACAAGAATAGACAGACTAGACAGACAAGCCTAGACAGACAAGACTAGACAGACAAGACTAGACAGACAAGACAAGACAGACAAGACTAGACAGACAAGACTAGACAGACAAGACTAGACAGACAAGACTAGACAGACAAGACTAGACAGACAAGACTAGACAGACAAGACTAGACAGACAAGACTAGACAGACAAGACTAGACAGACAAGACTAGACAGACAAGACTAGACAGACAAGACTAGACAGACAAGACTAGACAGACAAGACTAGACAGACAAGACTAGACAGACAAGACTAGACAGACAAGACTAGACAGACAAGACTAGACAGACAAGACTAGACAGACAAGACAAGACAAGACAGACAAGACTAGACAGACAAGACAAGATAGATATGAGTAGACAGACAAGACTGGACAGACAAGACTAGACAAACAAGACTAGACAGACAACACTAGACATACAAGAATAGGCAGACTAGACAGACAAGCCTAGACAGACAAGATTAGACAGACAAGCCTAGACTGACAAGACTAGACAGACAAGAGTAGGCAGACAAGACTAAAAATTCCCTTCAAAAACTGACACAGCAACGACGTCAGAAAAGTTTATAGCGAGAAAAGAGTTCTTTTGTTTAAAATTTTCACAACAAACCGAAATGGAGGAGTTTTTAGTCTTCAAGTGAACTGTGCCCGGAGGAATACGGTGCCTCTCACGCGGCCGAAGAACCAGGATGCGGCAATAAAACCGAAATCCAATCTGGAATGGATCTTCGGCTCGAAGAAGCACTTCAAGGACAATTACTTCACCGACGGATCGAAAGTCAGCAGCAATATGTTGGACATCGTCCACGAGCAATCACCGTTCAAGCATCTCGACGACATGAACTCCTTCGCCTACAAACTCATGTCTAAGCGGTGGCAGTCCAAGAGAAGGCGCAACGAACTCAAGCTAAAATACTACGAGAGGAACTCTTACAAAAGCAGACACCAAAGAGATTTGTTGGCGTGGTTGTACACTCCCATACGAGATCTTAAGTGCTCTAAAATAATTTTGGACATAGATTCCGAGTTTTACACCATAATCCAAGGAAGGCCGAAAAATACATAGATAACATCAGGGAGATTATGATTGAGACGTCTTCAGGACGAAGATCGTGACCGGCTACAGGGTGAACGGCGCGATGTTAATCGATGAGAATTTGATCGAGCAAGAGCAAAACTTGATCGAAGAAAATCACCAAGCAATACAACCTCTACGTGAGCACCTTCGAGGAGTTCTATCGCAAGACCATGCCACATCCATGGCGTTACTGCGACAGAGCGAGAACGAAGTACTTCGAAATGTACGAACAGTAACGAATCATGGCCAAAGAGTTTGGAACTTTTAAATACCAACAATCTCTTAAGAGAAATTGTGGAACTGCATGACGTACCAAAAGTTCTTGTACCTTGTCAGTTCGATACACTGTAGGAAAGTCCACGGCCACTACTACATCATCGACAGAGGTTCGACGGACAACGAATTATTCGAGGAGACACACTCAGCAGGCTTCGAACACACAGCCTCGGCCGTCGGCGAAGTCAAGTCGTTGCTCTACTTCCAAAATCCAAAGGAGCTGATCAAGGTGTTTCGGTTCATCGAGCTGCAAAATTTGAATTTGCTCCTGCACTTAAGGAACGGGCACTCTCGAGAATATCAAAGAAAGTTTAGCCACCGCCGAAGCCAACTACGAGAGCCAAATCAAGGATCTTCAAGAATTGATCGATAATTTGGAAGGACAAATTCAATATGAGGAGGAGAGAGCTAAAATGTTGGAACATATTGCCAAAGAGCTGATCAACGGCGAGTTTGGAACCTTCCCGAAGAGAACTTGGAGAACTGCAAGATGTATCAAAAGTTCTTGTACCTTGTCAGTCCGATACACTGTAGGCAAATCCACGACCACTACTATATCATCGACAGAGGTTCGACGGACAACGAAGTATCCGAAGAGATCCACTCGGTGGGCTTCGAACACACCAAGTCGTTGGAGGACAACTTTCAGAATTTCAACGAGGACTGCAGGAAGGCGCACGAGCCGCTGCTCTAGTTCCAAAATCCTAAGGAGCTGATCAAGGTGTTTCGAGCTGCAAAATTTGAATTCGCCCCTGCACTCCGAGGAACTGGCACTCACGCTCGAGAATATCAAGGAAACTATAGCCACAAATAGAAGCCAAAATGAGAAGCCGAAGCCAAATATGAGACCCAAATCAAGGATCTTCAAGAAGTGATCGGTGAATTGGTTGGAAGGAGAAATTCTATATAAGGAGGAATTCTATACTTGCCAAAGAGCTGATGAACGGCGAGTTTAAAAAGTTGATTTGCGACGAGACTACGTTGAACCTGTACGTGATTGTCTAGGACACGAACGAGACCAGGGTGGCAGCTAACGACGCCAACCGTCTACGACATGATCATCTCCGTCGAGATGATGTACTCAAATTCGACTATTTGCCCCACGACAGGTCCACAAGGCTGAGATCGATTGCTACAACGACCAGGCAAAGGTCATGAAGGAAAGTCGAAGCCGAGAGAAAAGTCAAAAGTCCGCGGGGGTTTGTGCATACCACTTAATTAAATATGAGGGTGCTCCTCCTACTTGACTCCTCCCCTATGCGACTTTAACGTCGTTTGAGCTTAGGACGTAAGTCCTAGCGCATATATAATATATTTACACAAATAACTAAAAAGTTTCCAAAGACACTAACAATCTGGTCTACATGATTATTTTGATGGGGACGTTTTTATGTTTTAAGTGTCTTTCCGAGAATTTCATTTTAGATAATAAAAAATATCCGTGGGAGATGTAAATTCATGCACGTGATTAAAATGTAAAAGACTTAAAATCTTTTAAGTGTGGGACCGAGGGTTGGAATGTCCCTAAAATCAAGTGTGGCTTGAAGGGGTTTTATTACGACGGGTGGATGTCGTAATGGTAATTAACTATAAGAATTATTGGCTATCGCATGATAACCGTGGGACCAAGGGAGCGTAAAGAAATGTTCCTAAACACGTGGATACCGACCCACGTGTTTAGGAACATTCCTTTACACTCCCTTGGTCCCACGGTTATCATGCGATAGCCAATAATGCTTATAGTAATATATTATATAAAAACGTAACGTAACGTAATGCTTATAGTATATAAAAAACCTTCCCGTTTTTATTACAACAGAGTGTCATCGTCATGGGCTACGATTTTACATTCTTCGGGCAGGTTTCTTTCAAAAATGGTGCCATAAAGAATGTTCCAATAACCTGGTCCAGATTACGAACCCTGCGGACAGCCTTTTGTGGCGCTTTCTCAATTTGCATTCCTGGTTCAGCAATAATAGCTTTGTGATCTTTTAAATAGCTTCTAGGCTAATTTGATGGGAGTAGCGAAAGATGGTATTCCTCCTCCTTATCGCTAGCCTGTGCACAAGTCTTCGATATTAAACAGCTTTTAGTCAGCTTTAATCAGTTTTTAATTAGCTTTAATCAGATTTTAATCAGATTTAATATAGTAAACAGAGAGTGAAGATGTATCCCCACGCTAAATAGGGTGTGAGGTCTATGTAACTCCACGCTAAACAGGGTGTGAGGTCTATGTAACCCCACGCTAAACAGGGTGTGAGGTCTATCTAACCCCACGCTAAACAGGGTGAGAGGTCTATGTAATCTCACGCTAAAAGGGGTGTCAGGGGCTAAAGGAATTTGTTGGCGCGGTTGTATACTCCCACCCGAGATCTTAAGTCCGCTAAAACAATTTTGGACATAGATTCCGAGTTTTACACCATAATACAAGGAAGGCCGAAATATACATACATAACATCAGGGAGATTTTGACGTCAGGGAGATTATTATTGAGACGTCTTCAGGACGAAGATCGTGACCGGCTTCAGGATGAACGAGCAGGAGCAGGATCGGGCAAGAGCAAAACTTGATCGAAGAAAATCACCAAGCAATACAAGGTGTGAGGTCTATCTAACCCCACGCTAAACAGGGTGTGAGGTCTATGTAATCCCGCGCTAAAGAGCGTGTCAGGTCTATGTATCCCCACGCTAAACAGAGTGTGAGGTCTATGTATTCCTAGGCTAAACAGGGTGTGAGGTCTATGTAACCTCAGGCTAAAGAGGATGTGAGGTACAGATGAGCATGGAACGAGTTTTTCGTTCCAGATCCCATCTCGTGTGACAATTGTCACTGTCCCATCCCATCACATTTTCGTTCCACTGTCACTTCCCACAAACCTAAAATTTTCGTCCCATGCCATCCCATTCATCCCATGCCATCCCATTCATCCCATACCATCCTGGTCGCGTGGCCCGTCCCATTCATCTCATTTGTCCCGTACAGCAGACTTTCTTTTCGGTTCATACTTAACGATAATTCGTCCAAAATTAATTTTTCCGTAATTATTTTAGCTGAGAGTAATTCGTCGTAATCTGTCGTCCCATACAATCCCATCCCACGCAACGTTCATACCACTCATCCCATCCCATGGAACGATGGGATGGGATGTGTCTATAGGATCCAATGCTCATCTCTAGGGTGAGGTCTATGTAACCCCACGCTAAACAGGGTGTGAGATCTATGTAACCCCATACTAAACAGGGTGTGAGGTCTATGTAGTCCCACGCTAAACAGGGTGTGAGGTCTATGTAAGCCCACGCTAAACAGGGTGTGAGGTATATGTAACCCCACGCTAAACAGGGTGTAAGGTCTATGTAACCCTACGCTAAACAGGGTGTGAGGTCTATGTAACCCCACGCTAAACAGGATGTGAGATCTAGTCTAGGATGAGTAAGAGGAGGATTTAGAACATACTATCTTTCCCTACTGATGGGGTTATCAGGACAACCATTCTCAATTAGCCTGCTAGTGACAAACTATGTCGCAGGACGTCGCGTAGCTGAGTGTCGCGCATATGGGAATCGACCTTATTGGGTTCACCGTGAACGCGTATTCGTTTATGGTGAAGTAGGGCCGTACTTGCGGCAGGGCTATCTGCTGCATCCTCTTCGACAACGGCTTTTCCTTCTTCTTAGGCTTCCTCCTCCTTCGTCTCTTTTTAAACTTGGGAGTTTGTTGAGAGACAAATCTCGGTATGCTTAGTTCTTCGATGCGCGGCGAAGCAACGTACTCCAGTAGCGTCGCTAGCGTCGGTCAATCGTGCGAACGCCCGGGGCCCACGGGCTAGGGGGGGGCCCAGAGGGGCTGTGTACCCCCCCCCATTTTGGGGAACCCAAAATAAGAGGAAGAAATAAGAGGAAGAAAAATAAAGTTCAATTTTGTTTTTTTTTATATTAATATATTATTATATTATGTTTATATATGTTTCTTCTATACATATGTTCCTTTCTTGTATGTATTAAAAATTAAATAAAAATATTTGTTTATTCACTTTTTTTGTTTACTTGCGGCCCCACCTCAATATATATATATGTGTATATATATATATATATATATATATATATATATATATATATATATATATATATATATATATATATATATATATATATATATATATATATATATATATATATATATATATATATATAGATATAGATATATATATATATATATATATATATATATATATATATATATATATATATATATATATATATGCCCGGGGCCTCAACATCCAAACGACGGCGCTGACGTATTCTATGGCCGATGGTTTCACCTTGATGACATTGTCCAGATTTGTTGAAGCTTGTGACCATCGCTTGTGCAAATGTCTGGCGGTTGGTGAAGATAGTTCGATCACCCTAGCGCTTGGTGTTGCAGTTAAAATTCGGATTTATCAGTGGTTTCCTTTTTGCTTTTTTCTTGATGGACCTGGGTTGGGTCGTCTACAGTTTACGTGGCGTCGTCTACAGTTTTCGGATGCTAAAAGTGCGAAGATTTCAGTGATAAATTCGTTAATCTTTCGCGATTGGTAACCGGTGATGGCAGTTTTGCGGTCTTGGGACCGGGCTGGGCTGGGCTGGGAGTTCTTCTTAATCCACTGTTACAGCTCAATACAGACAAGGCTAATCAGAGAAGACTGAATTGGACAAACAAGACTAGACAGACGAGACTATACACACAGATTTAATGTTGATTTTTACAATTTGTTGTCTAAAGTTTATTTACTAATATTATGTTTCTTTTGTTTCAGGTGAGTGAATTCAATCCAATCTTAGTCTAATCCGCTTGGTGAGTCTTGGATTATAAGTTTTTCTTATCTCGATTTGTATCTTGAAAATTATTCGCACATTTATTCGCGCATTATATTCGCAATTTTGTTTGAAAACAAATTTGCGCGGAGTTTATTTTACAGGAAATATTGCAATGCCTAATCTAGACGTACTAGACTAGCCAGACAAGTCCAGACAAAGACGAGTAGACAAATATGACGAGCGAGGTAAAACTAGACAGACAAGACTAGCCAGATACGATACACACAACGAGACACAAGTCTTCGATATTAAACCGCTTTAATCAGCTTTTATTTAGTTTTAATCAGCTTTTAATCAGATTTCATACACTCCACGCTAAACAGGGTGTGAGGTCTATGTAACCCCACGCTAAACAGGGAGTGAGGTCTATGTAGCCCCACGCTAAACAGGGTTTAAGGTCTATGTAACCCCACGCTAAACTGGGTATGAGGTCTATGTAACCCCACGCTAAACAGGGAGTGAGGTCTATGTAGCCCCACGCTAAACAGGGTTTAAGGTCTATGTAACCCCAAGCTAAACTGGGTGTGAGGTCTATGTAACCCCACGCTAAACAGGAAGTGAGGTCTATGTAGCCCCACGCTAAACAGAGTGTGAGGTCTATGTAATCCTACGCTAAACAAGGTGTGAGGTATATGTAACCCCACGCTAAACAGGGTGTATATGTAACCCCACAAGACGTAGAGACAAAATGTAGAGATAGACTAGACTAGGGGTCGGCAAAGTGTGGCTCGCGAGCCACATGTGGCTCTTTTGGTGTGAACTAATGGCTCTTTAGAAACATATCGAAACAAAAAAATCACAAAAAAAAAAACAGAACTGCCCCTTTTCGGGAGTCTTAGGACCGCCGGCGCCGCCGCCAAGTTCATAACTCACATTCACTCTTTCTCACAATTTTAACAATAAACCAGATATTGTGAATAAAATCAAAAGCTTACAATTTTATGCCAAAACTACAACAGATAGGACAAGTCGTTAAATGTATGCCAACAAGTTGAGGACGTTAAATTACCATCAGTCATATCAATAGCGATCGATGAGTCTTGTGACATAAAGGATACGGCACAAGTTGTCCATTTTGCTCGCCATATATCATTAGTTGGTTCTATAGAAGAACTCCAGGGATTAATGCCACTCAAGGATCAAACACAAGTAGAAGATGTAGAAAATGCAGTGAACGAATGTCTGAATAAAAATCACATCGATCTCATTAAAATAGTGTCAATTGCAACAGATGAAGTTAAAAGTATGGTGTGCAGTAAAAAAGTATTTTTCACAATTTTAAAACAAAAAATTGATCATGACGTGCATGGGCGTAACCAGGTTTTTTTTTGGGGGGTAATTCAGCAGGCCAAGAAGAAGAAGTTTTCGATGGACTTAACGTAACGGGACGCTACGCGACGTGACGTGACGTATACACGTTCTTTTATATGCGATTGATTACGCCTGACGCGACGTACATATCAGAATATAACGTAACGTATGGGCTGCCAAAGTTCAAACTTCGCTTTTCGTTACGTTAGCTGATTCACATGACTCTTTTTGCCAATCAACCCTCTCGATTCTTGCGCGCATGCAATCGAATTCAAGAGTGACATTGTTATTGTGTTGTGATTGGTGGTATTGTGTTGTGATTTATATTGTGCAATAGCCAGCAACTACAACAACAGAAAGAAAAGAAAATGTCGATGGACCTTTCACAAACATACCGTTAGTTAAAATCACGTCAAATCACTTTACGTCGCGTCGCGTCCCGTTACGTTAAGTTCATCGTAAACCCGGCATTAACCATCCAAAGTTCTACGTATAAAGGAATGATAATGTCATTTTTGACAATTATTATGTGCTATTATCATTTTTATAGTAATTACCATTTTTTACAGTTATTAAAATTTTTGAGAATTATGAACTACTTTAATGTTATTAGTCACTTTAGACAGATTACAATAATAATGTAGCGGCAGGCCCCGCAAGCCAGACCATCAGGGGGGTCGCGTAGAATAGGGCCCGGCTGGCAAACGCCACCTCAACTATATGGCCAGTCCGACGCTGGATTTGGTAGTCAAAGCCACCAATAATATTGTAGCAAAGGGGCTTAATCACCGCCAATTCTGAAGAAAATTCAAGAATATGACTTTATGAAAAAAATTATTTTACTTTAATTACTTTAATAAAAAATTGGCTCTTAAGTTTATAGAGTTTGCCGACCCCTGGACTAGACAAACAAGAATACACGGACAAGATTAGGCGAACAAGACGAGACATATAAGACTAAACAGACAAGACGGATATGACTAAACAAACAAGTCTGGATAGGCAATACAAAACATAGCTCTTCTTATCACTGTCCAACCTAAAGCTATCAAGTTTGAAGATGTATTGTGAATGTAGTATTAGTGTGTGTAAGAAGTGTAGGTCGATTCTTATCCGGCGTGTCCTTTTGTTGGCGTGCGGCTTTGTCGGCGTTGGTCGTATAAGCTGCGAGGAAACATTTAGTGGACTAAATTGTGCAGGTTAGCATGTCTGATGCGCGTTCATGTATAGTTAAGGAATTCTGGTCGACGCGAGCGGAACTTCGCCGTCCACCGACCGAGGCTTAAATAATAAACGTGTTTGTGTCGCGCGAGCGCTGAATTATTAGTGCGCTCGATGAATTTTACATTCGGTAAACATGTATCAATACTCGGTACACAATATACGGGTTTAATTGAGCGCGCTTCAATAATAGATCCGGATAGTCTGCATGCAACGCTGCGCAAACGAGCGGTTGCTTGATTCGATCGCGATCATTTTTAAACAAACTTAATAGATCTTTTTACGGCACTGGCGCGTCCGCTTTGTTTAAAAGGCGGGAATATGAAAGTTTCGGGCAAATTTTGCGTTATTTTCACTGGTTATACGTCAAAAAAGTGCCCGAAAACATGGCGGGAATATAAATGTTTTGGACACTTTGTTATTTTCACTGGTTTTATGTCAAAAAAATGCCCGAAAACATGGCGGAAATTGACGCATGCGCACAAAAAAAATTCAACTATAAAAATCTAATGTTGACCAAAGACGTTCAACTATTAAATATTAACGCAGACGAATTTACCAAATCGGAATTTACTAATTATTTTGCATTTTTGATGAATATATCGCAATTGAAAAATCCACAGCTAAACGAAATCTTCACTAAAGATAGTTCTTTAGATAGTAGCACTATATAGATATAGATAGTAGCACTATAGATAGTAGTAGACTTCACTATAGTCTCTTAAATAAACTTGACATTTTTCTAGTAATTTACCTTCTGGTGGAACATAAATATTTAGTGGGCTAGTTATCTCGGCGAGTTTATTTCCAGCTCAGGGTTTTTGCCTTGGTGAGGGTGTCTGTGCGTGTCGTAGGGGGCGGCGGCTTTCGAGGGCCATCAAACTCGACCAATTTCAGCGATCTCGGTTTACGACCCGAGACCATATTGAGAAAGAATTTATATATTCCGTGATGCGGGGGGAAATCTCGTTTTCTTCCTGCCGGCGCCACGACGGAGAGAAAAAAGGCAATATATGTAGCCTGGAACTGAACTGCGTGCGTTTGTTTCCTTCCTCATCCCAGCTCACAGCCTCGCGGTCTAATCAGAGGAATAATTCAAAACGAGACGGGGAAGGTTTATTTTTTATGAAACGCGAGCGGACTGGGGGTGGTTTACACTTGAAATAACAACGGTTTAGGGTTGCAAAACGGAAGGGAATATTTGCGTGCCAATTTTTCACCGCAAAAACACGAATTGCACTTTCCAACAAACTCGTTTTATTTCCACTTAGTACCTTAATTCAATCAACTTACTTAATCCATTCGCTGCTAACCCGCATTGATCGAATCCCATAAAATCTAGACAAACATCGACAATGCTCGCGGTTTTAATTGGAAATTGAGCGACCCGCTCCCTCTGTTCCCGGGAAACCGGAAACACAATATAAATTAAGAATTCGATGTTAATTACTTAGCGAAACCACAAAATATTTCATTCGCTCGCTTTCGTTCCATTTATTTCAATTTCCAGCCCCCCGACTGCTCGTTCATTCCGGCTATATTTCAACCTTAATTAAAATTATTTATAATAAATCGCCCACTAAAAGAGACAGGGAGTATCACACAGACACGATTAAAGAAACCACATTATACTGAGTAAACTAGACAAGATTAAACAGACAAGAGTAGAGAGACAAGACTAGACTAGACAGACTAAACTAGAGAGACTAGACTGGACAGACATGATTGGAGAGACAAGAGTCGATAGACAAGACTAAGATTAGACAAGACTGCCGGGGGGAAAAATCAAATCTGGTTATCTGTTAATCAGATTATCAGTTTTAATCAGCATTTCATCAGCTTTATGTAGCTTTTAATCCAATTTGATTAGCTTTAAAGTACTAAACATGGTGAGAGGTCTATGTAACCCCACGTTAAACAGGGTGTTTAGGATTTTAAAGCTGATTAAAGCTGATGAATAGCTAATTAAAAACTGATAACCTGATTACCAGATAAGCAGATTTGATTTCCCACTCGGCGTCTCCCCCGCCAGAGGGGTTATATGAGGTTCAGATTATCAGTTTTAATCAGCTTATCATCAGCTTTTATCAAATTTATTCAGCTTTTAATCTGATTTGATCAGCTTTAAAATACTAAAAAGGGTGTGAGGTCTATGTAACCCTTCTTTAAACAGGGTGTTTAATGCTTTAAAGCTGATTAAAATCTGAATAAAGATGATTAAATCTGAAGAAAAGCTGACAAACAGCTGATGACCTGATAACCAGATTTGATTTCCCCCCGGCGTCTCCCCCGCCAGAGGGCGGTATATCAGTTTGTCAGGTTCACGTTATCAGTTTTAATCAGCTTCTAATCAGCATTTCATCAGCTTTTATGAGCTATATTCAGCTTTTAATCTGAGCTTTAAAACACTAAACAGGGCGTGAGGTCTATGTATCCCTTTGTTAAAGAGGGTCTTTATTGTTTTAAAGCTGATTAAAATCTGAATAAAGCTGACGAAACGCTGATTAGAAGCTGATAACCTAATTACCAGATAACCAGATTGGATTTTTCCCCCGACGCCTCCCTAGCCAGAGGGGGTATATCAGGTTATCAGGTTCAGGTTATCGGTTTTAATCAGCTTTTAATCAGATTTTCATCAGCTTTAATTCTGATTTGATCAGATTTAAAACAGTTAACAGGGTGTAAGGTCTATGTGACTTCACGGTAAACACGGTCTTTAGTGTTTTAAAGCTGATTAAAATCCGAATAAAGTGGATTAAAGCTGATGAAAAGCTGATTAAAAGCTGATAACCTAATTACCAGATAACCAGATTTAATTAGACAGACAAGACTAGACAGACAAGACTAGACAGACAAGACTAGACAGACAAGACTAGACAGACAAGACTAGACGGACAAGACTAGACAGACAAGACTAGACAGACAAGACTAGACAGACAAGACTAGACAGACAAGACTAGACAGACAAGACTAGACAGACAAGACTAGACAGACAAGACTAGACAGACAAGACTAGACAGACAAGACTAGACAGACAAGACTAGACAGACAAGACTAGACAGACAAGACTAGACAGACAAGACTAGACAGACAAGACTAGACAGACAAGACTAGACAGACAAGACTAGACAGACAAGACTAGACAGACAAGACTAGACAGACAAGACTAGACAGACAAGACTAGACAGACAAGACTAGACAGACAAGACTAGACAGACAAGACTAGACAGACAAGACTAGACAGACAAGACTAGACAGACAAGACTAGACAGACAAGACTAGACAGACAAGACTAGACAGACAAGACTAGACAGACAAGACTAGACAGACAAGACTAGACAGACAAGACTAGACAGACAAGACTAGACAGACAAGACTAGACAGACAAGACTAGACAGACAAGACTAGACAGACAAGACTAGACAGACAAGACTAGACAGACAAGACTAGACAGACAAGACTAGACAGACAAGACTAGACAGACAAGACTAGACAGACAAGACTAGACAGACAAGACTAGACAGACAAGACTAG
The DNA here is from genome assembly GCA_944588485.1 of Phosphuga atrata. Lineage (NCBI taxonomy): Eukaryota > Metazoa > Arthropoda > Insecta > Coleoptera > Silphidae > Phosphuga > Phosphuga atrata. Next base: position 53,522,266 of record OX155903.1, read on the forward strand.
ACAGACAAGACTAGACAGACAAGACTAGACAGACAAGACTAGACAGACAAGACTAGACAGACAAGACTAGACAGACAAGACTAGACAGACAAGACTAGACAGACAAGACTAGACAGACAAGACTAGACAGACAAGACTAGACAGACAAGACTAGACAGACAAGACTAGACAGACAAGACTAGACAGACAAGACTAGACAGACAAGACTAGACAGACAAGACTAGACAGACAAGACTAGACAGACAAGACTAGACAGACAAGACTAGACAGACAAGACTAGACAGACAAGACTAGACAGACAAGACTAGACAGACAAGACTAGACAGACAAGACTAGACAGACAAGACTAGACAGACAAGACTAGACAGACAAGACTAGACAGACAAGACTAGACAGACAAGACTAGACAGACAAGACTAGACAGACAAGACTAGACAGACAAGACTAGACAGACAAGACTAGACAGACAAGACTAGACAGACAAGACTAGACAGACAAGACTAGACAGACAAGACTAGACAGACAAGACTAGACAGACAAGACTAGACAGACAAGACTAGACAGACAAGACTAGACAGACAAGACTAGACAGACAAGACTAGACAGACAAGACTAGACAGACAAGACTAGACAGACAAGACTAGACAGACAAGACTAGACAGACAAGACTAGACAGACAAGACTAGACAGACAAGACTAGACAGACAAGACTAGACAGACAAGACTAGACAGACAAGACTAGACAGACAAGACTAGACAGACAAGACTAGACAGACAAGACTAGACAGACAAGACTAGACAGACAAGACTAGACAGACAAGACTAGACAGACAAGACTAGACAGACAAGACTAGACAGACAAGACTAGACAGACAAGACTAGACAGACAAGACTAGACAGACAAGACTAGACAGACAAGACTAGACAGACAAGACTAGACAGACAAGACTAGACAGACAAGACTAGACAGACAAGACTAGACAGACAAGACTAGACAGACAAGACTAGACAGACAAGACTAGACAGACAAGACTAGACAGACAAGACTAGACAGACAAGACTAGACAGACAAGACTAGACAGACAAGACTAGACAGACAAGACTAGACAGACAAGACTAGACAGACAAGACTAGACAGACAAGACTAGACAGACAAGACTAGACAGACAAGACTAGACAGACAAGACTAGACAGACAAGACTAGACAGACAAGACTAGACAGACAAGACTAGACAGACAAGACTAGACAGACAAGACTAGACAGACAAGACTAGACAGACAAGACTAGACAGACAAGACTAGACAGACAAGACTAGACAGACAAGACTAGACAGACAAGACTAGACAGACAAGACTAGACAGACAAGACTAGACAGACAAGACTAGACAGACAAGACTAGACAGACAAGACTAGACAGACAAGACTAGACAGACAAGACTAGACAGACAAGACTAGACAGACAAGACTAGACAGACAAGACTAGACAGACAAGACTAGACAGACAAGACTAGACAGACAAGACTAGACAGACAAGACTAGACAGACAAGACTAGACAGACAAGACTAGACAGACAAGACTAGACAGACAAGACTAGACAGACAAGACTAGACAGACAAGACTAGACAGACAAGACTAGACAGACAAGACTAGACAGACAAGACTAGACAGACAAGACTAGACAGACAAGACTAGACAGACAAGACTAGACAGACAAGACTAGACAGACAAGACTAGACAGACAAGACTAGACAGACAAGACTAGACAGACAAGACTAGACAGACAAGACTAGACAGACAAGACTAGACAGACAAGACTAGACAGACAAGACTAGACAGACAAGACTAGACAGACAAGACTAGACAGACAAGACTAGACAGACAAGACTAGATAGACTAGACAGACAAGACTAGACAGACAAGACTAGACAGACAAGACTAGACAGACAAGACTAGACAGACAAGACTAGACAGACAAGACTAGACAGACAAGACTAGACAGACAAGACTAGACAGACAAGACTAGACAGACAAGACTAGACAGACAAGACTAGACAGACAAGACTAGACAGACAAGACTAGACAGACAAGACTAGACAGACAAGACTAGACAGACAAGACTAGACAGACAAGACTAGACAGACAAGACTAGACAGACAAGACTAGACAGACAAGACTAGACAGACAAGACTAGACAGACAAGACTAGACAGACAAGACTAGACAGACAAGACTAGACAGACAAGACTAGACAGACAAGACTAGACAGACAAGACTAGACAGACAAGACTAGACAGACAAGATTATACTAGACAAGCAAGACTGTATAGTAAAAATGTTCATGAGGATATGTTTGTGTATCGGGCGGAACGAGTTTGCAGACAAGTAGCCGTGTAGTTTATTATAGGTGGGAACTAGTAAAACTCTGCCGGCAGTACGTTAAGATTGTTCCCGGAGGTCTTAAACCCGGAGCCGAACTCCGGCGAACTAACTTTTGGCGCGAGGAGGAGGACTGTTTGCGGATTCTTAGTTAGCGTTAATGAAGTTGCGCTCGTTCTCTTTTTTTTGCGCGCGGAAACTTTTTCCGTTTTAAAGCACCGAAGCGAATAAACCCTCCCTTGTCTGGGTCAGTCTTACAGGATTAACTCGTTTGTTTAGTCAACATCCTTGACTAGTAAAACCTCAACAATGAATTATTTAAGTCGGTTAAATAAATTAATAATTATCGTGAATATTAAGTGTGAATGGAAGAGAGAGGGCGTTGAATAATGAATATTATTTGTATCGTGTAATTCCTGACAATCGGAAGCAAAAGTATCGATCGCGTAATTTCCGGCGACAGCGAGAGAAGAAAATATCAAACGGCTTCGTAATGACAGACAGGTCGCACAAATAAATCTCGAGGATGTTTTCGCGAGTCTTGTTACCATCTCGCGCGCCAAACACGCCTTGTTCGCGACTAACAAGCTCGCACAACAATGTCGTCGCGATTGTAATTGAATATCGCGTTCTGTGATTTCGGGCCGGCAATCGCGCCTTCAATCACGCGAGCGCTTTGAAGGGCGGCGAACTGCTTCCGAGGCGCATTGTTGATCCATCAAGGGCCGCAGATGATTCTGATATATTCCGACGGAAGAGGGGAACGAGACTGAAATTGAAATTCTTCGAGGAGGAAAGATTCGGGTGGCGGTGCTTAATTAAAGAATCTTTAAGTGCCTTCGGCGATTTATTCATTTTTTTTTTGAGGGAGGATGTTCAGGAGAACAAAGCGAAACACGCGCTTTGTTGTACGTCCGCTCGCTTCTTTTTTTGCTCGCGCTCTTTAAGATTTATCGAGTTTATTCGAGAAATTAAAAGTTAAATTGCAGGAAATATAATATAAGTTTGAAAGTTAAAACTTAAGATTTCTTGATAATCTTGTCCGAATTAACTTGACTATCTTGCAGGGCGTTAAATTAAATTTATCTACGACCACTATTGGAAATGCCCATTATTGTACAGTTCGCTAACTATGTAAATACAGCATAACACACACATGTCTTGTATGTAACAGTCCGCGATTAATGATACGTTATAATTGATAACACACACGTGCGTTTAGTTTACGATTCGTTGATAGGTTGAGAGCTGCTAATACGAGCTCATACGTTAAGCGCCTCCTGTGTCACAATTCAAGCTAACGGAAATTGACATTGCGTAAATTGGGTTGCCTATCTCTTATTCCAGTTTAACCCAAAGTATTCAACCCAAAGTATATATTAAATAATAAAGTATGTAACAATTAAGAATGTATTTTTTTGAAATATACTAATCGAGTAAAGTACCTTTCCTGAACTCGAAAGGAGTCAAAAAATCAAGATTTTTTTTAAATTAAGAAAAATTGTCAAAAAATGCGGTTTACGTCTTGAATTTTTTCCAGTGAATTGAACAAAAAATTAGGTTTCTTTTGACGAGCCTTACCAAGTTCCGCCCCGGCAGGGGGCGGCTGTAGGTGCGTTTTAAATTTTTCACTTTTTCCGTAAAAACTCCGTTCCTCTTGCGCGTCGAAACGGGAAATTGTCATTTTCTGTTGTAAAACTGAACGGGCCTTCGACCCGTGTCTGTCTGCCGCTCGCAAGTCCAACACGGCGTCCTCCAGGTGCCAAAAACAGGAGATCGTTTCTAGCACCTTTGAGGAGCAATTTTGGTCAGCGGCTCGATTTTTTTACTGCGCCTTCTTGCCGCGTCGATTTAACGCTTTTTGATGTCATGCGGAAAATTACGCGACCGTCGGCTCACCCGGTGCGGCGGAAAATGTAAACGAAAAAAATCCGTTTTTTCCATCACATCTGTGGACGTCGTACTCTTGATTGAAGAGCGCCGTGTCTCCAAACCGGTTCGTTCGATGCGAGATGTTTACCCGCAACGGGTGGTGGAAGAATCTGGGACCTGCGGCATCCTATTTCCGCTCTGGGTCAATTTTAAAACAAAAATCGGAAAAACGCGCTGTTTTTTTCACCTAATTTGCGGGGATCCCTCTCCTGGAATAACCAACAGTCGGATCGAGACCGCACCGGCACCAATCGATTCGGCATGGTGCCTTTTAGTTTGTTTTGGAATTTAATTGCGATTACGCGCCGGATGGCGCCGGGACGCCCGAAAAACCATGTTTTGCAGACGTACGCTAGAATTCTCAGGGATTCGCTAAATTAAAGAGCAGCGCGTCGCGGTGGCGGTTTCTAAATAGAGAACGAAATGGTCTATAAGACGATAGGAATGACGCACCGCTCGATCGCATTTAGGGGTCTCCACGCCCGTCTAAACTTGAAACGAATTTTTTAAAATTGAGCAAATTTAAACCTTCAATTTTCGGTGAAATGTTTTAAAATTGTATTGCTCTTTTCAGGGATTATAGCTCCACGTGTCTACTTTCGAGCGACACCTCTCTGGGCGCATTACACTTCCGGGGACGTTCCCCAATTCGCAAAGTCACTTTTTTCACCTCTTCAAACGGAAACGAGAAAAAGAAAATTTACATTTCCAGTCCGACAAGTGCATGCTCGGTGAAAAGGCCAACAGTATGGCGTTTGAATTTCTCAAATCCATCAACGACCATTGTTTGCCGCTGAATCGCCAATGTACACTTACAGCTGATTATTTTGACACTATTTCCGCTAAGGTTATGTGCAAATGTCAGTGTTGAAGTTTATCCGTATATGATTATTCGTGTGCTTATGAGAAGATAAAATTTAAAAAAAAGAATTTAAATCAAAATTCTGATTTTTCGCACATTGTTAGGTTGAAATTCAAATCAAATTCAAAGAGATATCTTGAAATCTCTAAATCGCAGATTTCGGCGACTCTGGCTCTTGATTAGCAACACATAGATCAAAATTCGCAATTTTTCACAAATTTCTACAAGAAAACGAAGTTTTAAAACTTTTCTTTTAGCAGATTCTTAAAATTCAGAAAATTTTATATCAAAAACAGTTGCTTCCGTTCACATTTGAATTCTAAAATTTATTTCATAAACCGCAATATTTACGAGTCTTTTTTAAGAATAATTGGAGTTTTTAAATTGAATTTAGATTCCAATGGTACAACACGCGTCTTCCTCGATTGTATAGCAACAGTTATTGGCGAAAAACTGTCAGTTTTACCATATTTACCATAAACTTGCAAATATATTTTCTTGTCCAACTCTTCGAAGTCTACGTATTTAGCGCTATTTTATAGAGCAGATTTTCATTTAAAAATTCTGTCATTTTCATCTTTCCAAAGCGAACAGTTTAGCCGATTTTTTTTTGCAAACAAAAAAATTCAAAAACGAAATTCAGAGAAGGATAAATTTTGTAATTTTATATTTTTTTACTTTTGTGACTAAACCGAAGGATTTTACAAAATTTGCAAAGAATGTTTTTTTGTAGACACCGACGTCTTACATGCGGCTATCCCGGTTATAATTTTCTATGTTGAGGCGTTGACGAGATATTTCCAAAAAATTGTTGAAGAAAAAATAATTCCTCACGCCGTCACCATTGGAGTGGGAGCATTCAAATTTGGTGAACTGATACTTCTGGTGGATACCCACATTCAGTAAAAGTTTCATTGAATTCCTTCAAATGTTAATACATTTTTTCGCAATTTTTGAATATTTTGAAATTTTCGTTTTTGGTTGAAATTCGTGATTGACATGTCTAAAAATTATTTTAGTAAGTTTCACACAACGTGGAATAATAAAATTACACACATTTGTAGAGAATTGTTCAGTCTATGACATCCGTCAGTTAGTTTTGCAAAATATTTTATCTGGCGGCGATTGCCGCCCCTCAAACACAAAGTCGCACACGAGGTCAGACATTCAAATAACTATAGTTTGAAAACTTGGAAAGTTATATTCAAAATTATTTCAGTTCGACGTATAAAGGATTGGATTATAACAACTTCCGAAGTAAAATTGTGGGGTAGCAATTTTACTTTAGGATATTGTACAATCTCGCCAAACTAGCGGCACGTAGATCCGAATGGACAATCTTGAAAATCCTAGTCCAAAGACCCAAAACTACATTCAGCTTGTGCTGGAAAAGAGCGCTCGATAACAAGTTGAGGTATCTGCCCTATATAGATAGATAGATAGATAATGTATGGTTAATGATTATGAGATTGACAAAGTAGGAAATGAAGTCACGTAGTTGAAGTAGCAGTTTAAAGTTTGGTTGGATGAAAGGAAGAAAGCGTGAAACTTTTTTGTTTTAGCATTTAGCTGTCGGAGTTTCGAGGAAATAAAAGCGGAGAAAACACACACTTGTGTAGTGGAAAGGGCCGAAGGGGACGCATCTGCGAGCCCTTTGGCGAGCGGACGTACTAGGAATTTTAATTACACGAAAAAACCTCCGAATTTCCCGAAAAGTGGGTGCGCAAAGCGAGTAGTTTCGGGGGCGAAACTAGTTAATTGGAGCGCCGCAGGGTGTTTTAATTATTTATCAATTTCCGGTGTTCCGGTTCGGTGGCTCGAGACGGTCCTTTATGTTTAGTCCGAAGAGTTTCGGCGAGATATAGGACTTATTAGTGTTCGCTTGAATTATCCGTTTATAGCCTTAAACCCTTTACATTTAATTCCCAATTCCAATTTCGGGAAAAAAAATTATTTCCCTAAACATTTCATACAACTAGTTTAATTAAACAAACAAAAAAATTATAACAATACACAGATATTAATTAATTTCCCCAAACATTTCTTAGATTTTCATACAATTACTTTTATCTACGACCACTATTGTAATTCCCATAATTGTACTGTTCGTGTACTATGTTAATACATTATAACAGACAAGCATGTAACAATCAGCGATTAATAATAAGTTATGATTAATATCACACACGTGCGTTTGTTTTACCATTCGTTGCTTGGTTGAGAGCTGCTACTACGTGCTCATACGTTCAGCGCCCCCCCGTGCCACAATTCAAACTAACGAAAATTGACATTGCGTACATTGGGTTGCCTATATCTATAACACACACGCATGTAACAATTCGCGATGAATGATAAGCTATGATTGATAACACACACGTGCGTTTGGTTTACGATTCGTGGATTAGTTGAGAGCTGCTACTACGTGCTCATACGTTCAGCGCCCCCCGTGCCACAATTCAAACTAACGGAAATTGACATTGCGTACATTGAGTTGCTTATATCTATGAGCATTCTTATTCCAGTTTAACCCAAATAAGTACTAAATAATAAGATATGTAACCATTAGGAATGCATTTCTAAGTTAATCTATCAAGTATTTCTATCCAGTTAAATAATGTCGAGTTAACAGTTATATATGAAAATACGACTGTTTGTTTATTTTAATGTTAAATAATGTACCTAATAAGAAAAAAAAATAGTTACATCAAACACATTTTTCTTATTAAACAGAAACAAATTATAGTATAGTAAATTATAGAACATAACTCGAGTTGTAAGCCAATTACGTATTCGCGGAATTACGCGTAACAGTTGCGTAATTTGCTTCTTACAACCCTCGTTACGTAATATGCCATAATGAAACAAAACAAAAAAATGATAACATGTATGTTGAATGGCTTTCCAATATTTTATTTTTGTATTGTGAAAATATCCACGGGTGAATCAAGCACGAAATTTGTCACGTTTATGTTTTCTTTTAGTTATCTCCTCTATTTCTGCACATCAAACGTGTAAAAACGACGTCGTTATTACGGAGAACTTGAAGGATCGGCGGAGTGGCGAAAAAAAAATCTAGAAATTCTCCGTGTTTTTCTTTCCGCGTGCGTTGAGAAAGGAAAATATTGTAAATCGATTGCCGCTCGAGTGGCTCATCGAGACTTCTTAATTCGCGCCGCAAAAAGGCCAAAAAGAAATCATCAATCATTTTATCGCGAAATCAAATCGAACTCTCTTTTTCCTAGTGCTAAGTCTCTTATATAGGGTGACAAATTAAGAATGTCCCGATTTAAAAAAAAAAAACGAAATAAGTTATTATTGAACATTGTAGTATTAAGCATTTAACATGTTATTAAACATTAAAGTTTACTTTAAAGTCTAATAACATGTTAAATGCTTAATACTACATTAACAATTAATATGTAAGAATTACATTGATTAGATGATGTTTGTGATTCTTGTGATGAAAATAAAACTTGGCGTCGTTTTATTTCTAATTTTATTGTAAAGTAATGTTGCGCCTCTTAACTCAATAGAGACTCTGTGTAGAATGTCACCTTTCAACTCTCGTGGCTCTTATGCCCGCCGTAAACACAACGGTCCACCGGAGAGGTCTACCTGTGCAGTTTGCCTGCGCAGGTAGACCAGAGCGTGTGTGGGAATAGACCTGTGCAGTTTCTTGCGTACGGTTGACCTGCGCAAGCAAACCTGCACATGTAACCTCTCCGGTAGACCGTAGCGTGTATGGCGGGCATTAGTCCCGTCTTGAGGTTGGTAGCGATACAAAGACATGTATAGTTGGTAACAACAACAGAAAGGAAGTTGGCAGCAATGACAAAAGAAAGAGAGGGGTTAAGAACGGTTTCAACATATGACCTTCGTTTGCGTCGATGCTTGGCTGAGATCGATGCAACAATGAACGCATTGCACGCTGGCACATTTCTAGCAAAATCTCACCAACAGCTTGTCGAGCGCTTCGTTTTAAGTATTTCAGGGATTCAGGTTCTGATAAACTTTAGATTTAACATCATCCCATGAGAAATAATCAAAATAAACTATTTTATCTACTCACACACCTAAACGAACACATTAATAAATACATTATTGTATGTGAAGGATGCCATTTTTATAATCGTGGGTAAAAGTATCCAAATCGTGCGTAAAAGTCCAATGTAAATCAAATGGAGTTTCATTATTAAACGATTTCTGTTTGTAGTTACTATGGCAACCTAACCATAATCTAATCTAGATTAAATCTAGGTTAACCTAGATTACATCGAAGTAGGGAAAGATGGTTCCTTCTAGGTCCTCCACCAACCTTGACACTTCCGGTTCCGACTTCCGTTTCCGGCTTCGACTTCCGGTTTTTCACACATGAGTGTGAGGTCTATGTATCCCCACGTGCGAAGTCTATGTAACCCCACATTGCGTGTGAGGTCTATGAAGTCACACGTGTCAGGTCTATATAACCCCACGCTGGGTGCGAGGTCTGGTTTCGACCGTTTCCACTCATTGCGATTAAACCACTCGTTCTGCTCATGCTTTAAACTTAGCAACTCATGCACAAAGCCCTTCTTCACATACTTGTATCATAAACTACACGGTTGTGAGGTGTGAGGTCTATGAACTCCCACGCGTGAGGTCTATGCAACCCCACGCTGGATGCCAGGTCTGGTTTCGAGTTCCGTTTCCTCTAATTGTGATTAAACCACTCGCCTTGGGCTAGTGCTTTAAACTTCGCAACTCATGCACAAAAGTCCTTCTTCACACACCTGTATCATAAACTACTATTTGGGCCAAGCTATGAATGGAAATACGAATTTAAAATAATGTAACTATGTGCTTATAACAGACTGTATTGATGAAGCCTGAATAATGCCTGAAAAATCAACGAAAAATCAGCGATTATCAACAGGAAAGGTGTTATTCTGCAACGATAACGCAAGACCGCACCGCGCAAGATCCCTGGAAAAAATTAATGACTTTGGGTTGGAGGTATTGCCACACCTACCATACTCGCCCTATATTACACCAAGTGCGCCTAAGGACCAACCACTCGAAAACGCAGTAGTTTAACGTAGTTTTATGTAGTATCTCAGCAAGACCAGGCTTTTTAATGTGCGGGTGGCCCATTCTATTTCTGATTTTGTTATTGAGAGCCCAACAGCATTAGACGTTCGTAGATGCCAAAGGTGGTGGCAAAAGTTTAAACCTGGTAATTTTTGATCTTTCCGACTCGTTCCGATCAGGAAGACCAATAACACAATGACATGTGACAAATTGTGAAAGTAAGCGGAGCAGGTGTTTGGGTCTCGCATAATGCGTTTGGTGGAGTATTCGCGGGGTCGTACTTTTTGAAGTGCTGAAACTTGGACAAACTATGAATAAACCTTTATAGTCCATTTTTGGCGCTAAATTCAAATATAGTTACTTGAATATAAAATTGGTACTTTATTAATGGTGTGATTGAATATCTATTAAATACACCAAATGGCAATAATAGTAACAAAATATAAACAAATAAATGGAGAAAAACGCAATAAATATAAATGATACAAACAGATCAAATGACAATAGACCTTTACATAGTTGATTTTTTTTTGTGCGCATGTGTCAATTTCCGCGAATGTTTTTCGGGCACTTTTTGACGCATAACCAATGAAAATAACAAAATGTGCCCGAAACTTTCAAATTCCCGCCTTTTAAACATGACGCACGCACATGCGCCTAACTAACCGTAAAAAAGTCTATTTAATGCCAAGCTTAAACGGTCTTAAAACGGTTACATTTTTTTTCTGTAAAAAGCGAACAGAAGAACGGATTTTTATCAAAATTTCAGGAATTATTCTTGAAAGCCTCTTTTAATTCCCTGAAAAGTTTCAAATTTGCAAACTGAAAATTACGCAAATTACAACTTTGAAAATATTAACTTGACTAGTTTTACAAGATTTTCTTGCAAGGCGCGGAATTTTTTTTCTGTAAAAAGCGGACGGACGAACAGTTTTTGATCAAAATTTCAGGAATTATTCTTGAAAGTCTCATTTAATGCCTTGAAAAGTTTCAAATTTGCAAACCGGAAATTGCCGAAATTAGAACTTTGCAAATATTAACTTGACTAGTTTTACAAGATTTTCATGAAAGGCGCGGAATTTATTTCCTGTAAAAAGCGAACAGATTTTGTTGAAAATTTCAGAAATTATTCGTGAATAATAACACAAGATTAGAACAAACTGGACAAACCTAGTCAAGATTTGACATATTTTGCCAATAGTCCTTTTCATAGTTTTTTTTTGTCCGCATGTGTCAATTTCCGCCACGTTTTTCGGGAACTTTTTGACGTATAACCAATGAAAATAACAAAATGTGCCCGAAACTTTCAAATTCCCGCCTTGTAAACATGACGGACGCGCATGCGCCTAACTATTCATTTCCATTTATTCCGATCGCTACGACATTTTCTAAGTGGCGATAATTCGTTCTGAAGTAGGTACTGATACTTGGAGAAACTGTGATTGCAGACCTTTACTGTGAACAATCGAATCGAGTGAATCAATGGTTAATTGAAAAGTGGCTAGATACTATCAACAGGAAAGCTGTTATTCTGCAACGGTAACGCAAGACGACCCATGGAAAAAAATAATGAATTGGCGTAGGAGGTATAGCCGCACCCACCATACTCGCCCGATATTACGCCATCGGGTTTCCGTTTATTCCGATCGCTAAGACATGTGATAACAAATATGAAATAAATAAACAAATTTTTAAGTTGCATGTGGCAACAAATTTTGAGGATGTTCAAAATACCATCTCCAGATATTTTGCACAAAAACCAATTGATTTTTATCGATCAAGCGTTGATTTGATTGGAAATTTGCCGAAAGGTTGTTGATTACGAGGGTGGTTATATTATTGATTAATAATAAAAAACTTGTTAAAAACTTTAAACGTTAAAACACGACAATACTAATATGTATTCTCTTCCTGCTATTAGTATCAACAGGCATGAGCAGCTTTGGCTAAATTACCATTATTCCTTCGAGTGTAGAGGCGATATTGCATACGACGGGCATTAAAATTTCGTTTATTAAATTTGGGACTGCAAAGTAATTTTCGTAGCGGACGGAATCCCACACAGGCGCTGTATCCAGCCCGCGGGCCATAGTAGCTAATTCCTGATCCAACCTGACTCAAAATTCACATGGCTATCATTCATGAAGTCCTATAATCACAATTGGAAACTAGAAGATTCTCTTTATTCTACCAGTCGAGTTATAGATTTTTCAAAATTACGACTTTTTGTGGTTTTCTGTCATAACATGAAAACTAAAGCAGCTATTAACCCTTTGCACTTGTATTTATATTTACAAAGACTTCTGTCAACTCGGATTTTTTTTTATATTTGATCAAAATGAAAACACTCTTGTTCAAAAATATAATTACCTCAGTTGATCATTTAGTAAGTAAAATTAAAAATGCACATTCTTTTCATTTGATGCATCCCCTTGAAATTTATTATATAGGTATATATAGGTGTAAGTACATTTTGTTCTCTCAATGTAAATAAGAATAATGACACAAGTTTAAGACTTAGTTAAAGCTTAAGGAGGAGGCCTTGGGTGTGATGCGAAATATGATCACACCTCACACAACTCCACACTCGTCTACACACTGGACTGGTGTCGCTGACTCTGTTGATTGAACTATCTGGATCGAACTGTGTGTTTATTCGTGGGTCCAGGTATTTATACTATGTCCAGGTATACTGGTCCCTCATCTGGGGGTGATTATTCGGCAATTTGTACACGTGGTGCCGCTGTTTCGCTGAGCAACCTAGTGGAAGGTTAGGGTAACCAATCCCAGTGGGAAACCAGGTCAGCAAGCTGAAGAGTGTTGGGGGTCTAGGTAGGGCTCCTAGACTATGTAGGGACAGGGACAGGTTACCTACTCTATAGACGGCGGCGGAATGAGATGGGCTCTCAAAAGTACGGCGGCGTTCCTCAGCCCTGGTGATTGGGGCTACTGTCTTTGCTACTTAAGGGTACTCAGTCTCACTAGTTGTCTCAGATATCTGTGTTACTGTAGGATCGGGGCCTTTACCTGTAACAGCAGGCGGGGTATTACATCCTTGCCTGCCTGTTACTCTGTGCACAGTCACCGTCATTCACTATCAACCATTCCCACCCCTTTTACACCAACAAACTACATATGATGAACCTAATCTCGCATCGGTCTCTGGAGCTACCAACACGCCCGTGAGCGGAGGCGGCGATAACAATGAGGGAAGGATCTTCGGCAACGAAGAAATCCCGACCACGAAAGCTTAAAGGTAGACTTCCGAGCAAAGCGGTTCTGGCGTCACTGACGCAGCGATACTGACGCGGCGACATAGCGATACTGACGCTGAGCGCGTCAATAACGCTGCGCTCGCATTGCGCCTCATATTCCATAGTGCATAATACAATCGCTATGTCGCGGCGGCTTTGACGCTGCGTTAGTGACGCCAGAGCCGCTTTGCTCGGAAGTCTACCTTAAGAAACGCCTTTCTATACAAATCTTTTTTAGACACAACTTTCTCAAACATTTTTCTCAAAAACTAAAAAAAAAAACAAATTCTCTCTTCTTCTAAATGTTGATTCTTCTTGAACCATCTACAACTTTTAAACCACGCCTCGTACACGCATTTCGTTTAAATTCACAGAAATAAATAGTTTATTAACGTTAATAAGTCTACAAAATTCTAAACTAAAATCCGACGAAAAATAATACTAAATATAACCTGAAAATATTAAATACTAAATATAACCTCAAAATATTGAAAACCAAATTTAACCTCAAAAACTAATTTTAGGTTAAAATCAAAACCCCCGCACAAAGCAAAAATCCTCCCTTATTTCCTTCACCTCGACTATTTTTTTTGTGACATTCTCGCGTTCAACACTTTCTAACAAATTAGATTCCGCAAAGTTGTCTGATATTTATATAAAACTGGAGCCGCCTCTCGAGGGCCATTTGAACGTGAATTTTAAACGAACAACCTCTCCCAACTTTTCCGCTTTGATCTTCTCCGAGCAACCGCTTTTTCTAACGCCGTTTCGCCCCGCACGCCAAGAAAAACAACAATTTTTATAATCCAAGTATCATTCAACCCGCATCCCATTCCCATCAAGCTCCAATATTTATCCAACAACCCACTTATTACACATATACGTAGTATGCACGCAGAAAACTTTCAACAATCATTACAGTAATACTGCAATGGATATTAAAAGTTTAAAAAACGATTCAGAAATCTACACAAAAGTGTTTAATTAACTAGTTGTTGTTTTGTTTCTTTAATTAAACTAATTGTATGCAAGAAGTAAGTGTTTTCCAATTTATGATTTAAAATAGCAAAGCTGCACTGATGAGAGATAAATCTCAAAACGCGTCTGCAGATCAGACCTTCAGTTAATATTATTATTTCGGATTGTTAATAGCCGAAGGCGAGTGGTTTAATCGCAATGAGTGCAAACGGAAGTCGAAACCAGACCTCGCACACAGCGTGGGGTTACATAGACCTCACACGTGGGATTTCATAGACCTCACACCCAGCGTCGGATTGCATAGACCTCACACATGGGATTTCATAGACCTCACACCCAGCGTGGGATTACATAGACCTCACACGTGGGATTTCATAGACCTCACATCCAGCGTGGGGTTACATAGACCTCACACGTGGGATTTCATAGACCTCACACCCAGCGTGGGGTTACATAGACCTCACACGTGGGATTTCATAGATCTCACACTCAGCGTGGGGTTACATAGACCTCGCACGTGGGGCTACATAGACGTCACACTCTCATGTGTGAAAAACCGGAAGTCGAAGCCGGAAACGGAAGTCGGAATATATTATAACAAAGTTAATATCTAGCTTATCGTTAATAATAAGCCAGACTTGCATAACACTAAGTGGTCTGTTAGAAAAGTATCCGACCTTATTTTTTATTTTGAAAACCTGATGGATTTGAATCAAGCGCGCTTGCATGAGCCGACCTTGAACCTTCGTGAACCAGTTTCTGTCGAGCAGTGTTTGAGTGACGTAGTGTGTAGTGCTCTCGTCGGTTTTTCAATGCAAGTAAATGACGGAGCAACGCTACTGCATCAAATTTTGTCAGAAACTGGGCGACAACCAGGTGGAAACCATTCGGAAGATTCAGACGGCTTTCGGTGACGATGCTATAGGCATCACACAGATTAAGGAGTGGTACAACCGGTTTAAAGACGGCCGCACATCGGTGGAAAGCGAGCAACGCTCTGGTCAGCCATCAACATAGTCCGAAATGACCATGTCTTTGCCAAAGTGGTGATGCGGGACGCTGTGGTGATGCGGGACCGTCGTTTGACTATCCGTGAAATTGCGATTGGAGTTATGGTCATCAGGAAATTGGCGACTCCATCACGACACTGCTCCAGCACATTCCTCGTACTTGATTCCCAATTTTTTGGCGATCGTCTGGTTCGAAAGGCTCCTTACTCTCTCGATATGCCCCCCTGCGACTTCTGGCTATTCCCCAAAGACAAGAGGCCATTGAAAGGATGGCGATTTCAGACAAGAGAGGACATTATGGCTGCAGCTACAGCCGAGCTAAAGTCGATTCCGAAAGAGGCTTTTTTGGAATGCTTCCAACAATGGCGGCACCGCTGGGAGAAGTGTGTGGAGTCCCAAGTAACCTACTTTGAGGGTGATTAGGTTTCCAACGATCCAGGTATGCCACTTTTATTTACCGGCTAAAGGTCGAATACTTTTCTAACAGACCACTATATAAACTTATTAAAGATGAAATGTAGCTTGAATAGTAAGAAAACTAAAGTGGCAGACGTTGAGGATGATTAGGTTTCCAACGCTCCAGGTATGCCACTTTTTATCGGATAAAGGTCGGATACTTTTCTAACAAACCACTATATAAACTTATTAAAGAGGAAATATAGGTTCAATAGGAAGAAAATTAAAGCGGCAGACGTTGAGGGTGATTAGGTTTACAACGCTCCAGGTATGCCAGTTTTTTTTCCGGCTAAAGGTCGGATACTTTTCTAACAGACCACTATATAAACTTATTAAAGACGAAATTATTAAAGACGAAATGTAGCTTCAATAGGAGGAAAACTAAAGTGGCAAACGTGATCGAACGTATAACTAAACTCAAATGGAGATGGGCTGGCCACGTGGATAGAATGAAGGACGAAAAATATATTAGAGTGGAGACCAAGAGCCAATAAGCGTAGGAGAGGAAGACCACCAACGCTTTGGAAAGATGACCTAAAAAGGATCGCAAACAACCGAATCCACGAAACTCAAGACAGAAGACGATGGAGTGCTATGGAGGAGGTCTATGTCCAGCAGTGGACAGAACGGGCTGGTTGATGATGATAATGTAGCTTGAATATACAAATATATTCAACCTGTTCGTAGCTCTATAATAATAAGACTACAATGAGAATCTTCTAGAGTTCCGTCTGCGTAAACCTCCATGAGCCCCTGATACCACATACCCCACGAAAACCTTAATTCCTGAAACAGAGTAAGAAACCTTTGCCTCAAAGCAAGAAGGAAGGCATTGATAGGAGGAAGAAACGCAGAGCCATTGCATAGGAATTGTACACTGATCTATTTTCCGTCCGTGCAAACCTCCAAGAGCCCCTGATACCACCGTCTTCACCAAAACCTCAATTCCTGAAAGAGAGTAAGAAACCTTATCCTCAAAGCAAGAAGGAAGGCATTGATAGGAGGAAGAAACGCAGAGCCATTGCATAGGAATTGTTCACCGATCTATAGTTTTAGAGTCTTCTAGCGTTCCGTCCGTGTAAACCTCCAAGAGCCCCTGATACCACCCTTTCCACCAAAACCTCAATTCCTGAAACAGAGTAAGAAACCTTTGCCTCAAAGCAAGAAGGAAGGCATTGATAGGAGGAAGAAACGCAGAGCCATTGCATAGGAATTGTACACTAATCTATAGTTTTAGATTCTTCTAGAGTTCCGTCCGTGTAAACCTCTCGACCAAAACCTCAATTCCTGAATCAGAGTAAGAAACCTTATCCTCAAAGCAAGAAGGACAGTATTGGTAGGACGAAGAAACGCAGTCATTGCAGAGGAATTATACACTAATAAGGACAGGGTAGCGAGGACCGGAGATATTAATCAAAGTCTTAAGTGGAAGCACCAAGAAGATAGATCTTTGTATATTCTCGAGGAGGCTGACCCTGATACTATTCTAACAATACGAAACGTTGAAATAACTACTTCCGTGGGCTAATACCACGCAGGATAATGAATTATGCAACTGGTATTTGCATGTTATTACCAGCCCCCAATACATTTTCACGTCAGTTTAGTGACGTGAAAATGTATTGGGGGCTGGTAATAACATGCAAATACCAGTTGCATAATTAGAGTTCCTACTAGATAAATAACATTGTTATAAAATCATTTTTTTCTATTAAATTCAAGTGAATAACCATCTGCAGACTCGTTTCGAGATTTATCCCTCATCAGTGCAGCTTTGCTCTTTTGAATCATAAATTGGAAAACACTTACTTATTGCATACAATTAGTTTAATTAAACAAATAAAACAATAACTAGTTAATTAAACAAATATTTGCATATAACTGGTTGAATTTAACAAATAAATTGACGATTAGTTTAACAGTTATATCTATATAATATAGACGTTTGATAAGTAAAGTCTCCAAAGGATAAGTCGCGATGGTATTATTAAACTTGGTTTTATTTAAGCATCTTAGCTGGTGTTACGTCCAATAACTAATAAAGTTTTTTCTGCTCGAACACACTTGTGGACAAAAGCAATGAGAGAAAAGTCTAATAAAGTCTGTTGGTAGTAATATTAAGAAAATTAAAAGAGATATGAGTTCGTCTAGACTGGATTGAATTAAAACTTGTTGGACAAGGTCGTGTGCGAAAATTTGTCTATGCTACCTAACTTTCTTCAGCTGGATTAGATCTTTACATGATCTAGTGTCACTGACTCGGTTTCTATTTAGTGGGAGTTTATCGCGGTAGTTTCTGCTTGGATGTGCGAACGTGGGCCGGGCAAAATATGATTGATCCAGTCGGCGAAAGTTACCGACTTGCGAAATCGAATCAAAGCCGTGAATCCGACACAATTTCTGCGCAAAAAATAAAACTCGCTAGCAGGTATTTCAGCTTTGTGTTATAAACATTGCTGGAGCTTGGATAAAAAGGGTTCTAGTAGTCGACTCACAGAGAACGAGAATCCCGGCTCCGCAAAACGCGTGTTAAAACCAACACAAATTCCATTGTAACTTAGAAATATAACAGTCCCAGTTGCTACTAATACAAGTAGCTATTCGATCAGTGTAAATTTATCTATTACATAATCGTAATTAAATTATGTAAGCGTAAGACTATTTCAAGGAAATGGCAAATGCGCCGGGTCAAACCAAACATCCAAGCCTTTTTAAAGATTCGTCTGTCTAGTCTTGTCTGTCTAGTCTTGTCTGTCTAGTCTTGTCTGTCTAGTCTTGTATGTGTAGTCTTGTCTGTCTAGTCGTGTGTGTCTAGTCTTGTGTGTCTAGTCTTGTCTGTCTAGTCTTGTCTGTCTAGTCTTGTCTGTCTAGTCTTGTCTGTCTAGTCTTGTCTGTCTAGTCTTGTCTGTCTAGTCTTGTCTGTCTAGTCTTGTCTGTCTAGTCTTGTCTGTCTAGTCTTGTCTGTCTAGTCTTGTCTGTCTAGTCTTGTCTGTCTAGTCTTGTCTGTCTAGTCTTGTCTGTCTAGTCTTGTCTGCCTAGTCTTGTCTGTCTAGTCTTGTCTGTCTAGTCTTGTCTGTCTAGTCTTGTCTGTCTAGTCTTGTCTGTCTAGTCTTGTCTGTCCAGTCTTGTCTGTCTAGTCTTGTCTGTCTAGTCTTGTCTGTCTAGTCTTGTCTGTCTAGTCTTGTCTGTCTAGTCTTGTCTGTCTAGTCTTGTCTGTCTAGTCTTGTCTGTCTAGTCTTGTCTGTCTAGTCTTGTCTGTCTAGTCTTGTCTGTCTAGTCTTGTCTGTCTAGTCTTGTCTGTCTAGTCTTGTCTGTCTAGTCTTGTCTGTCTAGTCTTGTCTGTCTAGTCTTGTCTGTCTAGTCTTGTCTGTCTAGTCTTGTCTGTCTAGTCTTGTCTGTCTAGTCTTGTCTGTCTAGTCTTGTCTGTATAGTCTTGTCTGTCTAGTCTTGTCTGTCTAGTCTTGTCTGTCTAGTCTTGTCTGTCTAGTCTTTTCTGTCTAGTCTTGTCTGTCTAGTCTTGTCTGTCTAGTCTTGTCTGTCTAGTCTTGTCTGTCTAGTCTTGTCTGTCTAGTCTTGTCTGTCTAGTCTTGTCTGTCTAGTCTTGTCTGTCTAGTCTTGTCTGTCTAGTCTTGTCTGTCTAGTCTTGTCTGTCTAGTCTTGTCCTGTCTAGTCTTGTCTGTCTAGTCTTGTCTGTCTAGTCTTGTCTGTCTAGTCTTGTCTGTCTAGTCTTGTCTGTCTAGTCTTGTCTGTCTAGTCTTGTCTGTCTAGTCTTGTCTGTCTAGTCTTGTCTGTCTAGTCCTGTCTGTCTAGTCTTGTCTGTCTAGTCTTGTCTGTCTAGTCTTGTCTGTCTAGTCTTGTCTGTCTAGTCTTGTCTGTGTAGTCTTGTCTGTGTAGTCTTGTCTGTCTAGTCTTGTCTGTCTAGTCTTGTCTGTCTAGTCTTGTCTGTCTAGTCTTGTCTGTCTAGTCTTGTCTGTCTAGTCTTGTCTGTCTAGTCTTGTCTGTCTAGTCTTGTCTGTCTAGTCTTGTCTGTCTAGTCTTGTCTGTCTAGTCTTGTCTGTCTAGTCTTGTCTGTCTAGTCTTGTCTGTCTAGTCTTGTCTGTCTAGTCTTGTCTGTCTAGTCTTGTCTGTCTAGTCTTGTCTGCCTAGTCTTGTCTGTCTAGTCTTGTCTGTCTAGTCTTGTCTGTCTAGTCTTGTCTGTCTAGTCTTGTCTGTCTAGTCTTGTCTGTCCAGTCTTGTCTGTCTAGTCTTGTCTGTCTAGTCTTGTCTGTCTAGTCTTGTCTGTCTAGTCTTGTCTGTCTAGTCTTGTCTGTCTAGTCTTGTCTGTCTAGTCTTGTCTGTCTAGTCTTGTCTGTCTAGTCTTGTCTGTCTAGTCTTGTCTGTCTAGTCTTGTCTGTCTAGTCTTGTCTGTCTAGTCTTGTCTGTCTAGTCTTGTCTGTCTAGTCTTGTCTGTCTAGTCTTGTCTGTCTAGTCTTGTCTGTCTAGTCTTGTCTGTCTAGTCTTGTCTGTCTAGTCTTGTCTGTCTAGTCTTGTCTGTCTAGTCTTGTCTGTCTAGTCTTGTCTGTCTAGTCTTGTCTGTCTAGTCTTGTCTGTCTAGTCTTGTCTGTCTAGTCTTGTCTGTCTAGTCTTGTCTGTCTAGTCTTGTCTGTCTAGTCTTGTCTGTCTAGTCTTGTCTGTCTAGTCTTGTCTGTCTAGTCTTGTCTGTCTAGTCTTGTCTGTCTAGTCTTGTCTGTCTAGTCTTGTCTGTCTAGTCTTGTCTGTCTAGTCTTGTCTGTCTAGTCTTGTCTGTCTAGTCTTGTCTGTCTAGTCTTGTCTGTCTAGTCTTGTCTGTCTAGTCTTGTCTGTCTAGTCTTGTCTGTCTAGTCTTGTCTGTCTAGTCTTGTCTGTCTAGTCTTGTCTGTCTAGTCTTGTCTGTCTAGTCTTGTCTGTCTAGTCTTGTCTGTCTAGTCTTGTCTGTCTAGTCTTGTCTGTCTAGTCTTGTCTGTCTAGTCTTGTCTGTCTAGTCTTGTCTGTCTAGTCTTGTCTGTCTAGTCTTGTCTGTCTAGTCTTGTCTGTCTAGTCTTGTCTGTCTAGTCTTGTCTGTCTAGTCTTGTCTGTCTAGTCTTGTCTGTCTAGTCTTGTCTGTCTAGTCTTGTCTGTCTAGTCTTGTCTGTCTAGTCTTGTCTGTCTAGTCTTGTCTGTCTAGTCTTGTCTGTCTAGTCTTGTCTGTCTAGTCTTGTCTGTCTAGTCTTGTCTGTCTAGTCTTGTCTGTCTAGTCTTGTCTGTCTAGTCTTGTCTGTCTAGTCTTGTCTGTCTAGTCTTGTCTGTCTAGTCTTGTCTGTCTAGTCTTGTCTGTCTAGTCTTGTCTGTCTAGTCTTGTCTGTCTAGTCTTGTCTGTCTAGTCTTGTCTGTCTAGTCTTGTCTGTCTAGTCTTGTCTGTCTAGTCTTGTCTGTCTAGTCTTGTCTGTCTAGTCTTGTCTGTCTAGTCTTGTCTGTCTAGTCTTGTCTGTCTAGTCTTGTCTGTCTAGTCTTGTCTGTCTAGTCTTGTCTGTCTAGTCTTGTCTGTCTAGTCTTGTCTGTCTAGTCTTGTCTGTCTAGTCTTGTCTGTCTAGTCTTGTCTGTCTAGTCTTGTCTGTCTAGTCTTGTCTGTCTAGTCTTGTCTGTCTAGTCTTGTCTGTCTAGTCTTGTCTGTCTAGTCTTGTCTGTCTAGTCTTGTCTGTCTAGTCTTGTCTGTCTAGTCTTGTCTGTCTAGTCTTGTCTGTCTAGTCTTGTCTGTCTAGTCTTGTCTGTCTAGTCTTGTCTGTCTAGTCTTGTCTGTCTAGTCTTGTCTGTCTAGTCTTGTCTGTCTAGTCTTGTCTGTCTAGTCTTGTCTGTCTAGTCTTGTCTGTCTAGTCTTGTCTGTCTAGTCTTGTCTGTCTAGTCTTGTCTGTCTAGTCTTGTCTGTCTAGTCTTGTCTGTCTTGTCTTGTCTGTCTAATGTTGTCTGTCTAGTTTTGTCTGTCTAGTCTTTTGCATATTTTGTGCTAAAAACGTTGAGAGAAGTTTGCGAATTTGTAGAAGCTAGATCGGATTAGGTAGAAACTCTAAAAGTTATGTTTCATCTAGGTAGTTGGTTCACAATCATGAGTTATTGAATGAAATATAGACTGCTAATTTGCGTTAAAAACTTAACAAAGTTTGCGAGCTTGTAGAACCTATACCAGATAAGGTAGGAAGTTCTAATCTTCAATCTAGCAAAACTTGATTAGTCTAGATTACGTGAGTTAAGTTTCATTTAGATAGTTAGTCTGGAAACTGAGTTACTGGTTGAAATATACGTGGTTTGTTAGAAAAGTATCCGACCTTATTTTTAATTTCGAAAACCTGATGGATTTTATTCAAGCGCGCTTGCATGAGCCGAGCTTGAACCTTCGTGTGCATGCGTGAATTTTTTACCGCCTGTAGATAGCGTCAGATGATGTCGAGCAGTGTTCGAGTGAAGAAGATTCAGACGGCTTTCGGTGACGATGCTACATTGCCAAAGCGAACGCTGTGGTAATGCGGAACCGTCGTGTGACTATCCGAGAAATTGCGACTGGAGTTGTGGTCATCAGGAAATTGGCGACTCCATCACGACAATGCTCCAGCACATTCTTTGCACTTGGTTCACATTTTTTTGGCGAGAAACCAGACTCCTCTGGTTCGACAGGCTCCTTACTCTCCTGATATGGCCCCGTGCGACTTCTGGTTATTTCCCTAAGTCAAGAGGCCATTGAAAGGAACGCGATTTCAGACAAGAGTCGATTCTGAAAGAGGTTTTTTCGGAATGCTTCCAACAATGACGGCACGGCTGTGAGAAGTGCGTGGAGTCCCAAGGAGACTACATTGATTTACAACGCCCGAGATATGCCAGTTTTTTTTTACCGGCTAAAGGTCGGATACTTTTCTAACAGACCACGTAGATTGCTAATTTGCGCTAAAAACAACAAAATTTGCAAGTTTGTAGAAGTTAGATTACACTAGGTAGAAAGTTCTAGTCTTCAAATTAGTAAAACTTGATCAGTCTAGATTACGCAAGTCAAGTTTCATTTAGGTAGTTAGTTTAGAAGCTGAGTCACTGATTCAACTTTGATTGCTTATTTCGTGCTAAAAGCTGAGTCAAGTTTGCGAGTTTGTTGAAGCTAGATCCGGTTAGGTAGAAACTTTTAGTCTTCAAGTTAGTAAAACCGGATTAATCTAGATTACGCAAGATATGTTTCATCTAGGTAGCTAGTCTACAAGATGAGTTACTGATTGAAATGTAGACTACTCATTTGCACTAAACTCTAAGAAAGTTTGAGAGCTAGAGGTTATACTAGATAAAGTAGGAGGTTCTAATCTTGAATCTAGTTCTAATCCCAAGTTTAGCCGAAATTCCAATTAAAACAGATTAATATATTAATTAATTAATCGTTTGTGACTTATTAATATGGCACGTGTCATTTGCACAAACAAGAAGAGAGTTGGAAAGAGCAGCGCGCAGGAAAAACCTAATTATAATGCGCCCTAATGAAATTATCAATTAAATTTCTGCGCCGTGCAGAAAACAAACAAGATAGCGAATTTGGAAATTCCTTCCTTTGCAAATTAATTGACGTTTGGGACGTTGATTCGCCTCCTAATAAACATAAGACGTAATTGGCGGCGAGGATTGATTGGAAAATGTACGTTGGGGAGTATTGAAAGGCAATTAATGCGGTTAAAGAAGTTGCGTAGCCAATTTTAATTATGCTCCCTCGATCAATTTCATAAATACAATCGACGACACAATCAATTTCATAAATAACTGCGATTCTTTGAAGCAATAGAATCCCTTTTTCCCCCAAGGAGGGAATCTTTTCCTCCTTTTTGTCTCGAGTTATGATATTAAAGATACAAATTCGTGCACGGAGATAGGATCAAAGGGTCGCGTCCGGCGGATTCCTCGAACAAAGCATTATATGGAAATTGATATGAGCTTTGGAAGAGATAAGAAGCAGAAGCTTACTGGACTCGAATATGTAAGGCTTAATATTTAAAACTAATATCGAGAAAATCAGCCGCTGCTAAAATATTCCTCCGCGTTTCGGAGATAAACTACGTAGCAAGTAATAAATTCCCGTTTGAACGGATAGATTCCACTTTCCATTTAATATAAAATTAGGATTTGTTCCGGGAAGGCTGCGAGCGCGAATAAATAAGAAACATTTATGCCAATTTATTCGCAAAACGCATTTGAATTTGACGCAGAGATACGGCGCAGAAAAACAACGAAAAAAGTCACATAATAATTCGGTTTTGATTCCGTCGCGGCAATAAATATATTTCGCCGTATTTACATTTTTATAAGCAGCAGATCCGAATCAGTTTACGCCGAGACAACGGGAGGGAAGAATAAATATCTTATCAAACATCTATAATCTTATTACCATATAAAACAGAACTTTGTTTTTGCTGCTTTATTTCGCACAAATTTTGCAAACTAAAACAAGAAATAACAAAATGTTTTATTACAAAAACAAGTTTTATACAGTTTTATCCATTTTATCCAATCTAAACAAACTTCGATATTTCAGCATCTAAGTCGGTACATGCATCAAGTTTGTGCTCTTAGTTTTTTTATTAAATTACACATCTACTTCAGCAAATATTGGACTAGTTAAATCATGCTTTATATTAAATTGGAGAGGTATTAAGTTATAAATGGCTTATTAAATCTCACCCAGAATTAATCTCACCCATAATTAATTATTAGCGGCAGTATTTATAAAAATGCCGGTAGTTATGCAACTCCTTTCACATTGATCACCTATTGATCAAAAGCGGAAAATATATATAATAATCCTTTGCTCCTCTATTGGCTCCGTGCGTAACCGCGCTTAGCGCCACCCGTGGCCAAAAAGACAACTTCGTCTCCAATAATATTTTATAAAAACAACAGGCAAAAACAAAAAATAATTAATTTAATAAAATATACAATATTTACGAGCAAAAAAAATTATCATTTATGTCAGGTCATGTCTTGCGAACGGAACCGGCTAGGAAAATGCAATTAGTATATTTGCAACCAGCAGGGAAAACACTTTGAAATTTTTTATATTTCCTATCATGTCTGACATTTCTTGTTATATTTTATATTTCCTGTCATTTTTTACCTTTTCTGTAATTTTTTACATTTTCTGTAATTTTTTATATTGTCTGTCATTTTTGACGTTGAAATTTTACATTCACTTGATAAATAATGATTTTCATGAAAAAAAGGCCCTGAAATTTTTTGAAAAAATTGACTTTGAAAAAATCCATTATTTTGATCAGGAAAGAAGTTGATTTTCGGTTCTCTACGATCCTCTCGGAAAGAAAAAATCCAGCGAAATCTAGAAACTAGACGACAAGAACAAAAAACATAATCAATGTGTAAATTATTTGGAAAAATTCAACTTTTTATTGCGAATTTTGACATTTAAAATGTGACATTTGTTATCAAAATTTAACAATTTTGGAATTCTGTCATTTAAGATTCGACATTTGTTAAAATTTAAAAAAAAATATATTTGTTATCAAATTTTGAAATTCTGCCATTTAAAATTTGACATTTGTTATCAAAATTTGACATTTTAGAGATTCTGTCGACATTAGTTGAAATTTAAAAAAAATTAAAACTAAAATTCGATATTTGTTATCAAAACTTGACATTCTGCCATTTAAAATTTAATATTTTAGAGATTCTGACATTTAAAATTTGACATTTGTTAAAATTAAAAAAAAATCGATATTTTTAATCAAAATTTGACATTCTGACAATTAAAATTTGACATTTGTTATCAAATTTTGACATTCTGACATTTAAAATTCCAAATTTTGTATAAAAATTTGCCATTTTTGTCATTTAAAATTCGATTCATGTTATCAATATTTGATATTTTTGACATTCTGTCATTTAAGATTCGACATTTGTTAAAATTAAAAAAAAAAAATTATATTTGTTATCAAAATTTGACATTCTGCCATTTAAAATTTGATATTTGTTATCAAAATTTGACATTTTAGAATTTCTGTCATTTAAAATTCGACATTAGTTGAAATTAAAAAGAATTAAAACTAAAATTCGATATTTGTTATCAAAACTTGACATTCTGACATTGAAAATTTGACATTTCTTATCAAAATTTGACATTCTGACATTTAAAATTCGATATTTTGTAAAAATTAGAGATTTTTGTCAAAATTAGACATTTTTGAGATTCTGTCATTTAAACTTCGACATTTGTTAATATTAAAAAAAATCGATATTTGTTATCAAAATTTGACATTTTTGAAATTCTGTCCTTTAAGATTTGACATTTGTTAAAATTAAAAAAAAAATGATATTTGTTATCAAAATTTGACATTCTGCCATTTAAAATTTAATATTTTAGAGATTCTGACATTTAAAATTTTACATTTCTTATCAAAATTTGACATTCTGACATTTAAAATTCGTTATTTTGTATCAAAATTTGTCATTTTTGTCATTTAAAACTCGACTCATGTTATCAATATTTGATAATTTTGACAATAAATGTTGAATTTCAGAATTTCATAGATTATGAGAATTTCAAATCTCATAATCATTTGAAATTCGACATTTATTATCAAAATTTGACATTCTGACATTTAAAATTTGACATTTGTTAACAAAATGTGTGTTTAAAAAACTTTATTATCAAACATTTTATTGCATGTTATTGTTAAAACTCAAATTTGAAGCTTTTTCTCAAACTTTCGATTGATTTTTGACGTCAAAATGGAAATTGCGAGTACAGAATTTTGCTGTCACACCTAAAATTGACATTTCTTATCAGATTTTGTATTTAAACCTTTGTTGTAAAAAACTTTTTGTTTGTGATATTTTGACTTTCTTTGTCGATTTCCTGTCATGTCGGACATTTCTAGTTATATTTTATATTTACAGTCTTTTTTTGCCTTTTCTGTCATTTTTGACATTTTCTGTCATTTTTAATATTGTCTGTTATTTTTGACGTTGAAATTTTCCATTCACTTGATAAATAAATATTTTCATGAAAAAGGCCCTGAAATTTTCTGAAAAAATCGCCAAAAAAAATCCATTATTTTGATCAGGAAAGAAGTTGCATTTTCGGTTCTCTACGATCCTCTCGGAAAGAAAAATTCCAGCGAAATAATTTTTGGCACGCGGAAACTAGACGACAAGAAGAGAAAACATAATCAATGTGTAAATTATTTGGAAAAATTTAATATTTATTGCGAATTTTGACATTTAAAATGTGACATTTGTTATCAAAATTTGACATTTTTGAAATTCTGTCATTTAAAATTCGACATTAGTTGAAATTAAAAAGAATTAAAACTCAAATTCGATATTTGTTATCAAAACTTGACATTCTGACATTTAAAATTTGACATGTGTTATCAAAATTAGACATTTTTGAGATTCTGTCATTTAAAATTCGACATTAGTTGAAATTAAAACTAAAATTCGATATTTGTTATCAAAACTTGACATTCTGACATTTAAAATTTGACATGTGGTATCAAAATTTGGCATTTTTGAGATTCTGTCATTTAAAATTCGATATTTGTTAAAATTAAAAAAAAAATCGATATTTGTTATCAAAATTTGACATTCTGACATTTAAAATTCGATATTTTGTGTCAAAATTTGGCATTTTTGTCATTTAAAATTCGACTCATGTTATCAATATTTGATATTTTTGACATTATGACATTTTGAAATTCAACATTTATTATCAAAATTTGACTTTCTGACATTTAAAATTTGACATTTGTTAACAAAATGTGTGTTTAAAAAACTTTATTTTCTAACATTTTATTGCATGTTATTGTTAAAACTCAAATTTAAAGTTTATTTCTCAAACTTTCGATTGATTTTTGTTGTCAAAATGGAAATTGCGAGTACAGAATTCTGCTGTCACACCTAATATTGACATTTCTTATCAAATTTTGTATTTAAAGCTTTGTTGTCAAAAACTTTTTGTTTGTGATATTTTGACTCTGTCGATTTCCTGTCATGTCTGACATTTCTTGTTATATTTTATATTTCCTGTCATTTTTTACCTTTTCTGTCATTTTTGACATTTTCTGTCATCTTTTTATATTGTCTGTCAGTTTCGACGTTGAAATTTTCCATTCACTTGATAAATAATGATTTACATGAAAAAAGGCCCTAAAATTTTCTGAAAAAATCGCCAAAAAAATCCATTATTTTGGTCAGGAAAGAAGTTGCATTTTCGGTTCTCTACGATCCTCTCGGAAAGAAAAAATCCAGCGAAATCATTTTCGGCACGCGGAAACTAGACGACAAGAAAGGAAAACATAATCAATGTGTAAATTATTTGGAAAAATTAAATTTTTTATTGCAAATTTTGACATTTAAAATGTGACATTTGTTATCAAAATTAGACATTTTTGAAATTCTGTCATTTAAGATTCGACATTTGTTAAAATTAAAAGAAAAATTGATATTTGTTATCAAAATTTGACATTCTGACATTTAAAATTTGACATTTGTTATCAAAACTTGACATTTTAGAGATTCCGTCATTTAAAATTCGACATTAGTTGCAATTAAAAAAAATTAAAACTAAAATTCGATATTTGTTATCAACACTTGACATTCTGACATTTAAAATTTGACATTTGTTATCAAAATTTGACATTCTGACATTTAAAATTCGATATTTTGTATCAATATTGGCATTTTTGTCATTTAAAATTCGACTCATGTTATCAATATTTAATAATTTTGACAATAAATGTCGAATTTCAAATGTCATAATAATTTGAATTTAGACATTTATTGTCAAAATTTTACATTCTGACATTTAAAATTTGACATTTGTTAACAAAATGTGTGTTTAAGAAACTTTATTATCAAATTTTTGTTATCAAAATTTGACATTCTGACATTTAAAATTTGACATTTGTTATCAAAATTTGACATTTTAGAGATTCTGTCATTTATAATTCGACATTAGTTGAAATTAAAAAAAATTAAAACTAAAATTCGATATTTGTTATAAAAACTTGACATTCTGACATTTAAAATTTGACATGTGTTATCAAAATTTGACATTTTTGAGATTCTGTCATTTAAAATTCGACATTTGTTAAAATTAAAAAAAAAACATATTTGTTCTCATAATTTGACATTCTGACATTTAAAATTTGACATTTGTTATCAAAATTTGACATTCTGACATTTTAAATTCGATATTTTGTATCAAAATTTGGCATTTTTGTCGACTTATTCGACATGTTATCAATATTTGATATTTTTGACATTATGACATTTGAAATTCGACATTTATTATCAAAATTTGACATTCTGCCATTTAAAATTTGACATTTGTTATCAAAATTTGAGATTTTAGAGATTCGGTCATTTATAATTCGACATTAGTTGAAATTAAAAAAAATTTAAACTAAAATTCGATATTTGTTATCAAAACTTGACATTCTGACATTTAAAATTTGACATGTGTTATCAAAATTTGACATTTTTGAGATTCTGTCATTTAAAATTCGACATTTGTTAAAATTAAAAAAAACGATATTTGTTATCAACGATATTTGACATTCTGACATTTAAAATTCGATATTTTGTATCAAAATTTGGCATTTTTGTCGACTTATTCGACTTATGTTATCAATATTCGATATTTTTGACATTATGACATTTGAAATTCGACATTTATTATCAACATTTGACATTCTGACATTTAAAATTTGATAATTTGTATCAAAATTTGGCATTTTTGTCATTTAAAATTAAACTCATTTTATCAATATTTGATATTTTTGACATTATTACATTTGAAATTCGACATTTATTATCAAAATTTGACTTTCTGACATTTAAAATTTGACATTTGTTAACAAAATGTGTGTTTAAAAAACTTTATTATCAAACATTTTATTGCATGTTATTGTATACTCAAATTTGAAGTTTATTTCTCAAACTTTCGATTGATTTTTGTTGTCAAAATGGAAATTGCGAGTATAGAATTCTGCTGTCACACATAAAATTGACATTTCTTATCAAACTTTGTATTTAAACCTTTGTTGTCAAACTTTTGTTTGTGATATTTTGACTTTCTTTGTCAAGGTTTAAATTGTCA
Source organism: Phosphuga atrata (assembly GCA_944588485.1). NCBI lineage: Eukaryota > Metazoa > Arthropoda > Insecta > Coleoptera > Silphidae > Phosphuga > Phosphuga atrata. The sequence goes on from OX155903.1 coordinate 53,552,330, forward strand.
CTACACAACAACTTGTCACACATGTCATTATATACAAATAAATGCTGAATAATGACGTAACTGGTCATGGAGTTCTTAAAAGTGTCACCTTTGGCGCTAATGCTGTTGCGCTCGGAGCGAATAACTCAACTCATAGTCGGTGGGAGGGCCGATTACACTGCCGCAAAGCCATGCCGCAAAGTTCAATCTAAAGAAGTCCGCCGCGGCACGTTGAAGGCAGACGGCGGTAAACGTGAAGGTGCACTTTTAGAGTGCACCCTGTACATTTATGGAGTTATTTCCGGATCAGGGGGCCCGACGATAGTGCCGTTAGGTTGTTTAGATTCCCGAATCTATCCTGCGCGAGGCCAGCCCAAATTTTCTCGCAAATTGCCGGCCAAAGAAGTTGTTCCGGATTTTTTTCGACATTTCGTAAGCACCGTGGGGAGCGAGGGACCGGTCAGATCGCGAACCCATAAATGGAAAAGAGGCGCGGGCGTCCTTTCCGAATCGAATGCGTGCAGTCGCTGCGGCCATAAGGCTTGTCGCACACTAGATCCGCTCCGCTCAGCTCATATCAGATCCGATCGGGTCCGTTCCTCTCAGCTCCGTTTTCTTTTCCAAACACTCAATCCCCTCCCACCTCTCCTACAGGAGAGTTAAATATGTGCTGCTATCCTGGTTGCATAAATGCCTTAGCGCATATATGAAAACGTTAGTGTTGCGCCTGCGTGAACCATCCGCCAGCATCCCACTTTCGGCCTAGTATTCTTGACAAGCATAGGATACGGAGCGGAGACGAGCGGAAAGGAGCCAAGCTGAGCCGAGCGGACGCAGTATGTGCGTTTCTATTTAAATACACGAGTTTTATATTTTTTGGAGCTGAAAGGCTGAGCTGAGCGGAGACGAGCGAACCCAGTGTGCGACAAACCTAAACGGTAGAACTGCAGCGGTCTGCACCTTCCGGCGAAGGGGAGCCAATACGTTTCGAACTGTGGCGGGCGACTCCGTGGTCGCAGCGACGCGGGGCCGGTGCCAAAATGTCTCGGCGAGGCCATTTGCCGGTTATATTGGAATTTAAAAAACGCGACATCCTGGTGCCCAGTTCAAGTTTCTCTCTGTGCAGATTAACAGTTATAAATGGGCGTCGCGACACGATTCCGCGACGTCCAATTACGGGTGCGGGAAGCCAAAACACCATTCTACAATCCACTGAAAAATCCAGAACATTCGCCGGGGGGCTGTAAAATATGGACGTTTTGCTTTCATTTGATTCCTGCAATACGGCAAGTTTCGGTGGGCGTCGCGACAATTTCAAACGACGCAGTGCGATGCCGCTTGCACTAAAAGATAAAGTATTCAAGTCTCTGTTTGTAAATCTTATGACTAGCCCCTATAACATCTTCTGAAAGGAGGCCTACATGCAATGGAAGTGATTTTATAATCTCAGCCCATGCATCAATAATTTATGGACACTCGCACAAATTCTATAACATCCTTAAATTATATTTGAGTCCGCATAAAATTTATTATTAGCAAAGTTTTGCTTTGCAATTGTGCACTTTTTGCACTGTCATCTAGACCCCACTTGTAACTAATTTAAAGACAGTTGCTAGTTTGGTTCATGTTTTGGATAATAACATCCTACTGAACCTGTGAAAGTCTTCTCACAGTATGATCTAAAAGATTCTGTAACGGCACATTTTGAGATACACTGACACGTAATGAATAATATTGTTTTTGTGCCTCCGGCTCCACGTGATATGAGACTTATATATCAGTGCCTCTAGTTTTAGCTCCTTGCTGAATCCTCAATTATAAGCACTGTATGGCCTTACTCTCTTAGAAGGCGATGAATAGTGAGCCGTTTTCATTCTTCTCAACCTTTTAGGAGTTGCACTTAAAGCAAGTTCCAGCACCTCCGCCGGACTTCTTTTGAAAAAAAGGTGCAATTTTAAGTAAGGTGGAACGGCGTGGAAGGGATGATTGCTTTTCTAGAATTGTCAATGTTTGTTTTGTCTTACAAACCATTAAATTTAACGGAACTATGCGGAACTTTTTTTAAAAATCAATGTATTCAGTATATTACAAGATTTTTTAAATTTACAGTAGTCGTTAACAAAACAAAAACGCGGTTGGTTAAAACTTTCTACAATTTTGATATTATTACAGGTAAATACATACTTGGCCCTATATTCTCCATATTTAAAAAGTTCACAATTTTTGAGCGCAAATACAAAATAGGCGTAGTGACTTCGTGAATTATCGAGCGCACTAATTCCTTCTTGGTTCCGAAGGGACAAGAGAGATGCTTGACATGTTCCCACAACCAATGGCATTGGTTTCTAGCATTAATTTGTTTGTATTATTGTGAATGGGTTATGAAAGAATACATTTTAAATAGTTTTGATTAATTGTGAGACATATTTCTATTTTTGTCGCCGTAAATTTGAAATCCGGCCCAGTGTGCGGCGACCTGGAGCCCTTTATGTAAATGTAGAACGTTCGTGGAAGTGATTGCAAAATTGGCAAAAAAAAGTTTCATTTTCTCTTGCAGCAGGTGAAACACCAGAAAAATGTACAATCCCGTTTTGCGCCCCCGCTTCCGTCGGGTCGTTTTCGCAAAAACCGAGATTTTCGGAGGGATTTTGACTCTCTGGAGGGGCGCGACAGGACGGAGGACGAAACCTGGGGCTGCGCAACGTGCAGACCGACATTTGCAGTTAAAGCATCGAAGACGCGCGGTTAAAAGTCCAAAGAAAGCCTAATGTGATTTTTTTCAAAAAACCTAGTGATGCACTACTCCAGATGAAATTCGCGAAACGCCACACGTCTGTTGTCTCAGAATTGATAGAAATTTGCGAATCCGTCGAAACATAACGATTTATGCCAGAAATTACCACTTTTACGAAGGTCACAGCGAAGATGCCCAGGGAAAATGAAATTCACAAAAGGATTCCTATATAAAGCTTTGAGACGCGTCCTCCGACAGCACTTTCGTCGCAGCGCGACTTTTGTCAGCGACATTATTCACATTTTGGACTAAAACGCCGCCTGGCGGCACCCATACATCAGATTCTTATAGCCAAAGAACAGACCAACGACCCTATGTACGGCGATTTTCGATAAAACTTCTGGATCGCATAATTTAGGCGTCCACAAATGAAGTTTTTTTTGCAAAGAAAAGTGAGTTTTTCGTATTTTGCAAAAATTGTAACTAAAAATGTAGAAAAGTGAGGTGACAGTCGGACGTGCGACGAAAACTGTACTAGTTGTGTGCGAAAAAGTGAAAAAACGTAGAAAAAAATCACTCAGCTGCCCCCGGAGACGGCAGGTCGGTGAAATTATTTTTAAGTGCGAAAAAGTGAAAAACCTGTAAAAAAATCACTCAGCCGCGAATTATTTAAAAAAAAATACCCGATTCTTCTGCAAATCGGTTGTGGGAGATTTCCAATCGTTGCGGAATATTTCAGTAATTTTAAAGAAAATTCAAACAAAAATCGCGATTACTCTCCCCCTTTAAGTTCAGTAATGGCTCGTTAGTCGTTTAGTAATCCAACGCAAAACTAGATGGCGCTTGCAAAAAAAAGAAACCCCGGGCTACATCGCCCGGGACGGCGCTGGTTTGGCGCTGGTGAAAGGTTTATGTAAGTGGTTTACAAATTGTTGTTAATTAAAGCAAAGCTGCACTGATGAGAGATAAATCTCGAAACTCGTCTACAGATGGCTATCCACTTAAAATTTCAGAAAGACATGATCTTAAGGGGTTCTCGCTCTCATCTGAGTCTCCCTTGATGAGATACTAGACTGAGATACTGTCGAAAAGGCGACAAAATGAGAAAAAAAAATGAGAATAGGGACGGACACCCTGACAGAAAACCTGCCGGCCTGGAGGCATAGGTGGCAGCCCCGCCACTAGGATAGGATACTGTGGGCTAATCACCTGCATATCTGACTTAACTGATTAATGAAACTTACACGAAACATACCGGACGGAAATATACGATGACGACATTTGGCATGAAATCAAGGACTAGAATTGGATACTGGAATGTTAGGACGCTACTGGAACCCTCAAAACTAGCGCAGGCACACAAAGAGATGCACACTTATAACATTAGCATTCTGGGTTTAAGCGAGGTACGCTAGTCGGACAGTGGGGAGCATACTTTACCGGACGGCTGTACTTTTATATACTCTGGCAAGCCGGCGGGTGAGGCTCGCTCTAGTGGGGTTGGAATACTACTAGATAAACAAACAAGAAGAAGCTTACTCACCTGGAACTCTATCTCAGATAGGCTAATCTCTATTCGTCTGAAAACCCAGGTCAGAAACGTCTCCCTGATACAATGCTACGCTCCAACTGAAGCAGCGGATGAGGCAGATAAAGACGCATTCTATGGACAACTACATACGACCATATGATGCATTTCAAAAGGCGATGTGACTATAATCACTGGCGATCTCAATGCCAAGATCGGATCTGACAACACGGGATACGAAAACATCAAGGGTAAGCATGCTCTGGGAGTGATTAATGACAATGGTGAACGATTTATGGACACGTGCAGATCCTTCAATCTGATTGTGGGCGGGTCACTGTTCCCTCATAAACACTGCCATAAAGCAACCTGGGTTTCCCCCGATGGGCTCACTCAAAATCAAATTGATCACATTGCCTTTAGTAGAACCTGGCGAGGATCCCTGCTGGATGTTAGAACCCGACGAGGAGCAGACATTTATAGTGGCCACCACCTGGTAATTGCGAAAGTGCGCATGAAAGTTGCCTCAACTCATAGCAAACTCCAAAATGCCCCCAAAAAGTTCAATTTAGGCAATCTGGCCAATCTTTCTGCTAAATCACGTTTTATAGAGTCCCTGAGAAGTGGCTACCGAAACTCGTTGCATCACGAGGAAGGCAACTTAGATATGAAATGGAACAGAGTCAAAGAATTATATATAAAGGCTGGTGAAGACTCCCTGGGATATATATATCCAAAAACCAACGAAAGTCCTGGCTATCTGCAACTACATGGGACGCCATTAAAGCTAGGAAAGAAACCAAAGCCAGGTTAAATAAAGCAAAAACAACCGAGGAAAAACAACAATTAGGTCAGCTAATGTACACACACGACAGGATGGTAAAGAACAGTGCCAGAAAAGACAAGAGGGCATGGGCTCAAGGCCTTGCCGAACAAGCCCAAACAGCCAGTGAATGTCACAATATGCGTGCTCTATACCAGATCACCAGGCGCCTAGCCAATAAATCAATTTTGGGTGACACGCCCATCAAAAGCAAAAGCGGAGAATTACTAGTTACGGACGAAGCACAACTAATACGGTGGAAGGAGCACTTCCAAGAAGTCCTAAATAACCCATCGCCTGACAACTCCATCACTGATGAAAACTCCGTCCCTCCCATTCTAAGAATGAATCCCAATCCTCCAAACATCAAGGATATTAAAAATGCAATTTTGAAGCTAAAGGACGGAAAGACAACGGGTTCAGATGGTCTACCCGCAGAAATATTAAAAGCCGATGCTGAAACATCAGCAAAATTATTATACCCAATTATTAAGCAAATATGAGAAACGGAATACGTTCCGAAAGAGTGGAGGGAAGGGGTAATTGTCAAACTCCATAAAAAGGGAGACAAAAAGATCTGCAACAACTATAGGGGTCTTACTCTACTCAACACAGCCAGTAAGGTGCTCACATTAACAATCCTCCATCGACTGACAGAATCACTCGAACCTACAATTAGGAGCGAACAAGCCGGTTTTAGGTCTAGAAAATAATGTATCGACCAGATCAACTCGTTCCGAATTATATTTGAGCAGTCCGTGGAATGGCGCTTTCCACTTTACATGCTTTTTGTGGATTTCGAGAAAGCTTTCGACTATGTTAGCCGCAACGCCATCGGGAAAGTCCTATCACAGAACGGCGTCCCTCAAAAGATTGTTAACATCATCCGGGCATTGTACGCGAACAGCTCTAGCCGTATCAAACACAAAGGCAAACTAAGTGACGAATTTGCTGTCTCCTCGGGGGTCAAACAAGGTTGTGCATTATCGCCTCTCCTATTTATAATCGTCATGGACCACATAATGGCTGCAGTTAACGAGCGTCCCCGCGGCATCAGATGGCGCCTGAACTCCCGGTTGGAAGACCTGGATTACGCTGATGATTTGTGTCTCCTCACGCACACCTACCAAGATATGCAGGAAAAACTAAACCTACTGGACTATAACGCGGCGTTCACTGGCCTCAAAATAAACATCTCTAAGGCCAAGGAAATGCGTATCAATGCTCGTAATAACACCCCGCTCTCTTTAAATAACATCCCAATCGATAATACTGTCAACTTTTGCTACCTGGGCAGCCAGATTACTCCAGACGGAGGAGCTTCAGAGGATGTCAAAATACGAATTCGTAAAGCAGGATACGCATTTGCTCTATTGAATAACTTCTGGAATAACCCATGCATCAAAAGAAGTACCAAAATCAAGGTCTTTAACAGCAACGTCAAATCAGTTCTTTTGTATGCCTTCGAAACCTGGAAAGACACTCTAGCGGTTACTCCCAAGATTCAGACCTTGGTCAACAAGTGCGCATTCTTGGCATACGCTGGCCGGAGGTTGTCTCAAATGTTACTCTATGGAGGTTAACAGGTCAACAATCAATTGCCAAGGAGATCAAGAGGCGCAAATGGAGTTGGATAGGCCACACGCTAAGGAAACCCAGCTCAGATATCTCCAGGGAAGCATTAGAGTGGAACCCTCAAGGCCAACGCAGGGTAGGTAGACCTCGCTCTACCTGGAAACGCACAGTGGATAGCGAAGCCAGGAGAAATGGAAAGTCCTGGAATGAGGTCAAGTGCTTGGCGTCGAACAGGACAAGATGGAGATGTTTCGTGGAGGCCCTTTGCTCCTCCTTGGAGCCATAGGAATCAATATATATGATCTTAAGGAGGTTCGAGCGTAACTAATGAGACAAAATAGTGCTTGAATTTTTCTATATTTTCAATTATCCTAATACTTGTTAAAATTCATTATTTTTATTTATAATAACATAACAAATTTTAAAATTGTTAATTATTATTTATTTAATAAAAAGAAGTTGACTTCGTTATTATTGACTTATAAGGTGACATAAAAAGATCTGGCAACATCAGTGTTATGAGTCGACTGGTTGTAAAGGGATTAGAATTGTATTAGCCCAAGATGTTGGCCGAAAACCTCGAATTACCAAAAGACAAAAAATTATAGATAATCTATGTAAAAAGCTGGAGTGTTTTCTATCAAATAGTTCCACAGACGTTCAAAAGTTCAAAATGTTTCCATGTTTTTATTCTCTCTCACAATCAGCTGTTATCGCGACGTTGCCAAACCATCTGTGATGTGAATTACTGTCGATAAACAAGATTCAAAACAAAACAAAATTAACTTTAATTATTTAAATAATTCCATTGGGAACATCACATTAATTTAATGTTATCGTGTTTTAATATTATCTTAGTTTATTGTATATACTTTTTTATTCCTTAACCCTTTCACTGCCATGACAATTTAAAGGAATAAAACTCGGCGCCAATATTTATAAAAATTCCGGTAGTTATGCAACCCATTTCACATTGATCACCTTTTGATCAAAAGCGGAAAATAGAGCTCCTTTATAATCCTCTGATCCTCCATAACGCCGGGCGCCGCGGCGCCGGTTACACTGCCGCAAAGCCATAGGTTCAATCTAAAGAATTTCGTCGAAAACTCGAGTCCGCCGCGGCAAGTTGAACGCAGACGGCGGCAAACTTGAAGGTGCACTTTTACAGTACAGTATAATACAGTATAGTACAGTACAGTACGTTTACGGAAATATTTTCATAAATGTGCAGGGTCATTTATGAAAATATTTCCGGATCGGGACGATCCAAGCCGTCCCGAGAAGTCAAGCCGTCCAAGCGAAACCATAAATGTAAAAGAGGCGCGGGCGTCCGTTCCGAATCGAAAGCGTGCAATTTTGAGTCGTTGCGCCCAGAAACGGCGAAGCCGTAGCGGGCAGACTGACCGCACCTTCCAGCGAAGGAGAGCCGATACGTTTCCAATTGTGGCGGGCGACTCCCAGCGACGCAGCGCTGGTACCAAAATGCACGGCACTGTGGGACCCACGTGACGGTCAACTTGGAATTTAAAAAACGCGACATCCTGGTGCCCCAAATCAACATTCAAATTTTTCCCTGTGCAGATTAACAATTATAAGTGCGCGTCGCGACGCGATACCACGATGTCCAATTATTGGTGTGGAAAGCCAAAACACCATTCTACAATCCACTGAAAAATCCAGAACATTCACCGGGCGTCTGCAAAAATATGGACGTTTTTCTTTCGTCTTTTGTATCCTGCAATGCGGCGAGTTTCGGCAGGCGTCGCGACGGTTGCAAACGACGCAGCGTGATGCCGCTTACACTAAAAGATAAAGCGTTCAATTCTCTGCCGGAATCGCGCGAAACAGATCCAGCAGAGCTTTAGTTGGCGATTTTGTGGGAGTTTTCCTGGACGTCCTGACGTTTTTGTTTTTTTAGCGTCGCAACGCCATCTTCAACGCAATCGGGCTTAATCTCCCAAACAAACTAATAGGTTCTATGCCCGATCGAACGGCGCCGGTCCCGTTCCGATCCGTCAATTTGTTTGGATGTTCTAGGTATTGCCGTAAAACGCCTCTGTTTTTTTTTTCACATTTTGCTCACTCTTCTCTTTAAACTGCCCCAGATTCGCAAAAAGTCGTCGCAGTCGCAAAAATTCTTGCTGGAATAGTTGCGGGAAAGTGTTCTGAAGAGATCGAATCCAACCGGCAACCTGCCCTTTAAATAAGCGTAGGGCGTCCGTGGAAGTGATTACAAAATCGGCAAAAAAGTTGCATTTTCTCTTGCACCAGGTGAACGGGACGTCGCAGGACGGCGAGCGAGGGCTCTAAAAACGTGGCGCCGCGGCAGTCAAACGATCCGGAAGAATTTTTGAGATCCGACAAAAAATGAGCCTCAAAGGTTCAAAATTCGTGGTTTTATTTTTCGGTCTGGTGCGTTCGAACCTGTGAACCGGAAGTTGAGTCGCGAAAATGGCACCGCTCGACGGAGCTCTCGGTTTTACACTAGGAAAAATGTGCAATCCCGTCTTGCGCTGTCGCCTCCGCTTCCGTAGGGCCGCAGGGCCCGGTTTTTGCCCTTTCCGTAGGGCAAAAACCTCGATTTTTGACCCTCTGGAGGGGCGCGACAGGACGGAGGACGAAACCTGGGACTGCGCAACTAAAGCATCGAAGACGCGCGGTTAAAACACCGAAGATCTGCCGCATAAAAAAGCCTAACGTGACCTTTTTAAAAACCCACGTGGTGCGGTACCCCAGCTGAAATTTTCGAAACGCCATACGTCAGTCGTCCCAAAATTGATAGATATTTGCGATTACGTTACACGGACACCAAAAGTTTGCATTACAAAAATTACTTTTACGGAGGTCATGGCGAAAATACCTAGGAAAAATGAAATTCACGAAATGATTCCGGTAGATAGCTCGACACCATTCTCGTGGCTGCGCGAGTTTTGTCAGCGACGTTATTCACATTTTCTGCGATTCCGGGTCGCCCGACTAAAATCGCCTGCGGCGGTGTCCGCCGCCCGGTGGCAGCCGTGCATCAGATTCTTGTAGCCAAAGAACAGAAGAACGGCCCCACGTGCGGCGGTTTTCGATAAGACTTCCGGATCGCGTTATTTAGGCGTCCAAAAATGACGAATATTTTGCAAAGAAAAGTAAGTTTTTCGCATTTTGCAGAAATGTTAAGTAAAAATGTCGAAAAGTGAGGGGTGATATTCCGATGTGTGGCGACCTTCCGGACACACCGACGCCGGAACCACGTCTGCGCGACTAAAACTGTCCAAGTTGTGTGCAAAAAAGTGAAAAACCTGGAAAAATTCACCCAATTCACCCCCGGAGACGGCAGGTCGGTGAAATTATTTGTTAAAAATACCCAATCGGTTAAGGGAGATTTTCAATGGTTGCGTAATATTTAAGTATTTTTTAAAAAAATTTACAAAAAATCGCGATTTCTCTTCCCCTTTAAGTACAGTGACGGCTCGTTACTCGTTTAGTAATCCAGCGCAAAACTAGATGGCGCTATTAAAAAAAAGAAACCCCGGGTTACATCGCCCGGGACGGCGCTGTATAAATTCAGGACCCCGGGTCACATCTCCCAGAATGGCGGTGAAAGGGTTAAAGTTGGGAAATTAATATCGAAAAAAATAAATAAAGACGTGACGGTAGCTTGTCGGCCATATGAGCCTGTGTATAAGAATCGAAAAAACATCATTTTTGAATTTTTTTTCCGGATAAACTAAACGGTGGATCACTTTCAAATTTTGAGAGGACATAAATAAAGTATTGATCTTCATGTATAAAAAGTTTCATAGCTTAAACTTGGAAAAAATATTGAACATGGGATTCGCTCGAACCTGCTTAAAAACAATGTTATTTTCTGTTTTTTGTTGAGCGCCACCAAAATAGACTGAAAGCTATAAAAAAACTGACAAATTTCACATGAAATTTGTTTTTGGTAGTCCTAAAAGACTAATTAGTTTTATAGAGCTCCGGAAAGGTTGAATATATTTATATATTCAGGCTGTGTTCCGACTTTATTAAGTTTATATGATTATTAAGTAGTATGGTTTTACCAATTCTAAATTCATCACCTAGAATTGTTTAAATTATAAGCTTGTATCGAAATGTTTACCGATTATAGAAAGATTTTGTGTGACCAACCGACGCCGACTGATATATTTATCATTGATTGTAAAGTTTGCTGATAAATCCTCTGGTAAACTTTTTCGCGCAAACGGTGGAAGAGTATGTTAATAGTGTGACTAATCTAGATTTAAAATCTGGAGAAACTTTGGAGATGACGAACGGTCCCCGAGCCGAGTCCGCGGGCGAAAACTAATAATTGAACGCCCTAAATCTATAAACAGGACATAAATTTCCGCGCGGAGGGTTCGGCCGAAAGTTCGCCGAAGAAAGAAAACTCGGGGAGATGGGAGATACGTGTTCCGGTTAAAGGGCTCCGGACCGAACTCCGGTAACGAGGTGAGATGCGTGTTTGTCCACCACGTAACGGACACCAACAAGCCGTGAAATCGGACTGGTTTATTCCACCGAATGGAATAAAACTAATTAATTCCAGTAACATCTACTTAGTCTAGTCTTGTGCTTCTAATAAAATTTTAACCCAGCCAAAATGTTCTTTGTAAATTCCTCCATTTGTGTAATTTGATGGCAGTTTCGGTGCGGGGGAGCTAATGGCCTATTGAAATTGTAATTAGAATTGCGGCCCGTTGTCCTTAAGATAGCCCTCGAAGGGTCCACTAATTACATTATGTAGTCGGCGGGGGGCGGGTAAACGGCGGCGAGGGACAGTCGACACATGTTTGCGGAGGCATTTCGGAAAACCGCAAGTGCCAACGCGTTACAATTCCTGATAGCTTCAGGAGAACGTCGTACCTTACAACCTCCAGCTTTAATAAACGCAAATATATTCAATAACAACAACCGAATTCCAATAAACTAACAAACTTTCTACATTCCACAGTTTAAATTCGCCCTGGCTACATTGAGATATCGAGCTTCTAGGAAACATTTTTGTGAAGGAACGGGGTCAAATACGTTCTTACATTTCTGCGAGTGTGAAACTCTTTTCTTGTCAATTCGAAATTTTCTTGTTTGGCGTCGCGACGTGACAAAGAGCGACGCGTCGCTTTGAGCTCTAACAAGCGCCCCTTGGTATGTATAAATAAACCCATAAGAATGTTCTCGCCCGAACACATTTTCCGTATCAAAATATGTGTTTGTACTGCAAAAGGGAAAGAGGAACAGCGAGAGTTGGTTTCTATCTTTTGCTTCTTTACTTTTCTTAATGGAAGATTTCTTCTTGTTCTACTGCCGCTAGAGATTCAAACACGCGCATGAATAAAATATTTTCCCGTTTTTATTCCCCGGCAATCGAAGATGTTTACTTTCACGGTCTCTGTTTTAGCGAATGAACACATAGACTTATTGGGAATTTAGTCCATGCATTAGTCCAAGTCAATAAATACGAAATTAGAAAAATTGCCAAAATATAAAGTGGACTAGATAGACAAGATTATGTAGAGCACACTAGATGTGCAAGACTAAACCTATTAAACTAGACTAGGTCAATACTATACAGAGCGCAGACAAGACTAAACACACAAGACTAGATAGACAAGACTATACAGACAAGACTAAACAGACAAGACTAAACAGACAAGACTAGACTGAGAAGACTAGACAGACAAGCCTAGACAGACAAGTCTAGACAAACAAGACTAGACAAACAAGACTAGACAGAGAAGACTAGATAAATAGAATCTGCGAGGGCAGAGGGATTAGACTAGATTTTTTACAAACGGCAGACTAGACTAGATTCCTCACAAGCGTTAGACCAGACTAGAATCCGCATAGATAGGAAACTAGTCAAAAATAGAATCTTCACGGGCGGGACTAGACTCTAATCTGTTGATTTTATTTCTAACAGACGGGAAACCAGACTAAAATCGTTGCAGACGGCTAGACATATTCTAGTTTAGTAGATTCTATTGGAGGATGAAATCTGCACATGTTGAAAACTGGACTAGAATTGGTATAATTGAGCGACTAGACTAGGATCCAAGCATGTTGAAGACTAGTCTAGAACTTAGACGGCCATCAAACTAGACTTACTGTGCCCTTTAGACTATACCATTTAGTCTAATCTAATAAACCTTGTCAGACAAGACTAACTAGACTTGTTAAACCAGACTAACTAGACTTGTTGGACTAGACTAACTAAGTTCTTTAAGCCCTTCTAACTTAATTCGTTAGACTAGAGTGGACAATCTTGTTACTCTAGTCCAACGAGTTAGTCAGAGACTCGATTAACTGTACTTACTTAGTTACACTCAGTAGTCCTGTCAGACTAACAAGACAAAACAGACAAGACTAGACAGACAAGATTAGACAGACAAGACTAGATAGACAAGACTAGACAGACAAGACTAGACAGACAAGACTAGACAGACAAGACTAGACAGACAAGACTAGACAGACAAGACTAGACAGACAAGACTAGACAGACAAGACTAGACAGACAAGACTAGACAGACAAGACTAGACAGACAAGACTAGACAGACAAGACTAGACAGACAAGACTAGACAGACAAGACTAGACAGACAAGACTAGACAGACAAGACCAGACAGACAAGACTAGACAGACAAGACTAGACAGACAAGACTAGACAGACAAGACTAGACAGACAAGACTAGACAGACAAGACTAGACAGACAAGACTTGACAGACAAGACTAGACAGACAAGACTAGACAGACAAGACTAGACAGACAAGACTAGACAGACAAGACTAGACAGACAAGACTAGACATACAAGACTAGACAGACAAGACTAGACAGACAAGACTAGACAGACAAGACTAGACAGACAAGACTAGACAGACAAGACTAGACAGACAAGACTAGACAGACAAGACTAGACAGACAAGACTAGACAGACAAGACTAGACAGACAAGACTAGACAGACAAGACTAGACAGACAAGACTAGACAGACAAGACTAGACAGACAAGACTAGACAGACAAGACTAGACAGACAAGACTAGACAGACAAGACTAGACAGACAAGACTAGACAGACAAGACTAGACAGACAAGACTAGACAGACAAGACTAGACAGACAAGACTAGACAGACAAGACTAGACAGACAAGACTAGACAGACAAGACTAGACAGACAAGACTAGACAGACAAGACTAGACAGACAAGACTAGACAGACAAGACTAGACAGACAAGACTAGACAGACAAGACTAGACAGACAAGACTAGACAGACAAGACTAGACAGACAAGACTAGACAGACAAGACTAGACAGACAAGACTAGACAGACAAGACTAGACAGACAAGACTAGACAGACAAGACTAGACAGACAAGACTAGACAGACAAGACTAGACAGACAAGACTAGACAGACAAGACTAGACAGACAAGACTAGACAGACAAGACTAGACAGACAAGACTAGACAGACAAGACTAGACAGACAAGACTAGACAGACAAGACTAGACAGACAAGACTAGACAGACAAGACTAGACAGACAAGACTAGACAGACAAGACTAGACAGACAAGACTAGACAGACAAGACTAGACAGACAAGACTAGACAGACAAGACTAGACAGACAAGACTAGACAGACAAGACTAGACAGACAAGACTAGACAGACAAGACTAGACAGACAAGACTAGACAGACAAGACTAGACAGACAAGACTAGACAGACAAGACTAGACAGACAAGACTAGACACACAAGACTAGACAGAGAAGACTAGACAGACAAGACTAGACAGACAAGACTAGACAAACAAGACTAGACAGACAAGACTAGACAGACAAGACTAGACAGACAAGACTAGACAGACAAGACTAGACAGACAAGACTAGACAGACAAGACTAGACAGACAAGACTAGACAGACAAGACTAGACAGACAAGACTAGACAGACAAGACTAGACAGACAAGACTAGACAGACAAGACTAGACAGACAAGACTAGACAGACAAGACTAGACAGACAAGACTAGACAGACAAGACTAGACAGACAAGACTAGACAGACAAGACTAGACAGACAAGACTAGACAGACAAGACTAGACAGACAAGACTAGACAGACAAGACTAGACAGACAAGACTAGACAGACAAGACTAGACAGACAAGACTAGACAGACAAGACTAGACAGACAAGACTAGACAGACAAGACTAGACAGACAAGACTAGACAGACAAGACTAGACAGACAAGACTAGACAGACAAGACTAGACAGACAAGACTAGACAGACAAGACTAGACAGACAAGACTAGACAGACAAGACTAGACTGACAAGACTAGACAGACAAGACTAGACAGACAAGACTAGACAGACAAGACTAGACAGACAAGACTAGACAGACAAGACTAGACAGACAAGACTAGACAGACAAGACTAGACAGACAAGACTAGACAGACAAGACTAGACAGACAAGACAAGACAGACAAGACTAGACAGACAAGACTAGACAGACAAGACTAGACAGACAAGACTAGACAGACAAGACTAGACAGACAAGACTAGACAGACAAGACTAGACAGACAAGACTAGACAGACAAGACTAGACAGACAAGACTAGACAGACAAAACTAAATAGACAAGACTAGACAGACAAGACTAGACAGACAAGACTAGACAGACAAGACTAGACAGACAAGACTAGACAGACAAGACTAGACAGACAAGACTAGACAGACAAGACTAGACAGACAAGACTAGACAGACAAGACTAGACAGACAAGACTAGACAGACAAGACTAGACAGACAAGACTAGACAGACAAGACTAGACAGACAAGACTAGACAGACAAGACTAGACAGACAAGACTAGACAGACAAGACTAGACAGACAAGACTATACAGACAAGACTAGACCGACAAGACTAGACAGACAAGACTAGACAGACAAGACTATACAGACAAGACTCGACAGACAAGACTAGACAGACAAGACTAAACAGACAAGACTAGACGGACAAGACTAGACCGACAAGACCAGACAGACAAGACTAGACAGACAAGACTAGACAGACAAGACTAGACAGAGAAGACTAGACAGACAAGACTAGACAGACAAGACTAGACAGACAAGACTAGACAGACAAGACTAGACAGACAAGACTAGACAGACAAGACTAGACAGACAAGACTAGACAGACAAGACTAGACAGACAAGACTAGACAGACAAGACTAGACAGACAAGACTAGACAGACAAGACTAGACAGACAAGACTAGACAGGCAAGACTAGACAGACAAGACTAGACAGACAAGACTAGACAGACAAGACTAGACAGACAAGACTAGACAGACAAGACTAGACAGACAAGACTAGACAGACAAGACTAGACAGACAAGACTAGACAGACAAGACTAGACAGACAAGACTAGACAGACAAGACTAGACAGACAAGACTAGACAGATAAGACTAGACAGACAAGACTAGACAGACAAGACTAGACAGACAAGACTAGACAGACAAGACTAGACAGACAAGACTAGACAGACAAGACTAGACAGACAAGACTCGACAGACAAGACTACACAGACACATGAAGACACTGGACAGACAATAGATGACAGACAGGACTATACAGACAAGATTAGTCTTTTCGATAGATTTGAGTGATAATTGAATGCAGAAAATTAATTATTTGGTATAAAGTTTTGTGGAAAAGTTTTGATTGGTGGTCGTTAATGGGAAGGGAGAGAGACACGTAAACCGTTTCGTGTTTTCATTATTCAACGCGTTTCCGAAATCTGAAATTTGCCGATTCCTCCTCTCCGTTCGCAACGAGATCGAGGAAAAAATTTCGTGTCTTGCCAAAGTTCGCAGAAACCTCAGAATTTGGGGGGAACGCAGACGAGGGAAATTGGAAACGCTTGCTCCGGCAAAGTGCTGGAAAACGCGATAGTTTTCCTTTGGAAACGAGAGGGAAAATAAGAGAGTTTGCGAAAAGCTGCGCTGATAATGTTTGGTTACTTTAAATCCTTTACACTCAATTTTATTCTTCGGCTGAAACGCTAGTTTACATAGACGGAATAAAAAACTATAAACGAAATTGAATTGAAAAATTCAATATGTTTCTACCACATTTACCACGCACATAGTGAATTTTTCAATTCAATGTAAGTATGAATTACCACACGGATAAAGTACACTTTAAAATTTACAGTTTCAAATAGTAGCAGCTGCCTTACGAATTTGAAACTGTAAAAACTACAAATTGCTTTTGTTAAAATTACAGTTTCCGATATTACTTATGTATTAACGCCACCACCGCTACAATTTTAAATGCCGCCAATGTACACCTAATTTTTTGATAATAAATTTTGATAATTTTTTGATGATAAATAAAATAAATCATTTTGTTTAAAATTAAAACATTTTTAATACTCAAAATATCCCAGTTAGATTAGGTTGGCCGCAGCGAAGTGGACAGATAAATCAAGACAACATATGCGCGATACGCGCTATCGCGCATATGTTGTCTTGATTTATCTGTCAAAAAACCCTCGATCCAATATATAGCGGTGGTGGCGTTAATACGTAAGTAAGTAAATTGGTTTTAAAAATTACAGTGTGTGACCGCAATCTTTACAAATTTGTTTTCGTAAGGCCGCTGTTACTATTTAAACTGTAATTTTTAAAGTGTATTTTTTTTCCTGCATGTCGTAACAGTCGCAACCATCCTATTTATATAAACGAAATGTTAAGGGTAAGATTATTTGTCTAGTGTAGTCTAGTCTTGCCCGTCTAGACTCGTTTTGAGTTAGGGTTGAAGTAAACAGGATTAATAAGGATCTTGTGATTGAGTTACCTAACCGGCACACAATGTAAAGCTACGAAGAAGACAAAGTCACGAGCAAACAAGATGCAGTAATAAATGGCGCGGCTGTTGCGATTTTTTTCCCTCCGAATCTCATTCTTTCCGGCTGACAACAAAAGAGTACAAAAGGAGGAAAAACCTGACAGATATTGATTTTCGCGTGTCTTGTCACGATATTTGATATATGAAATGTCTTTCTTTCTCTGCAACCGACGACACAAATTCAATACCGCATGCATCGAGATACTGTGTTTGATGCAATAAGAACTGAAAAATATTAAAAAATTATATTAGGTAAACACTCATATTTCTCTCATCGCTGGAGGTAAAGTAAACCTTACTGTTTGGACCGTGTCTCACGAAAATGAAAATTTTCCAGTTTTAAAACAGGGCTGGTCTAATCACTTGCCTGTTAGGGCTGCTCGCGTCTCGGCCAGTAGGGAAAGATAGTATGTTCTGGACCCACCTCCCGCACCTTATGGGATAATTTTACAGGAATCTGAAATTTCACTCACCATCTGTTTGTGAAAAATTGAATTAAAGCGCTAATTTACAGGAATCTGTAATTAAAAAAAAAGTAAATCTGTAATTTCACGCGCCACCTGTTGGTGAAAAACTGAACTGAAACGCTAATTTACAGGAATCTGAAATTTTGATAATTTTACAGGAATCTGTAATTTCACGCGCCATCTGATGGAGAAAAACTGAACTAAAGCGCCATCTAGCGACTTAGGTTAGAACGAAGGTCTCATCGCGCATGCGCACTGGTCGGTGGTTGCGGTGGCACCAGAACCAAACTATCTTTCCCTACTGGAATCTGTAATTTTTTTTTTAAAGTTTTTTTAAAACGGAAATCTGTAAAGGATATTACATGTAAATCTTGGTCCAAGCACCTTATGGGAAAATCCTATACAAAATAGTACAGTACGCGGCCGAGCGTGGATGTGTAGATGTCGCCCTCGATGTGACCGGCGCGTGAAATTACAGATTTACTTTTTTAAAAAACTTTAAAAAAAAAATTACAGATTCCAGTAGGGAAAGATAGTTCGTTCTGGCGCCACCGCAACCACCGACCAGTGCGCATGCGCGATGAGACCTTCGTTCTAACCTAAGTCGCTAGATGGCGCTTCAGTTCAGTTTTTCTCCATCAGATGGCGCGTGAAATAACAGATTCATGTAAAATTAACAAAATTTCAGATTCCTGTAAATTAGCGTTTCAGTTCAGTTTTTCACCAACAGTGGCGCGTGAAATTACAGATTTACTTTTCTAAAAATTACAGATTCCTGTAAATTAGCGCTTTAATTCAATTATTCACCAACAGATGGTGCGTGAAATTTCAGATTCCTGTAAAATCTATTAAATTACAGATTCCTGTTAAATGAGCGCTTTAGTTCAGTTTTTCACCAATAGTTGGCGCGTGAAATTATAGATTCCTAAATTATTAAATCACTTTCCTATTTACCGACCTCTAAATCGTATTAGAAACCTAAAATGGTAGATGGCGCTTTCAAATATTACCTAGACTAGAATCATATTAAATCAGACTAGATTAGTTAATGTCCGACAAGATTATATAGGTAAATACCAGACATAGATTCTAGACTTAGATTAGCTAGATTAATGCCGGACTAGGCTAAAGACTAGGTCGGATTAGATCAGATAAGACCAGGCTAGGAGTGGATTAGATCAGATAAGACCATACTAGGAGTGGATTAGATCAGATAAGATCAGACTAGGAGTGGATTAGATCAGATAAGACCATACTAGGAGTGGATTAGATCAGATAAGATCAGACTAGGAGTGGATTAGATCAGATAAGATCAGACTAGGAGTGGATTAGATCAGATACGATCAGACTAGGACTGGATTAGATAAGATCAGACTAGGACCGGATTAGATCAGATAGGATCAGCCTAGGACTGGATTAGATCAGATAAGATCAGACTAGGACCGGATTAGATCAGATAGGATCAGCCTAGGACTGGATTAGATCAGATAAGATCAGACAAGAAGTGGATTAGATCAGCCTCCTTTAACCAAATTTTCTAGTGATTGAATGTTGTTCAAGTATGGCTTACTGCAGAGCTGCAGCAGGCTGATCCATCCTCATCTTCGTCTTCGTTGGGGTCCACTATTTTGAAAAATGTAAAGTTTGTCCATCATCCAGAATTCTTATAGTGAAACCTTTCTACACCATGTTTTCAAGTTCTTCCATATTTTAGAACTGTATAGTGTTTATTGTTGCAATTAAAAATGCGAATCACTTCCGCATTGTTAGAACTGAATAGTTGTTATTGTCGCATTACCTAGACTAGAATCATATTAATTCAGACTAGATTAGTTTATGTCCGACAAGATTATATAGGTAAATACCAGGAAAATGATTTATTAATTTAGGAATCTGTAATTTCACGCGCCAACTGTTGGTGAAAAACTGAACTAAAGCGCTCTCTGTAATTTCACGCGCCAACTGTTGGTGAAAAACTGAACTAAAGCGCTCTCTGTAATTTCACGCGCCAACTGTTGGTGAAAAACTGAACTAAAGCGCTCATTTAACAGGAATCTGTAATTTAAATAATTTTACAGGAATCTGAAATTTCACGCGCCATCTGTTGGTGCAAAATTGAATTGAAGCGATAAGTTAAAGGAATCTAATTTTAAAGAAAGTAAATCTCTAATTTCGAGCGCTACCTTTTGGTGAAAAATTGAACTAAAACGCTAATTTACAGGAATCTGTAATTTTGTAAATTTTACAGGAATCTGTAATTTCACGTGCCATCTGATGAAGAAAACTTAACTAAAGCGCCATCTAGCGACTTAGGTTAGAACGAAAGTCTCATCGCGCATGCGCAAATTTTTAAAAAAAGTTTTTTTAAAAAGTAAATCTGTAATTTCACGCGCCACCTGTTGGTGAAAAACGGAACTCAAGTCAAGGTCACATCGAGGGCGACATCTACACATCCACGCTCTGCCGCGTACTGTACCATTTTGTATAGGATTATCCCATAATGTGCTTGGACCAAGATTTACATGTTTTTTTTTTTTTTTTTTTATTATTACCTTTATTGGCATATTTACAACAATTACTATAAGACTAACAATACAACATATCAAAACAAAAAAAAAACAAAACAAAAAAACACATGGAAACAATAAAAAAAAGAACAAAAAAACAGAACATAACTAATAACCCGACCCAAAAATATCCCAAATACTCAAACTTAAAAAAAATACTACACTTTAAAGAAACAAAAAAAAACAATAATTCTTCGCCCGCACTAACTTATCTCCCTCCCTAAACTCTTTCCACAATCACTCCCTTCCGCTCTAAAATTTCCCGCATTATGGGCCACCCGCTACCTGACTCGTCCATGCACGCTTCCCAGTCTTTACATTTATTTTTCTTTCCTTCTTCCCATGTTAGCCCTTTGCACTCTTCCATCCAATGTGCCCACCTGTCAGTACCCTCTCCGCATATGGTACACAAATTCTCCCTTTCATTCAACCAGTACCTTCTTCCCTTTTCTTCGTTGCCGCACCGAAACCTGGCTATCCTATTTTGGCTACCGCTGGACCCTCTGCTTAGGTACAAAGGGAGTCTGCCGTACACTTGTACCTTGTTGTACTCCCGATTGTACCTGCTTTCGTCTATACGGCTTTGTCGTATCTGCAGCTCTATCTCCCTACTCCTTTCACCCAACAATTTTTCACACTTTACGCCTTCCCTTTTCATCCTTTCTACCTCCTCTTTCGACAACCCTACTCGTTCATACATTTTTTTCCATTCATTTCCCCATTTTGTTAGTCTAATCCCTCCGACACCTTCCTTCCTTAAACTATTGAACACCTCTTTCACTATCCTTTCATTCCCTAACCTATACACTTTCCTTTCGTATCTTGCCACTCTCACTGATGCTTCTATTGCAACTTTATATACATTCGCTTCTTGTAGCACCAGGTACCCTGGCGTACTCCTGTCTAATTTCAACGCCCTTTTTATAAACTGAAGTTGTACCTTTTCTACTTGTTCCATTTCGTTCATACCCCATATTTCCGCTCCATACATTTACATGTTTACCTGTAATTTTCCATAAGGTGCGGGAGGTGGGTCCAGAACATGCTATCTTTCCCTACTCATGTTTTCAAGTTCTTCCATATTTTAGAACTGAATGTGCAATTGTTGCAACACTGTGTTTATTGTTGCAATTAAAAATGCGAATCACTTCCGCATTCTTAGAACTGAATAGTTGTTATTGTCGCATTACCTAGACTAGAATCATACTAATTCAGACTAGATTAGTTTATGTCCGACAAGATTAGATAGGTAAATACCAGGAAAATGATTTATTAATTTAGGAGTCTGTAATTTCACGCGCCAACTGTTGGTGAAAAACTGAACTCAAGTCAAGGTCACATCGAGGGCGACATCTACACATCCACGCTCGGCCGCGTACTGTACTATTTTGAATAGGATTTTCCCATAAGGTGCTTGGACCAAGATTTACATGTAATTTCCCATACCGTGCGGGAGGTGGATCCAGAACATACTATCTTTCCCTACTTCCGCCACGTGTGATCGCCCTTCCGGCGCCTTTTTTAAGGGAGGAAATGGGGATGGTAAGTGGAGGGATTCCCTTAAAATTGTTGTCTTCCAGACGTTGGATGCCGCTTCAGCCCTATCGGCTCGTGATTACACCCCTGGTTAATTTGACTTAAAACGAGAAACTTTAAGATGCGTGCACATGTCGGTCGAGCTTCGTTCGCGCTTCGATTCTTGTCTCTACGCTTCACGCACTCGAAGCATACCGCTCGCAAATATATAAATTCGCAACGAAATTTATAGGTAAATCGCGCGATTTCGGCCCAGGTCGATTCACCTTTCCCCTTCTGTTGATCGGTGCCGAAATCGATTCAAATGTTAAAATTAAAAATACAGAAAAATTCAAATTAAAAATACAGATTTATTAAAATTGGCGCGAATACTTACTATTTCCACGATTATACTTAAGCTTTCTTTATAAATAAGTGTTTGTATAGGCACAGAATAAGTCTGTATTCAGCGATATACGTAATTGCCTAACAACTCGAGTTATGTACTATACTTTATCTACGACCACACCAATTTGTTTCTGTTTAATAAGAAAATATGATTGATTTAACAAATTTATTTCTTATTAGGTACATTATTTGACAGTATATTATTTTCATATATAACTGTTACTCGACATTATTTAACTTGATAGAAATGAAAAGAAATACATTGTTATTGGTTACATACCTTATTATTTAGTACTTATTTGGGTTAAACTGGAATAAGATATAGGCAACCCAATGTAAGCAATGTTAATTTCCGTTAGTTTGAATTGTGGCACGTGGAGCACTGAACGTATGAGCACGTAGTAGCTCGTAACGAATCGTAAACCAAACGCATCATCATCATCATCATCAAACAACCCTTTGCGTCCACTGCTGGACATAGGCCTCCCCAATTTCCGCCCATTTCCTCCTATCCTGAGCCTCTCGCATCCAGGCTCCTCTTGTTCCTTTTATATCGTCTGTCCATCTTGTGGGGGGCCTCCCCCTGCTTCGTATATCTGCTCTTGGCCTCCACTCCAGTAGTCTCTTGGTCCATCTTCCATCTGACATTCGGGCCACGTGTCCAGCCCAGTTCCACTTTAGCCTCGCCATACGCACAACCACATCTGTGACACCTGAAACCAAACGCACGTGTGTGTAATCAATCATAACTTAACATTAATCGCGGACTGTTACATACGTGTGTGTTATGATGTATTTACATAGTCTACGAACTGTACAATAATAGGCATTTACAATAGTGGTCGAAGATAAATATAATTTGATGATTTTGCTTTAAGTAGAAATTATTTTCCGTTAGTTTTAAACATTTATCGTGGGGATTTAGTGATTTTTCGCTGTCGTGATATTTGATGTTTGATTTAAATAAAATATTCATTTCGATTGTTCGAAAACGAATAAACAGCGTCCGCATTATCGTTCAGCGTAAATCACGTCGGAGCAGCGCGAGCGCCATTTGTAAAACATAATAACATTGGTTTCCTATTTATATAATGTTTATTGGGTCGCGAGTGGGTATGTAAAAGGGGCAAATTGGAAATTTCGTTCGTTTTCATTTCACAATTCGAAGGATAATAACGTTTTATCTCGCTTAACGGCCTTTCAATGCGTTTCACAATAACTATAAACTATCCGTTGTGCGATGCCCTTTTTACCTATCCGCTTTTGTTAGCGCCGTTCGGCGTAACTTTTCATTTCAAAATTTTCCATAGAAATTTCAACGGCAAATTGTAGCTAATTTTCGTTCAAATTTTCCTACTAAATTAAAGAGCAAAAGCAAATTTAGAAACCAAGACTAGATAGCTAGACAAATACGAGCATAAACTCTGTTTAATTTGTGACAAATTGTAATTGAATTTTAAACTTTTTGCGGTTGCTGAACGCGAACGGCGGCGGTAAAATTCGCTAGCTGTACGAGTTTTTAATTATGCTCGTAAATCATCGTCCAAAAAATTCGGCAAATTAGCAAAAGAATAAATTATTTCAAAAATGAAATTTTCATACTCAACAGAAAACTATTTCAATTTCCGGTTCCTTCCGATACAACTACAATAGGGAATTTGACTTGATTATTACAAAGTTTACACGTAAGCTTTCCATTAACTGTTTCTTTCTCGCCGAATCGATTTCCACGGCTCACAATCAATTTTTATGTCGTTTTAATTTCCTTTTTTTTCACTTGGTAGAAATTAAAAGTTCATTTTCCAATATTCGTTTCAATATTACACAATGTTAAATTGTGTAATGTATGTTTGTCTAGTATTACCTGTCTGTGTTTAATTCTGCTGCTGTGGCTTAATGAGCTCGCAAATGTTGTTCATACCTTCTTGCACCGAGCCCAAGTTCGTCTTAAATGAGACGAACAGATCCCTCAACCGTTGCCATTGGGCTCTGCCGAAGGTACGATGCATCGTATTCGTCACAAACACTTTCTTCGTAGACTGACTCGTCCTTGCCCTCACCAACTTCGTCTTCACCATTTCGATAATGAAACTTTCGACTTGCTCCTCAGGTATCTGCAGTTCTTTCACTTTCGAAATCTCATTGTTGCATTCCGTAATCTGCATGAATCTTCTACATATTCTGCTCTTGATTCAGCCCCTGGAACGCGAACTCCTTGCGGTTCTTGTAGAAGTTCATGTAGGCTGTCATGTTTAGAGGAAGAGGGTGGGGTACAATAGAACTGTTAGGCAAAAGTACGTACTTTGGTAAACGTACACATTTACCGGAATATGTACACATTTACATTCTTGGTTGGTAAATGTGAGTTCAACTTATATTTACCAATAATTTCCGGCAAATGTGGACATATACCTAATGTTTTTGGCAATTAAAAAAGCAGAGGTCTACATTAACATGCACAGCGTCTGGGCTGTCCAACAAGACAGACGTGATATTGTAACACACAAAAAGTACACATTTTCCGGTAAAAGTAGATATAAAGCTGATCTTAGATTTAAACTCACATTTACCTATCAAATTGGTAGATGTATACATATACCGGTAAATGTTTATATTTGACGATTTTGTACTTTACCGTAATATATCCAAGAAGGTCATAGTACAAGTCACCACCAAATCTGCAATCTACATTTGTAGAAATGCTGCAATTTATATTTGTAGATTACAGATTTGGTGGTGACTTATACTACGACCTTCATATATCTATTGTACCACACCATCTTCTTCTAAACGTTGGTATCTTCTTCTTGAAGTGCCGTACGCTTTCAAGAGCGTAGGCAACCTCTCGCGCATACTTGTGGAACGCATCGTCCACAAATGTACGGGACCTTCAGTTCATCGCCGGTTCCGTACGGCACTAGTTTTTTCTTGGAAGAATTACTTGTGGTAGTTTTTCATTGCTTTCCACGAAGTGACCACTGCATAGCTGAGTGAAAAATCTTCACGGTTTGGTCGAGGATTGAACACGAGATCTCATGCATGGCAAACGGATGCGTTCACCACCACACCACTGCGACCACGTTGGTATACTTACCCATTTAGCACGCGCCTCCTGTAGTCGTTGACAAAGATCGAGAGGAAATCGTGGATCAGTTTACCTTCGAGAGAGCCAACAGGTTTTAGAGACAGCAGCCGGTTGAGGAGGAAAGTATTCGGGTCTGCCTGTTCTGATTGTATCTCCCAGAGTTTCTGATACTTTTTTGGCTGTGTAGGTTCCTAGGAGTTCGATCGTGATCTTTGCAGCGTGTTCGCTTTGGTTGCTCTTCATGAAGGAGTCTATAGAGTTTCTCGCTGGTCGGTCAACACCGGACAAACCCGACAAAATCAGGGATCTTATGCATGGAAAGTGGATTCGTTCACCACCACACCACTGTGACCACGTTGGTATACTTACCTATTTAGAGCACCTCCTCTAGTCGTTGACAAAGATCGAGAGGAAATCGTGGATCAGTGCTCCTTCGAGGAAGCCTACAGGTTTTCGAGCAGCGGGTTGAAGAGGAAAGTATTCGGGTCTGCCTGTTCTGATTGCATCTTCCCGGGTTTGTGAGACTTTTTTGGATGTGTTGGTTTCTAGGTGTACGATCGTGATCTTTGCAGCGTGTTCACTTTGATTGCTCTTAACAAGGACTTCATGAAGGAGTCTATAGAGTTGCTTGCTGGTCGGTTATCACTGGACAAACTGCTGTTTCAGACTTTCGATATCCTTGAAGAACAGACGAACTAAGGTTGGAAATCATTTTCAAATGATAGTTAATGTGTTACCTCATGCCAAAGCTCGCCTAGCGTGTTAACTTTGGTTGCCCTTTACGAGAACTTCAAGGAGGAGTCTATAGAGTTGCTCGCTGGTCGGTTAAAACTGGACAAACTGCTGTTTCAGACTTTCGACATCTTTGAAGAGCAAATGAACTTGGGAGTTTTGCTTGGAAATCAGTATCAAATGATAGTATACGTGGTATCTCTTACCAAAGCTCGCCTAAAAATAAAAACCTTACTCCTCAGGTATAGAGTATGCAGCTCTTTCTGAATGACCACGCACGACATCTCATTGTTGCATTCCGTAAGCTGCGTGAACAGCCGCATATTCTGCTCGGGATTCAGTCCCTGGCACGCGACGAATTCCTTGTAGTTCTTGTAGAGGTTCATGTAGGCTGTCACGTTTAGAGGAAGAGGGTGGTGGTGGTGAACGCATCCGCTTGCCATGCATGAGATCCCGGGTTCAATCTCCGACCAAGCCGTGAAGATTTTGCACAGAGCTATGCTGTGGCCACGTCGTGGAAAGCTATGGAAAACTACCGCGAGTAATTCTGCCAAGAAAAACCTGTCAACTAGTGCCGTTCGAAACCGGCGATTAACTGAAGGTCCCGTGTATTTGTGGATGATGCGTCCCACAACTATGCGCGAAAGGTTGCCTACGCTCTTGAGAGAGTACGGCACTTCGAGAAGAAGATGGTGGGGTATAATAGATCTATGTAGATCGTAGTACAAGTCGCCAACAATTCTGCAATCTACTTTTGTAGTAATGCTGCAATCTAGATTTGTAGATTGCAGATTTGGTGGTGACTTGTACGACGACCTTCATATATCTATTATACCCCACCATTCCTCTAAACGTTGGTATCTTCTTCTTGAAGTGCCGTACTCTTTCAAGAGCGTAGGCAACCTCTCGCGCATACTTGTGGAACGCATCGTCCACAAATGTACGGGACCTTCAGTTCATCGCCGGTTCCGTACGGCACTAGTTTTTTCTTGGAAGAATTACTTGTGGTAGTTTGCCATTGCTTTCCACGAAGTGACCACAGCATAGCTGAATGAAAAATATTCACGGCTTGGTCGAGGATTGAACACGAGATCTCATACATGGCAATCGGATGCGTTCACCACCACACCACTGTGACCACGTTGGTATACTTACCCATTTAGCACGCGCCTCCTGTAGTCGTTGACAAAGATCGAGAGGAAATCGTGGATCAGTTCACCTTCGAGAAAGCCAACAGGTTTTAGAGACAGCAGCGGGTTGAGGAGGAAAGTATTCGGGTCTGCCTGTTCTGATTGTATCTCCCAGAGTTTCTGATACTTTTTTGGCTGTGTAGGTTCCTAGGAGTACGATCGTGATCTTTGCAGCGTGTTCGCTTTGGTTGCTCTTCATGATGGAGTCTATAGAGTTTCTCGCTGGTCGGTCAACCGGACAAACCCGACAAAATCCGGGATCTTATGCATGGAAAGTGGATTCGTTCACCGCCACACCACTGTGACCACGTTGGTATACTTACCCATTTAGAGCACCTCCTCTAGTCGTTGACAAAGATCGAGAGGAAATCGTGGATCAGTGCTCCTTCGAGGAAGCCTACAGGTTTTCGAGCAGCGGGTTGAGGAGGAAAGTATTCGGGTCTGCCTGTTCTGATTGCATCTTCCCGGGTTTGTGAGACTTTTTTGGATGTCTAGGTTCCTAGGACTACGATCGTGATCTTTGCAGCGTGTTCACTTTGATTGAAAGAGCGTAGGCAACCTCTCGCGCAACTTAACAAGGACTTCATGAAGGAGTCTATAGAGTTGCTTGCTGGTCGGTTATCACTGGACAAACTGCTGTTTCAGACTTTCGATATCCTTGAAGAACAGACGAACTAAGATTGGAAATCATTTTCAAATGATAGTAAATATGGTACCTCATGCCAAAGCTCGCATAGCGTGTTAACTTTGGTTGCCTTTTACGAGAACTTCAAGGAGGAGTCTATAGAGTTGCTCGCTGGTCGGTTTGCACTGCTGTTTCAGACTTTCGACATCTTTGAGGAGCAAATGAACTTGGGAGGCTTTGCTTGGAAATCAGTATCAAATGACAGTAAACGTGGTATCTCATACCAAAGTTCGCCTAAAAATAAAAACCTTACTCCTCAGGTATAGAGTATGCAGCTCTTTCTGAATGACCACGCACGACATCTCATTGTTGCATTCCGTAAGCTGCTTGAACAGCCGCATATTCTGCTCGTGATTCAGTCCCTGGCACGAAACGAATTCCTTGTGGTTCTTGTAGAGGTTCATGTAGGCTGTCACGTTTAGAGGAAGAGGGTGGTGGTGGCGAACGTATCCGCTTGCCATGCATGAGATCCCGGGTTCAATCCCCGACCAAGCCGTGAAGATTTTTCACAGAGCTATGCTGTATACCATAATAGCAAACTACCACGAGTAATTCTGCCAAGAAAATCCTGTCAAGTTAGTGCCGTTCGGAACTTCGGTATATTTGTGGATGATGCGTTCCACAAGTATGCGCGAGAGGTTGCCTACGCTCTTGAGAGAGTACGGCACTTCGAGAAGAAGATATCAACGTTTAGAGGAAGATGGTGGGGTATAATAGATCTATGAAGATCGTAGTAGAAATCGCCAACAAATCTGCAATCTATATTTGTAGTAATGCTGCAATCTAGATTTGTAGATTGCAGATTTGGTGGTGAATTGTATGACGACTTTTATATATCTATTGTTCCCCAACATCTTCCTCTAAACGTTGGTATCTTCTTTTTGTGATAGTAAGTGCAGTACTCTTTTAAGAGTGTAGGCTACCTCTCACGCATACTTGTGGAACGCATCATTCACAAATATACGGTACCTTCAGTTTATCGAAGTCGTGGACCAGTTCTTCTTCGAGGAAGCCAACAGGTTTTAGGGACAGCAGGGGGTCGAGGAGGAAAGTATTCGGGTCTGCCTGTTCTGATAGCATCATTTCGAGCTTGTGAGATATTTTCGGCTGTGTAGGTTTCTAGGAGTTCGATCATGATCTTTGAAGCGTGTTCACTTTGGTTGCTCTTAACGAGGACTTCATGGAGGAGTCGAGGAGTTCACGAGGACTTCATGGTAGAGTTGTCAGTTAACACTGGAAAAATTGCTGTTTCAGACTTCCTTGAAGACCAGACAAACTTGGTCAGTTTGATTGGAAATCACTATCAAATGATAGTAAATGCGGTACCTTATTTACCATCGCTCGTCTAAAGATTGTAACAGAAGCCACGATGCTTCCAAACAGACAAGCCCCATTTTATGTCCGGAAGCCTTTGTAGGTTTCTCACAGAAAGCTAAGATGACATTATCTGATCCATTCAATGGAATAAAAACCACTATCGAGTCGATATCATTGAATACAGATTTGGCCTCAGACTTCTCTCCTTCCTTGAAATTGACATCACAAACTCAGATGTTCTTGTGCAAATCTTCTTCGAGTCCCTTCTCCTCGGATATTTCCGCTTCTAAGCCTTTCAAGTAAATCCTCAACTCCTGGACCTGATCTAGTCTAGTATAAGCTGTCTAGTCTGAATCTTGAGTTAGAAGATAGATCTAGAATCTCGTAATTAGCAACAATTGATTAGAAATTTTTGTGGCGAAAAGTTGTGCAAAACAATGTGGCAATAAATTTCGTTGCAACGTAAAATCTAGTTGATTATATTCGCAGTGAATGTGTCCTAACGAATCTAATTAGCAATAAAATAAGTGAGACGCGTTTAGATAAAGTGTGGGTTTTTATCGCGATATCGTAAATTCGATCGAGAGTTTTGCCTTTAATCCCGGCCCGTTGCTAATTCAAAGTGGAGGGATAATTTTCGCCGGCATCTACCAGACTGCATTTCCATTCGGAAACTGAATTATGTTCGAGCGGGAATTGGCGCGAGAGCCACCCTCCCCCACGCGAATGTATTGATTGTACCATTGCAGCCGACATTGTGGAAAACGCCGCCGTTCCTTCTGCAAACCGGCGATAAAACGTATCATTTTTAACACTTATGCTCGCGATTTTTTTGCGCTCGCAAAAAAAACCGCGAAAAAAAAGGATAGAATCCTGCTGGAATAAGACTAATGAAGGGCCGGGATGAAAGGGATGTTTGCGATTGATGCTGGTAGCACGGGAAAAACGGAGTTTAATATAAAAACAAGAGGGAATTTCGGGAGAAACTGCGAAAAAGGGAATCGATTGAGTTATCGGCTCGGAATTGATGACTGAAACTAATTCTTTATTGTCCAGACTAGTACAGATTAACACAAAAAACAAAAACAGTTTTAAACTCAGCTCTGTACTCTGTAAACTTAATTAATATATAAAAAAAGGAGAAAAATTATTAAGTAAATTTTCATATTATTAGATAAGAATAAGGGAAACTATGTTATTTATTCACAAATTAAATAATAACACAAAGAAAATATAATTGTTAGTATGGTGTGGCTCCTGCATTTTACTGCTACGGTGTGGTTCCTTCATTTATAAGGTTATGCAATCTTCTGAGACCTCGTGGCCTCTCTTAGCAGAAAAATGCAGTAGCCACACCGTAGCAGTAAAATGCAGGAGCCACACCGTAGCAGAAAAAGGCAGGAGCCACACCGTAGCAGTAAAATGCAGGAGCCACACCGTAGCAGTAAAATGCATGAGCCACACCGTAGCAGTAAAATGCAGGAGCCACACCGTAGCAGTAAAATGCAGGAGCCACATCGTAGCAGTAAAATGCATGAGCCACACCGTAGCAGTAAAATGCAGGAGCCACACCGTAGCAGTAAAATGCAGAACCCACACCGTAGCAGTAAAATGCAGGAGCCACACCATACTAATAATTATATTTTATTTATGTTATTAATCAATTTGTGAATTATTAAAGAACATTGTTTCCTTAATTCGTTTTTGAATTAATATAAATCATCTATATAGATACAAGCGTAAGTAGGCTGTTGGAGAAATAAAGCTAGAATTCTCTCTGGATTACATAATCACCGTTCATTATAAATTCAAGTGTTCTTCCTATTCTCCGTTTGATCTGTAGTGAAATGCAATAATGAGCTTTGTTACGCTTGTTTTTCTCTTCTGTAGGCGAGCTTTTGCCGATATTCCTCGTCTGTGCTAACGACGGCGCGGCGTTCACAATTCCTCTTTTATTCCCGCCGCATCACCGCGCTTTCGTCGACAGGAGACTTACTAACTCAAAATTAGAGAAAACGACTCGAAATAGATCCAGTTTTAGCTCGGAAATTTATACAAGCGAGATTAACTGATTAACTGATTTAGAATCAGCTACTACAACCTCAATTTTTTTTTTGCAAAATTGATAAATATTGTATCCTCAGTACAGCTTTGCTTTTATTTACAACAATTTGTAGAGGAGAAATAAATCTCGAAATTCTCTGTCTAGTATTATAGAGCTCCGGAAAGGTTGAGTATATTTATATATTGAAGCTGTGTTCCGACTTTATTAAGTTTATATGATTATCTATATTGTTGTATAGCTTTACCAATTCAAAATTGATTGTAATGTTATCTAGCGTGTGCTAGTTTTTGTTACAACTTATCTGGGCTTTAAATTACTAGCTAGATAATATACAATCTGTCGTTTTTCGCATTACCGCATAATTTGCTATTAAAACTGCTGTTTTAATCAAAACTCGGTAGTCAAGTGTGAATTATGTAGATGTATTCGTCACGGATGTAGATTTAGTATTGTTAGTAAGTTTTAGCACAGCAGACAGATAGAGTAATCTGCATTTCGAGACAACTACACACACACCCATACTCACACACACATATGCAAATATACACACACATAGATTGACACATACACGTTCACTGGCACGGGTTGATTAATCGAGTCAAACTTGTCGAACGGGATTGCATGAGGGATCATTTTCAAATGCCAGACAACTGTTACCAAAATTTCGCAACTCATTAAGACTATTAAAATTAGTTAACTGCGAATTACTAGCTTAGTTCTACAGCACTCCAGACTAGACAGATAAGATTAGGCAAACGAGAACAGATAGGTAAAATAGTCAACTACTGTCTAGTCTTGTCTGTCTAGTCTTGTCTGTCTAGTCTTGTCTGTCTAGTCTTGTCTGTCTAGTCTTGTCTATCTAGTCTTATCTGTCTAGTCTTGTCTGTCTAGTCTTGTCTGTCTAGTCTTGTCTGTCTAGTCTTGTCTGTCTGGTCTTGTCTGTCTGGTCTTGTCTGTCTAGTCTTGTCTGTCTAGTCTTGTCTGTCTAGTCTTGTCTGTCTAGTCTTGTCTGTCTAGTCTTGTCTGTCTAGTCTTGTCTGTCTAGTCTTGTCTGTCTAGTCTTGTCTGTCTAGTCTTGTCTGTCTAGTCTTGTCTGTCTAGTCTTGTCTGTCTAGTCTTGTCTGTCTAGTCTTGTCTGTCTAGTCTTGTCTGTCTAGTCTTGTCTGTCTAGTCTTGTCTGTCTAGTCTTGTCTGTCTAGTCTTGTCTGTCTAGTCTTGTCTGTCTAGTCTTGTCGGTCTACTCTTGTCTGTCTAGTCTTGTCTGTCTAGTCTTGTCTGTCTAGTCTTGTCTGTCTAGTCTTGTCTGTCTAGTCTTGTCTGTCTAGTCTTGTCTGTCTAGTCTTGTCTGTCTAGTCTTGTCTGTCTAGTCTTGTCTGTCTAGTCTTGTCTGTCTAGTCTTGTCTGTCTAGTCTTGTCTGTCTAGTCTTGTCTGTCTAGTCTTGTCTGTCTAGTCTTATCTGTCTAGTCTTGTCTGTCTAGTCTTGTCTGTCTAGTCTTCTCTGTCTAGTCTTGTCTGTCTAGTCTTGTCTGTCTAGTCTTATCTGTCTAGTCTTGTCTGTCTAGTCTTGTCTGTCTAGTCTTGTCTGTCTAGTCTTGTCTGTCTAGTCTTGTCTGTCTAGTCTTGTCGGTCTACTCTTGTCTGTCTAGTCTTGTCTGTCTAGTCTTGTCTGTCTAGTCTTGTCTGTCTAGTCTTGTCTGTCTAGTCTTGTCTGTCTAGTCTTGTCTGTCTAGTCTTGTCTGTCTAGTCTTGTCTGTCTAGTCTTGTCTGTCTAGTCTTGTCTGTCTAGCCTTGTCTGTCTAGTCTTGTCTGTCTAGTCTTGTCTGTCTAGTCTTGTCTGTCTAGTCTTGTCTGTCTAGTCTTGTCTGTCTAGTCTTGTCTGTCTAGTCTTGTCTGTCTAGTCTTGTCTGTCTAGTCTTGTCTGTCTAGTCTTGTCTGTCTAGTCTTGTCTGTCTAGTCTTGTCTGTCTAGTCTTGTCTGTCTAGTCTTGTCTGTCTAGTCTTGTCTGTCTAGTCTTGTCTGTCTAGTCTTGTCTGTCTAGTCTTGTCTGTCTAGTCTTGTCTGTCTAGTCTTGTCTGTCTAGTCTTGTCTGTCTAGTCTTGTCTGTCTAGTCTTGTCTGTCTAGTCTTGTCTGTCTAGTCTTGTCTCTCTAGTCTTGTCTGTCTAGTCTTGTCTGTCTAGTCTTGTCTGTCTGGTCTTGTCTGTCTGGTCTTGTCTGTCTGGTCTTGTCTGTCTGGTCTTGTCTGTCTAGTCTTGTCTGTCTAGTCTTGTCTGTCTAGTCTTGTCTGTCTAGTCTTGTCTGTCTAGTCCTGTCTGTCTAGTCTTGTCTGTCTAGTCTTGTCTGTCTAGTCTTGTCTGTCTAGTCTTGTCTGTCTAGTCTTGTCTGTCTAGTCTTGTCTGTCTAGTCTTGTCTGTCTAGTCTTGTCTGTCTAGTCTTGTCTGTCTAGTCTTGTCTGTCTAGTCTTGTCTGTCTAGTCTTGTCTGTCTAGTCTTGTCTGTCTAGTCTTGTCTGTCTAGTCTTGTCTGTCTAGTCTTGTCTGTCTAGTCTTGTCTGTCTAGTCTTGTCTGTCTAGTCTTGTCTGTCTAGTCTTGTCTGTCTAGTCTTGTCTGTCTAGTCTTGTCTGTCTAGTCTTGTCTGTCTAGTCTTGTCTGTCTAGTCTTGTCTGTCTAGTCTTGTCTGTCTAGTCTTGTCTGTCTAGTCTTGTCTGTCTAGTCTTGTCTGTCTAGTCTTGTCTGTCTAGTCTTGTCTGTCTAGTCTTGTCTGTCTAGTCTTGTCTGTCTAGTCTTGTCTGTCTAGTCTTGTCTGTCTAGTCTTGTCTGTCTAGTCTTGTCTGTCTAGTCTTGTCTGTCTAGTCTTGTCTGTCTAGTCTTGTCTGTCTAGTCTTGTCTGTCTAGTCTTGTCTGTCTAGTCTTGTCTGTCTAGTCTTGTCTGTCTAGTCTTGTCTGTCTAGTCTTGTCTGTCTAGTCTTGTCTGTCTAGTCTTGTCTGTCTAGTCTTGTCTGTCTAGTCTTGTCTGTCTAGTCTTGTCTGTCTAGTCTTGTCTGTCTAGTCTTGTCTGTCTAGTCTTGTCTGTCTAGTCTTGTCTGTCTAGTCTTGTCTGTCTAGTCTTGTCTGTCTAATCTTGTCTGTCTAGTCTTGTCTGTCTAGTCTTGTCTGTCCAGTCTACTGTGTCTAGTTTTGTCTGTCTTGACTAAGCAATTTAATTTTTTTTGTCTACAAATCTATTGGAATTAGATTAACTGCTTCTTCTTGGTCGCGAGGCAATTAAGAATAGATTAATTAGCGAACGGACACGCAAACCCTTCGACTTTCCAGTTTGCTAACTGCTGTTTTCGCACTGCTATTATTCTAGACTTAACTAAATAATGAAACCTCGCCAGCCGCCCCTTAATTCGTTTCCTTTTTCAAACACTCTCTCCTCGAGATCTCAGAAACCACTAACCTTAAATTCCTCAAAGTTTGCGCACTGCAGAAGGTTCGAAGACTATGTCTGCCAAGTTTCGTGAAAATCTGTCTGTCCGTGGTTGCTGCGTGATATATTTAGAAAACTCGAAATACCCAAATCTAAAAAACCTTTTGAATCTTGAAAACTACAAGAGTTAGATTCCTCATATCTAGTGCACTTAATTACGATACTATTAAGATCATCTCCAGCAAGTTTCCTTCAAAGCTGTATGTCCGTCTTTCTGTGACGCAAAATCGAAACATATAGAAAATACGAAATACGCAAATCTATTTTTTTTTGTCTAAATATCGAAAACTACTAGGTTTAGCTTGTTCAAATTTATTACACTTAATTAGAAGACTTTGATGATTATATCCACGAAGTTGGTTTCAAATTCGTCTGTGTGTAGCCTTCGCGCAAGATTGAAACATTTAGAGAACTTACACTGAATTCAATTCAGTGTAAATATGGATTACCACAACGGTCACAAGCATCCTATTCATTTAGAAAACTAATCTAAAAATATCTAATGAACTATCTAATGAACTATCTAATGGGCTATCTAATGAACTATCTAATGAACTATTGAATGAACTATCAAATAAGCTATGTAATTAAATTATCATTAGACTATCTAATAAACTATCTAATGAACTATCTAATGAACTATCTGATGAACTATCTCAAGGTAAAGCCTGCGTGAGGATAAGTTCCCAGTTTGCTTGTTAAATTTGACAACTATGTCAAAATTATCTGAATTTGACAGCTGTTGATAACAATGTCAAAATAAATACTAAACAAGAATAAGAACAGTTTTCTCGTTAAATTTGACAACTATGTCAAAGCTATCAGAATTTGACAATTATTGTTAAAACCGTCAAGATAAAGCAGAAAGTAGGATAAGTTCCCAGTTTGCTTGTCAAATGCGCCAACATTGTCAAAACTATCAGA
The DNA here is from genome assembly GCA_944588485.1 of Phosphuga atrata. Taxonomy (NCBI): domain Eukaryota; kingdom Metazoa; phylum Arthropoda; class Insecta; order Coleoptera; family Silphidae; genus Phosphuga; species Phosphuga atrata. Next base: position 53,588,307 of record OX155903.1, read on the forward strand.
ATTTTTGACAGCTGTTGATAAAAATGTCAAAATAAATACTGAACAAAAATAAGAACAGTTTGCTCGTTAAATTTGACAACTATGTCAGAGCTATCAGAATTTGACAACTATTGTTAAAACTGTCAAGGTAAAGCAGAAAGTAGAATTAGTTCCCAGTTTGCTTGTAAAAATTGACAACAGTGTCAAAACTATCAGAATTTGACAGCTGTTGATAAAAATATCAAAATAAATACTGAACAGTTTGCTCGTTTAAAAATAAGAACAGTTTGCTCGTTAAATTTGACAACTATGTCAAAGCTATCAGAATTTGACAACTATTGTTAAAACTGTCAAGGTAAAGTAGAATTAGTTCCCAGTTTGCTTGTCAAATTTGACAACAGTGTCAAAACTATCAGAATTTTACAGCTGTTGATAAAAATGTTAAAATAAATACTGAACAAGAATAAGAACAGTTTGCTCATTAAATTTGACAAATATGTCAAAGCTATCAGAATTTGACAACTATTGTTAAAACTGTCAAGATAAAGCAGAAAGTAGGATAAGTTCCCAGTTTGCTTGTCAAATTTGACAACTATGTGAAAGCTATCAGAATTTGACAATTGTTAAAACCGTCAAGATAAAGCAGAAAGTAGGATAAGTTCCCAGTTTGCTTGTCAAATTTGACAAGCTTGAAAAATAAGAACAGTTTGCTCGTTAAATTTGACAACTATGTCAAAGCTATCAGAATTTGACAACTATTGTTAAAACTGTCAAGGTAAAGTAGAATTAGTTCCCAGTTTGCTTGTCAAATTTGACAACAGTGTCAAAACTATCAGAATTTTACAGCTGTTGATAAAAATGTTAAAATAAATACTGAACAAGAATAAGAACAGTTTGCTCATTAAATTTGACAAATATGTCAAAGCTATCAGAATTTGACAACTATTGTTAAAACTGTCAAGATAAAGCAGAAAGTAGGATAAGTTCCCAGTTTGCTTGTCAAATTTGACAACTATGTGAAAGCTATCAGAATTTGACAATTGTTAAAACCGTCAAGATAAAGCAGAAAGTAGGATAAGTTCCCAGTTTGCTTGTCAAATTTGACAACATTATCAAAACTATCAGAATTTGACAGCTGTAGATAAAAATGTCAAAATAAATACTGAACAAGAATAAGAACAGTTTGCTCGTTAAATTTGACAAATATGTCAAAGCTATCAGAATTTGACAACTATTGTTAAAACTGTCAAGGTAAAGCAGAAAGTAGAATTAGTTCCCAGTTTGCTTGTCAAATTTGACAACAGTGTCAAAACTATCAGAATTTGACAGCTGTTGATAAAAATGTCAAAATAAATACTGAACAAGAATAAGAACAGTTTGCTCGTTAAATTTGACAACTATGTCAAAGCTATCAGAATTTGACAACTATTGTTAAAACAGTCAAGATAAAGCAGAAAGTAGGATAAGTTCCCAGTTTGCTTGTCAAATTTGACAACTATGCCAAATCTATCAGAATTTGACAATTGTTAAAACCGTCAAGATAAAGCAGAAAGTAGGATAAGTTCCCAGTTTGCTTGTCGAATTTGACAACATTATCAAAACTATCAGAATTTGACAGCTATTGATAAAAATGTCAAAATAAATACTGAACAAGAATAAGAACAGTTTGTTCGTTAAATTTGACAACTATGTCAAAGCTATCAGAATTTGACAACTATTGTTAAAACTGTCAAGGTAAAGCAGAAAGTAGAATTAGTTCCCAGTTTGCTTGTTAAATTTGACAACAGTGTCAAAACTATCAGAATTTGACAGCTGTTGATAAAAATGTCAAAATAAATACTGAACAAAAATAAGAACAGTTTGCTCGTTAAATTTGACAAATATGTCAAAGCTATCACAATTGGACAACTATTGTTAAAACTGTCAAGATAAAGCAAAAAGTAGGATAAGTTCCTCGTTTGCTTGTCAAATTTGACAACTATGTCAAAGCTATCAGAATTTGACAATTATTGTTAAAACTGTCAAGGTAAAGCCTGAATGAGGATAAGTTCCCAATTTGCTTGTTAAATTGACAACAATATCAAAACTATCAGAATTTGACAGCTGCTGATAAAAATCTCAAAATAAATACTGAACAAGAATAAGAACAGTTTGCTCGTTAAATTTGACAACTATGTCAAAGCTATCAGAATTTGACAATTATTGTTAAAACTGTCAAGATAAAGCCTGAATGAGGATAAGTTACCAATTTGCTTGTTAAATTTGACAACAATGTCAAAACTATCAGAAAGTGACAGCTGTTGATAAAAATGTCAAAATAAATACTGAACAAGAATACGAACAGTTTGCTCGTTAAATTTGACAACTATGTCAAAGCTATCAGAATTTGACAACTATTGTTAAAACTGTCAAGGTAAAGCAGAAAGTAGAATTAGTTCCCAGTTTGCTTGTCAAATTTGACAACACAGTGTCAAAACTATCAGAATTTGACAGCTGTTGATAAAAATGTCAAAATAAATACTGAACAAGAATAAGAACAGTTTGCTCGTTAAATTTGACAACTATGTCAAAGCTATCAGAATTTGACAACTATTGTTAAAACTGTCAAGATAAAGCAGAAAGTAGGATAAGTTCCCAGTTTGCTTGTCAAATTTGACAACTATGCCAAATCTATCAGAATTTGACAATTGTTAAAACCGTCAAGATAAAGCAGAAAGTAGGATAAGTTCCCAGTTTGCTTGTCGAATTTGACAACATTATCAAAACTATCAGAATTTGACAGCTATTGATAAAAATGTCAAAATAAATACTGAACAAGAATAAGAACAGTTTGTTCGTTAAATTTGACAACTATGTCAAAGCTATCAGAATTTGACAACTATTGTTAAAACTGTCAAGGTAAAGCAGAAAGTAGAATTAGTTCCCAGTTTGCTTGTTAAATTTGACAACAGTGTCAAAACTATCAGAATTTGACAGCTGTTGATAAAAATGTCAAAATAAATACTGAACAAGAATAAGAACAGTTTGCTCGTTAAATTTGACAAATATGTCAAAGCTATCACAATTGGACAACTATTGTTAAAACTGTCAAGATAAAGCAAAAAGTAGGATAAGTTCCTCGTTTGCTTGTCAAATTTGACAACTATGTCAAAGCTATCAGAATTTGACAATTATTGTTAAAACTGTCAAGGTAAAGCCTGAATGAGGATAAGTTCCCAATTTGCTTGTTAAATTGACAACAATATCAAAACTATCAGAATTTGACAGCTGCTGATAAAAATCTCAAAATAAATACTGAACAAGAATAAGAACAGTTTGCTCGTTAAATTTGACAACTATGTCAAAGCTATCAGAATTTGACAATTATTGTTAAAACTGTCAAGATAAAGCCTGAATGAGGATAAGTTACCAATTTGCTTGTTAAATTTGACAACAATGTCAAAACTATCAGAAAGTGACAGCTGTTGATAAAAATGTCAAAATAAATACTGAACAAGAATACGAACAGTTTGCTCGTTAAATTTGACAACTATGTCAAAGCTATCAGAATTTGACAACTATTGTTAAAACTGTCAAGGTAAAGCAGAAAGTAGAATTAGTTCCCAGTTTGCTTGTCAAATTTGACAACAGTGTCAAAACTATCAGAATTTGACAGCTGTTGATAAAAATGTCAAAATAAATACTGAACAAGAATAAGAACAGTTTGCTCGTTAAATTTGACAACTATGTCAAAGCTATCAGAATTTGACAACTATTGTTAAAACTGTCAAGATAAAGCAGAAAGTAGGATAAGTTCCCAGTTTGCTTGTCAAATTTGACAACTATGTCAAAGCTATCAGAATTTGACAATTATTGTTAAAACTGTCAAGGTAAAACCTGAATGAGGATAAGTTCCCAATTTGCTAGTTAAATTGACAACAATGTCAAAACTATCAGAATTTGACAGTTGTTGATAAAAATGTCAAAATAAATACTGAACAAGAATAAGAACAGTTTGCTCGTTAAATTTGACAACTATGTCAAAGCTTTCAGAATTTGACAACTATTGTTAAAACTGTCAAGGTAAAGCAGAAAGTAGAGTTAGTTCCAAGTTTGCTTGTCAAATTTGACAACATTGTCAAAACTATCAGAATTTGACAGCTGTTGATAAAAATGTCAAAATAAATACTGAACAAGAATAAGAACAGTTTGCTCGTTAAATTTGACAAATATGTCAAAGCTATCACAATTGGACAACTATTGTTAAAACTGTCAAGATAAAGCAAAAAGTAGAATAAGTTCCCCGTTTGCTTGTCAAATTTGACAACTATGTCAAAGCTATCAGAATTTGACAATTATTGTTAAAACTGTCAAGGTAAAGCGTGAATGAGGATAAGTTCCCAATTTGCTTGTTAAATTGACAACAATGTCAAAACTATCAGAATTTGACAGCTGCTGATAAAAATCTCAAAATAAATACTGAACAAGAATAAGAACAGTTTGCTCGTTAAATTTGACAAATATGTCAAAGCTATCAGAATTTGATAATTATTGTTAAAACTGTCAAGATAAAGCCTGAATGAGGATAAGTTCCCAATTTGCTTGTTAAATTTGACAACAATGTCAAAACTATCAGAAAGTGACAGCTGTTGATAAAAATGTCAAAATAAATACTGAACAAGAATAAGAACAGTTTGCTCTTTAAATTTGACAAATATGTCAAAGCTATCAGAATTTGACAACTATGGTTACAATTGTCAAGGTAAAGCAGAAAGTAGAATTAGTTCCAAGTTTGCTTGTCAAATTTGACAACTATGTCAAAACTATCAGAATTTGACGCATGTTGTTAAATGTCAAAATAAATGCTGAACAAGAATAAGAACAGTTTGCTCGTTGAATTCGACAACTATGTCTAAGCTATCAGACTCTGACAATTATTGTGAAAACTGTCAAGATTAAGCCTGAATGAAGATAAGTTCCCAGTTTGCATCTTAAATTTGACGTCTATGTCAAAACAATCAGATTTTGACAGCTATTGTTAAAACCTGACTATATGTTAAAACTGCGGAGATTTGACAACTATTGTTAAAACTGTGAAAACAAAGCCTGAAAGAGAATTGTGTTCTTTTAAAACCACCACGTCATACCCGACCATCAAAGTGGATTTATGAATCAACGGTCCACCCAACATTCCATTCTCAACCTGACGCCCAACCTCTCTTTCACGCTAAACTCTGGAGACTCCGCCATAGGCAACATTTTCTAGGATTTCGGCAAAATTACTAAGAATTTGGGCAAAATCCTCAAGAATTAGGTTAAAATTATCAAATATTTGGTTTAAATTACTAAGGATGTGGAAAAATTCTCAAGCATATCGTCAAAATTTCTAAAAAATTGGGCAAAATTTCCAAAAATGGCATTCCATTTGGACAAAATTCTCAAGAATTTAGTCAATTTTATCAAAAAATTGATTTTAATTCAATTCAAAAGAACTTCCCAAGAACCATGAACAAGAAAACTTCTCAAAAATTTGTTAAAAATTTGCAAAAATTTGTGCAAAATTCAAAGAAGTCCCAGAATTTGGGCAAAATTGCCAAGAATTTGGTAATAATTCCAAAGAATTTGGGCAATATTCTCAATGGTTTAGTAAAACTTTTTACGAATTAGCTGGATGGGATTTGGGCAAATTAACTCAAAAGAATTTTGACAAAATTCTCAAGAATGTAGTAAAAAATTTTGAAGGTTTTGGGTTAAAGTATCAGGAATTTGGACAAAATTCTTTAGAAATTGGTATCAAATCTCCGCAGTTTTGACATAGCTTTCAAATGTAACAAACAAGCTGTGTTATTGTCCTCATTTGGACTTTATTTGGACGGTTTTAACAATAGCTGTCAAAATCTGATAGTTTTGACATAGTCGTGACATCCATTTGACATAAAATGTATGGTTTGATTATGTTAGGTTATGGTTAGATTAGGTTATAATGAGCAGATAAATCTAGACCACATATCGCGCGGCAGCGCGACCTCTCGATCCGAAATAAGAAAAAATATTGGATAAGGGTTAGATTAGGTTATACCAGAGCATATAAATGTAGAGTACATATCGCGCGGTAGCGTTACCTCTCGCTGTGTTAGCGTTAATACGTAAGTATCGAACTATCTAATAAAATATCTAATGAAACTATCTAATGGACTATGTAATGAACTATATAATGAACTATCTAATAATCTATCGAATGAACTATCTAATGAACTATCGATTGAACTATCTAATAAACTATCTAACGAAACTATCTAATGAACTATATAATGAACTAGCGGAACGATTAATATCTAAAAGACAACGAGCACGATCTAATGATGTCTAACAATAGTACGGACAATCTTCAGTCACTTTTGGCTATGAAAGCTTATCGAATGATCTATCTAATGAACTATCTAATGGACTATGTAATGAACTATCTAATAAACTATCTAACGACACTATCTAATGAACTATATAATGAACTAACAGAACGATTAATATCTAAAAGACAAAGAGCCACGATCTAATGATGTCTAACAATAGTGCGGACAATCTTCAGTCACTTTTGGCACATGAGCTCAAGATGCTCCATGTGAGCCGTTTGGATGCGTCAAAGCAACCGACTATGAAACGGTCAGGACCTATAGTGTCAGGGGCTGAAGGCCTGCAGTCTTACAAAAAACTAAAAAGCGACTAAAAACTGGATGTTAACTCAACTATTGGTAGATTATCATTATTATATAATGAACTGTCGAATGATCTATCTAATGAACTATCTAATGAACTATCTAATGAACTATCTAATGGACGTGCTCTAATGAACTGTATAATGAACTAACGGAACGATTAATATATAGAGACAAAGAGCACGATCTAATTATGTCTAACAATAGTACGGACAATCTGCAATCACTTTTGGCACATGAGCTCAAGATGCTTCATGTGAGCCGTTTCGCTGCGTCAAAGCAAGCGACTATGAAATGGTCAAGACCTATAGTGTCAGGGGCTGAAGGCCTGCAGTCTAACAAAAAACTAAAAAGCGACTAAAACTGGATGTTAACTCAACTATTGGTAGATTATCATTAATATATAATGAACTGTCGTATGATCTATCTAATGAACTATCTAATGAACTATGTAATGAACTATCTAATGAACAATCTAATCAACTATCTAATGGGCTATGTAAAGAACTATCTAATGAAATATCTAATGAACTATCGATTGAACTATCTAATAAACTATCTAACGAAACTATCTAATGAACTATATAATAAACTAACGGAACGATTAATAACTAAAAGACAAAGAGCAGGATCTAATGATGTCTAACAATAGAACGGACAATCTGCAGTAACTTTTGGCACATGAGCTTAACATGCTCCATTGGAGCCGTTTCGCTGCGTCAAAACAAGCGACTATGAAACGGTCAAGACCTATAGTGTCAGGGGCTGAAGGCCTGCAGTCTTACAAAAATCTAAAAAGCGAATAAAAACTGGATGTTAACTTAACTATTGGTAGATTATCATTATTATATAATGAACTGTCGAATGATCTATCTAATGAACTATCTAATGAACTATCTAATGAACTATCTAATGGACTATGTAATGAACTATCTAATGAACTATCGAATGAACTATCTAATAAACTACATAATGAACTAACGGAACGATTAATATATAAAGACAAAGATCACGATCTAATTATGTCTAACAATAGGACGGACAATCTGCAATCACTTTTGGCACATGAGCTCAAGATGCTCCATGTGAGCCGTTTCGCTGCGTCAAAGCAAGCGACTATGAAACGGTCAAGACCTATAGTGTCAGGGGTTGAAGACCTGCAGTCTTACAATAAACTAAAAAGCGACTAAAAACTGGATGTTAACTTAACTATTGGTAGATTATCATTATTATATAATGAACTATCGAATGATCTATCTAATGAACTGTCTAATGAACTATCTAATGAACTATCTAATGGACTATGTAATAAACTATCTAATGAGCTATCGAATGAACTATCTTATAAACTATCTAACGAAACTGTCTAATGAACTATATAATGAACTAACGGAACGATTAATATCTAAAAGACAAAGAGCACGATTTAATGATTTTTAACAATAGTACGGACAATCTTCAGTCACTTTTGCCACATGAGCTCCAGATGCTCCATGTCAGCCGTTTCGCTGCGTCAAAGCAACCGACTATGAAACGGTCAAGACCTATAGTGTCAGGGGCTGAAGGCCTGCAGTCTTACAAAAAACTAAAAAGCGACTAAAAACAGGATGTTAATTTAACTATTGGTAGATTATCATTATTATATAATGAACTATCGAATGATCTATCTAATGAACTATCTAATGGACTCTGTAATGAACTATCTAATGAACTATCGATTGAACTATCTATCTAAACTATCTAATAAACTATATAATGAAGTAACGGAACGATTAATAACTTAAAGACAAAGAGCACGATCTAATGATGTCTAACAATAGTACGGACAATCTTCAGTCACTTTTGGCACATAAGCTCAAGATGCTCCATGTGAGCCGTTTCGCTGCGTCAAAGCCAGCGACTATGAAACGGTCAAGACCTATGGTGTCAGGGGCTGATGGCCTGCAGTCGTAGAGGACGTAGCAAGCACATTCAGTTAACTTGACAAGTGGCCCTCCTGGAATCACGACCATCTTAGTACCGCTCCAAGCATAACCTCAAGATGTCGCTGTCGTGGTATTAACCGAGCAACCACGCAACACATTAGTGTACTTTCATAAGTTTCTAATAGTAAATACGCATTTTTCTTGTAATTAAACTACATATTTATGGTTTTCAGATTTTTCCCTTTACATGTGCTATAAGACATCGCTTCTTGCCAAATTTCATGATTCTAGGTCAACGGGAAGTACCCTATAGGTTTTGATTCCCTTGTGAAATCGCAAAATATGCGACATAAACGGTCATATCTTTTGATCGCGTTGACTTACAAGTTTCATTTTTTCACAGCTGAAAGAGACCGCAGACCCGAGTATTTGATACAAATTTTAACTTGTTCTCTACGTGTTCCTGAGAAAAATTGTCTTGACAGACAGACAAACGGACGGACGGACGGACGGACAGACAGACAGACAGACAGATAGACGGACAACAAAGTGATCCTATAAGGGTTCCGTTTTCGGTACGGAACCCTAAAAAGCGACTAAAAACTGGATGTTAACTTAACTATTGGTAGATTATCATTATTATATAATGAACTATCGAATGATCTATCTAATGAAATCATCTAATGTTGTTCTCTCAAAATCTTAAGCAACCAAAAAACTTAGATGTCTTGCTAGCCATGCAACGTGATTCGGACTGATAGTCCCCAATAAGCATTCATGAATATTCTGTGGAAATTGAGATTAGATAGTGATTAGACGGCGACATGCGAGCACACAAAAGACTTTTACTGTTTCGATCACCGGTGGCAGATTGGGCCTTTGAAGTGTGCGTTCCATATTCATGGCTCATCCGGTGTTTACCCGACATAATCACGCTGATTTGTGCCTCTGACATCCCGCTGCAAGTAGAATCTTACTGATTGCAGTGCCCCACCGAAATAACAACATTCCTTCATAGTTTTTTCATTGCAGTCGGCGACAGGAAGTTAGAGAGCTGTTTAAGGAATTGATTCGCTTACATTCAAACGCAGGATTCATGGAAATCTATCTCAAATTTATACAGGGTGCGGCATGGGAAACGGACGTTTTACAAATGTACGGTACTCCACTATTCTAGTGTTTATACATTTTTTTATTGGCAGAAATATAGCTACATTCCTTCTTGTCCTTGCTGTCATAGTTTTTTCATTGCAGTCGGTGGCAGGATGTTAGTTGAATGCAAAACAAAAATTTCGTATTTCTGCCGCTCACTACAAAAGGGCCGACCTCCCGCCCTTGTACTTGCCCTTCGACGCCCTGATCTTGCGCGGTTCGTTTTGTCCTAAATACAAGAGGTCACTGAGTAGTTACTTAAACACAAAATCTTACTTACTTATATGATATCAAATTCTTGACGAGAAACCTATTTCAAATTCCAAGCCAAAACTAAAATATTCTAAGTTACCAAAAGAAAGCGAATGACGATTATAATAAATCGATTATAATAAATCTTTATTTTACTATTACCCTTATTCAGTAACTTACATTAAGGATTAACTGAATTACGCGATTATTTTTAAACTTATAAAAAGAAAACGAACAGTCGATTATGATAAAACTTTATTTTAGCATTACACTTATTTACTAACTTATATTAAGATCTAACTATTTCTTTTTTTTTAAATAACGCGAATATATTTAAACTTATAAAAAGAAAACTTTGTTTTAGTATTACACTTATTCACTAACTTATATTAAGATCTAACTATTTCTAGATCTAATATAAAGTAATATATTAACTATTTCAAGATCTATTTCGATACTCTTAACATTCAGTTGTTCAATTGACTGTTTTTGGGCAATTGACTACCAAAAAATATAGGAGGAGGAGGACCTAACTGTATGCAACCCATATGCTTCTGCTGCCTGACAATACCACTACGACAACATTAGTGTATTTTCATAAGTTTCTAATAGTAAATTCGCATTTTTCTTGTAATTAAACTACATATTTACGGTTTTCAGATATTTCCCTTTACATGTGCTGTAAGACACCGCTTCTTGCCAAATTTTATGATTCTTGGTCAACGGGAAGTACCCTATAGGTTTGGATTTCCTTGTGAAATCGCAAAATATGCGACATAAACGGTCATATCTTTTGATCGCGCTGACTTACAAGTTTGATTTTTTCACAGCTGAAAGAGACCGCAAACCCGAGTATTTGATACAAATTTCAACTTGTTACCTCTACGCGTTCTTGAGAAAACTGGTCTTGACACACAGACAGACGGACGGACTTAAATTTATACAGGGTGCGGCATGGAAAACGGACGTTTTACAAATGTACGGTACTCCACTATTTTAGTGTTTAAACAATTTTTATTGGCATAAATAAATAGGTCAGAACATGCAGTTTGAGTTAGCTATGTAACTGTAAGATGGTGTCCATTTTCAGGCTGACAAACGTGGAGACGCTCTCTGAAGTTAGCTTCCACTACAATAGTTGACAATCGATCGCATTATCGCTTGTCGCAGTTCGGCCAGGGTGTGAGGTTTGGTATCATATACACGAGACTTTAGATACCTCCACAAGAAAAAATCACGCATTGAAAGGTCTGAAGAGCGTGGGTGCCAAAGCAAATCACCGAGTTAGGAGATAATGCGAACGTTTGTCTAACTGCATCCATCGGCACTCGGGCAGTATTGCAGATTGCCTCGTCGTCCTCTCAGCTCAATTCTCAAGAAGTTTTTCACCATATTCACGTAACGGTCACAGTGTTCCCGTTTTCATAAAAAAACTAGGGTCCTATGAGACAAAACTTCCCGATGCCGTACCACACCGACTCTTTGAGGCTGTTTAGTGGTTTTTCATGTAAAGTTTTTGGATTTTCAGAGGCCCAGTATCTGAAGTTTTGACGATACACAACGCCATTAATATGAAAATGGCATTGGGTCATCTTACAAAAGTTGGAGCATCGCTTCAGCAAAAGCTGCACGTTGTTTATAGTCGGCCTCCTTCAACTGGTGCACTATTGCCATTTTATAGGGGCGAAAACATAAATCTTGGTAGAGCATTCGCCGTACTGAAGTCTTGGATATTCCTCGTAATGCAGAATGCTAATGAGCTGAACGCCTTGAGGTACGTAACAAAGCTTTATACGTACCACGTTCTCCGTAGTTGTAACAGTGCGATTGGATCACGTCGTACAGTTACATGGCTTCTTTTTCATTAAACTGCTTCCACGATGAAGGTGGAAGGGAATGAAATAATTTCATTAGCCCATCGAAAAATGGTGTTCCGGCTCAGTATGTCTCCATGGCGAGGAACGTTCGACGAAAGAGACGTTGAACTTCCGTGACTGATTCACCGCTCTTCACAAAACTGTTATATACGAAAACGCTATGCTCCACCGTCCACAGCGGTATGATTGAAACTGAACAATAACCAGTCGCAAATAGCAAGGTCACGGGAAGAGCCGTCCTTAGACCTGGTCGAGCGAGACCCAGGCCCTTTGGGGGCCCCGCAGCCTTATGCGAACCGGCACGCAGGAATGTGAGCCTGCACAAAAAATTTAGGCTGCCTTCCGTTTTTTTTTTTTGGTTCGAGCCAAAGGACACGTAGCAAAACAAAGATTTTACTAGAGTTGCGCAGTATAAAAAACACTGGCTGCACACGCAAAGTTAGTGGTGAGTGGTAGTGTCCACTGTTCAGTGACTATGAAAACATCAAATTAGTTAACTCATGCTCCTAAACAAATAAACTATAAATTTCTCACTTGTATGCAAATTTTTGCAAAAACTCAAAATTATTTTTAAGATAGCAAAATGAAATTCAGAAACGAGTAGAGACCGCGGTCGTGGTAGAAAATATGAGAGTGGCTCGCAGAAGAGAAAAAAAAGCACAGAAGCAGACAGAAATACAAAATCTTCAACGGGGAGGAAGGAATATGTGATTTGAAGCATATACGAGACAGACTGAAAGATCACGAAACATATATGCGCTGCACAACAAAGCCGAAACAAATATATCGAATTGAAAAAAAGACACAATAAAGATCAAACAATCGACGTTGTTCAACAACGACAAATAAATGGCGAAATAGAGCATTGTCGTGGTGTTTTAAAAAGAATTATATTATGAATTCAATATTTAGCCAAACACAAAGACGCTTTACGTGGCTCCAATTGTACGATATTCACAAAAAAAAATCGGACGTTTTGTGCGGAGTTGTGACTCGCGCACCGAGGGTTCCGTACAAACTTGTAAGTAAGGTATCTTTTTTTTGTAGAGGACGTAGCAAGCACATTTTTAAATTGACAAGTGGCCTGAAATCACAATCATCTTAGTACCGCTGCAAGCATAACCTCAAGATGTCGCTGTCGTACGATGGAATTCTACCCTATATTTTATTACCATACATCCCCCATACACTATGAGTGTTTAGGGGTTTTGGAACTTCACTATTTGTTTTTACTACTCAATTTTGCCTACAGGGTATACAGGGTATATTTTTTAATAACGCGAATATTTTTAAACTTATAAAAAGAAAACTTTATTTTAGTATTACACTTATTCACTAACTTATATTAAGATCTAACTATTTCTAGATCTAATATAAACTAATATATTAACTATTTCTAGATCTATTTCGATACTCTTAAAATTCAGTTGTTCAATTGACTGCTTTTGGGCAATTGACTACCAAAAATATAGGGCGTACGTGATTTAAGTATAATATACTTAAATCATATTATCTACAACATATTATGTAGATTATAGTATAGTATTATTATGTAGATTATCAACATATTATATAGATTATAAAGAAAAATTAGACGAAATATAATATATACAGGATGTTACGGAACTTGAGTATGTCGCATGTCGGTTATAAACAAGCAAAATTTAGACATAATATATACCCTGTATATGTTATGTATATAGAGCGTACGTGATGAAATACATAACGAATATAGACAAAGAAAATTCAGAATAAACAGCTTGGTGCCAACACATGCTTTTTAACCTTCGGACCTAACCGAGGAGGACCTAACTGTATGCAACCCATATGCTTCCGGGGCCTGGGACAATACCGCCAAACACATTAGTGTATTTTCATAAGTTTCTAATAGTAAATTCGCATTTTTCTTGTAATTAAACTACATATTTACGGTTTTCAGATTTTTCCCTTTACATGTGCTGTAAGACACCGCTTCTTGCCAAATTTAATGGTTCTAGGTCAACGGGAAGTACCCTATAGGTTTTGATTCCCTTGTGAAATCGCAAAATATGCGACATAAACGATCATATCTTTTGATCGAGTTGACTTACAAGTTTGATTTTTTCACAGCTGAAAGAGACCGCAGACGCGAGTATTTGATACAAATTTCAACTTGTTACCTCTACGCGTTCCTGAGAAAAATGGTCTTGACAGACAGACAGACGGACAGACAGACAGACGAACAACAAAGTGATCATATAAGGGTTCCGTTTTCGGTACGGAACCCTAAAAATGCAGTTCATACAGGCATTTATTGAGGTTGTCCGAGTAGCTCAGATGGATTTAGTGTCGATTTACGATAGCCTTGGTTTGGCACATATTTAAATGAGGTTCGAGGCGAAAGTTAATTCGAGCGGGCGGCAAGCAAATCGTTCCATCACGAACGGAAATCGAACGTGCAGCGCCAGCCCCCCGAAGCAATCCAATTTCTGCAACCTGTAAATCACATTTTAATAATCGATGCCAACTAAACTAAATAGAAAAAGGGATTGTGTATAAACTAGGTTGTCTAGTCGTGACAGTTATCTTTTGGTGTTTCAATTTGGCTGTCTCAGAATCTAATACGATTTGTTTAGTTCGCGCGAGAACGATTATTCGTAACGAAGTTTAATACATTTAGTGCGAGTGCGAGAACGGCGCGGCGCGCGTTAATTTTTCTCGTTTCCAGTGCGAACTTGGCGTTATTAAATTTTCACACGATAATTAATATTAATGGCGAAATATGAGGGCGACCGTGTCCGACACGGCGCAAACAAACAACACGCGGAACTAATGAATTGCGCAACATATGATATGCGTCGTTATGCCGAAGCGCGAATTTAATCAACTTCTTCATGTTTGCGCTTTTTATCAAATCACGGAATGTTTGCAATAATCTGAGATTATTTATTGGTGGATGCCTCAGCTGCATATTTCAAGCTCGTTTGGAATAGCCTTCCGTTCAACTATATTAAATTCTTAGGAGCTTGCTAGGCAAGACAATGCTACATGGACAAGACTTGCTAGTCTTGTCTGACTAGTCGTGTCTATATAATCTTAATATTTAGATTTTTTGCAACCTATGCGGGTCAAGGGCTGTAAACACTGCGGCCTTGTGGTCTATTGTATTTCCCCACAGTGTTCTGTTTATGCGAATAGATCCAGCCCCTGTATTAGTTCTAGGAGTCTATGCGCCATGTTTTTCACGGGGATCTCATTTGTTGTAATGCCAAACTCGTGTATTCTACGTGGAATAGACCTTTTTATGGTTAGTTAAGCGCATCCACCTTGTTTGAAAGGCGGGAATACGAAAATTTCGGGCAAATTTTGTTATTTTCACTGGTTATACGTCAAAAAGTGCCCGAAAACATGGCGGTAATTGACGCATGAGCATAAAAAAATTTCAACTATGAAAAGGGCTATCGCTTCAGAATGGAAGATTCTATGAGAGGCACTTTCCTCTTGTGAAACCTCTTATTGGAAAACCCTTTATGTACGACTTTTATATTTAAAAGGTAAATAAAACGGTTTTAACATAATATACTAGCTATAGAGATGCGAATCGAGATGGGAATCTTGATTGCCTAGTTTTTCGAATTATAGGATGTGTTTCAACGATGCAGAGTTAGCTAAATCACCGCGACTAGATAAATATATTGTTGACTGTGTAGTTTCGGTATTTTTATGTGGACTGCGCGTTTTGAGTGTGTAATGTGTCGTGAATGATATTTTCGTGCGCCAAGAATATGTTTTAAAGCACATAAAAGAGAATTACGGCCTCAGATACTATCCGTCCTGATTTATGTTCAGAAAGATTCCATTTTTAAACGAAAATTCCAGTTTCATTACCTCGAATATACCGAGAGGTCCCGACTAATTAACACGTTAAATTGTCGAAGGAATTAATTCATGCCGATTTTTGCGAAGCTAGACAGCAAGATAAGATGGAAAGGACAAAGTGAAATAATGATTCGTTTTCGGTGTATCATGCGATATGATCTCGTGAGCCGGGGGGTAATTGGAGTCGCGGAAGGTGGAACAGGGCGCATTATTATGTAAATATTGAGATAACGATAACGGCGAGTTATTTTACAAGGAAACTCCGTTCCGCCGAAGAGTTTATTATTCATTACGGCGTCCAATCTTCCCGTGCCCGTTAAATGCGTATCAATTCTGCAGAGGAATGAGAAAAAACGTCCGGACGTCTTTGATTAACTCGCCGAATTAATGTTCAACTTTCTTGCCGAACTTGTTAAAACGGAGACGAAATTAACGAAAATCTCGACGAGACGGGGAAATTGGAATACGGAAACGGTTCCGAACGAAAAATTTAGATTCTTATCCAGAAATTAAGCTCTAAAAACTTAAGCTGCAAAAAAAAAACTAATTGCGAATACGCTATCATTAACTCTCTAGATTTCGGATGGTGATAACGCGAGCCTTATTCACTTTTATGCAAAACATATCAAGATTACAAACTTGTAATTTAAACTAGACCCGCATAGTCTAATCTAAGAGAATGAAAGAGTGAATCCAAAATTATCGATTGGGAAATTACGACTCACTTTGTATCAGAAAAAGCTCATAAATTACTTTAATAAAGCCCTGTCAGGGCGAGGAAAAATGGGGGATCCAATCATATTAGGTCGATTATATACATAAACGGACCACTTTGGTCTAATTATGATTCATGCAAAGGAATCCGAAAACTGACTCCATTTAGCTGAAACAAACATAAATTGCAAAAAGTTTGGCTCAGCTGACTTTTGGGCCGCACTACGGCTAGACCGCCGCGGTTTTTAATCGCGTGATTTTGTGACTCAAGTAAGCTAATACAAGCAAGTTTTTCCCGCGACTGATTTTTCCCATAACGTACTATGTATTTCTCGAGCGGTTTCGCGGTTATAGCGGTTACCGCTCGCGGGAAAGAACCGTAGTGCGGCCTTAGCCTTAGACTTAGTTTATAGAATATAACAAGGCTTGTTTGTTGAAGCCTAAAACTGGAAAAAAAAGAGCGAAGAGACAGTCAGTTTGTTCAGCAAATGATTCTTAGATTTTACAATTCTTTATTTTTGTATGTTTAAAGTAACCTAAATCGGGATGACATACAGGCAGTAAGCTCAAAACCGCCTCGAAAAATAGTCAGTTATTAAATTAGTCGAGACACTTTAGTTAATTAGTTATCGATTGGCGGCAGCCAGCGCGGATATCTTTAATAACGTGGAACTATGGCCATCAATTAGATGATTAGATTAAACGCTAGTTTTAACAGAGGCCGTCGGCCGGCACGGACTAATAGGTGAACTGACCGAACACTAACACAATTAAATACCTATAAACGACTACACAATATGTGACGATGCAATTAATTAA